>JADLZK010003144.1:0-125603 GCA_015847255.1 Hyparrhenia diplandra
GCCCCATGGCTCTGCCTCATCGCGGTAGCCGCCACGCCGCCATCTCGGACGAAGTTCTACGCGTAGAACCGTCCTCCTGGACCTCGCCCTCTTCGGTGGTCGAGGTGTCGTGACTCCACGCGCTTTGTCGCCGCCACCGGACGCTTCTCAAGCGAGCCACGCTTCTTTCTTCCTCTCCTCCTTCTTCAACGCTGGCCGCTGCGGCACGGAGCTCGCTCCGAAAGTAGCTGCCGCCGCCTCGACGATCTGGTGATCCAATGCCTGCGACAGCGAGGGGAGTCGCTGCATCCAGTACTGCCGCCGGAAGAAAGAGTGAGAACCGCCATGGCGACAATGCAATCGGGCTAATGCAAGGACACCTGCTCTTGTCGAAGCACTTACCAAAGTGAGATATACCCCTGGCCGTGGCGCGACGATCTCGCGCGATACGTCGCTGGGGTGTGGACCCCCAACGCATTCCTCACCCTCTCTCGCCGTGCCATCGCGGAAAGCGTATAGGCCTCGCTGATCCTAAGACGCACTCAAGACATCCCACGCCTGGGGTCATCTCGCACGTGAGCAAAGGGCTTAAGCCATCAATGGCAACACCCGACGCCATGAAAGGCGCGACGCAAGAAGAAGATTCTCACGCCCTTCCTGAGCCGAAAGATGTACCACTCGCCTTAGGCCCTCCAACCGATGATGATCTCCGCAGGGGGACCCCGCCTAATTTCGCGGCGATGCTGGCGACACGCCCACAGACACGCAGCGCTCGCCGCTGCGAGGTAGGAACCACCGATCTTGCCACCCTTGTTGGAGTGAGGTGAGCTTGGAAACGATTGCCCTTCGCCTCGGTTCGCAAATACCCTTCCGGCGGACTGAGCGCACACCTCCAACGCTGATTGCCCTCCGTGGTTTGGCCCCAAGAACCGAGGTGCGGTAAGTTCGCCTTGAAGAAACCACAACCAGAGGTCCAATGGCTCGATCCCCGAAGTCCCTCACAAGGTGGCGAAGATGGCGGCGGGAGATCGAGTTCTGGGGCAGATGGATGAAGCTTCGCGATTTCATAGTAGTGGAGGATCGGATCGAACCCATTTGCCGGCATGCAGCCGCGCCTGTGAGATCCATCACCACGTAGCCATCGGGAGGTTAGGCTCCTCCTCGGTCAATCCCGGACAATCCACTCGGCCAAGGCTCATCGGTGCGGGGGGACGGCTCTTCATCGACGACGCTGAGTTTCTCCTCCGTCGCCGTCGACCTCGGCCACGGCTCGCCAAAGAGCATCGTCCCTCACGCGTCACCGCTACCCGATCGGGCGCCATGGATAAAAGGGGAGGCGAAGGGTGGCAACCGCTAGCAACCCCAATCACACGAAACGCAGGCAAGTGAATCTCTCCCATAATCTCTCCGCTATCTTATCTCCACGAGGTAGCCTGCGGCGCAAGAAGGCGATGGCGGTGCAAGGAACGGCTTATCCGCCGCGGCCAATTTCATATTTATAGGAAGGAAGGGGCAAACCGCCGGCCGAGCGTCAACGACTCGGAATGGGCGGCCCATGATGGAGTGAGAACCGCTCATCCAACGGCCCAAGCAGCGCGCAGGAACCGTCGGGTGCATTAATGCACCTTGACGGAACCCCGATCTCCTACCGACAAGAAGGCGTAAGTCAGCGTCCCATGGCCGCAACGCCGCGCTACCTCAGCGCGTGGCGACTAGACGCCTCGCGTCTTCCGGTCGAGGGTAAAACCGTCCGGCCACCCATATCCGGCGAGCGCCCGACCCCGAGGGTAAAAGTCGATCCGTTGACGGTTCCCGCCCGGCGAACCAAACGAGCCTCGGGCCGACACACCCACGCGTCCGAAGGTTGCATTTGGCCACGGGGTTTTCTACGATGCGCCTCAGATAACCCGAGAGCCGAGGACGGGAGGAAATGCACAACCCGGCTATGCACGGGCCCCCTGGGGGCCTACGGATTTCTGAACGTGTTTAAGATCCGCGATGCCGCTTATAGAGATGTCCCATCCGTGGGAGGCCCACAGGCCCTGGTCGGGTCCGCCCAAACTCGGGATACGCTAAGCGATCGCGGTTCTCATGGGGTGAACTGGATCACATAGCCGACCCTTTCCGGCAGCGGGCACCCGCACTCGCTTAAACGGACCCGCTCGCCCTAACGCCACCGGAGCCACGACACATTCGCCATGGGGCATTGTGACGTGTCCCTCCTCCTCCCTTTCGTGAAGGTGACACAGAGCGTATAATCAAAGTCGAGGAGGCACGGGTCGATCCTTGCGCACATTGGCGGGCCTCGGCCGCCCACGCAAAAATGAATGAACTCACTTTAAATAAGCGCTATTTAAGAGCTGTTTTAGGTCTTGCCCGTGCGAGATATAAAGACCTCGAAGGAACCGCCATTCCATTGAGGCCTCGGGGCTACACGCGGTGCGCTCGCACCCCCTTGTAGGCTAACCAATTCGAGAAACAACAAGGCGGCGAACGGCGGAACCCAGGGCAAATCCACACCCGCTCGGGGGCTTCGAGGGCTCTTGCCGAGGGACTAAATACTGGGCCCCGAGACACTCCAAACTATGAGAATCTGCCGGCCGCCAAGGCCCAAGAAAACCTAGCCCGCTATCATCCCGCACCGGAGGGACGGCCCGACGGACGATGGACCAGGCCATCGTCACGACGCTCACATGACGACCAGAGAAATCGGCCACCACGGCCACAAAGCGGCCCAAATGGAGTCATCACGACGCAAAGAGCTTATTACGCTCCACGAAGGACAAGGTCAAGGACCTCTACAAAACAACGAACCATGACGTTCCACGTCGACAGCAGCTAAATCATGGCTCGGACTCGACCACACTCCTCGTTTCGTCCCGAGGTCGGCCTAGCTCACCAGCCCCGGGAGAAATCTCCGCTTCGTCCGGAGGGTGGCCTAGCTCACCACCCTCGGGCGCAAAACTCCGCCCGCCCGGAGGGAGACCAGCTCTCCATCCTCGAGGCAGCCCAACCAGCCCGTCTAGGGTCGCCGACCCCGGGCGTGGGAGGTTGTCCGGAGGAAGGGAAACCGCCGCATTCAATCGCGGTTGCACGGCAGGCGAGGCGCCAGTGTCATCGATTACGCCCGAGCCAAATCGAACTGCCAATCGTCTCCCAATCCGACTGATGGGACGCAAAGCTGAACAGTGGACGTGTTACGCCACCCGACGGGAACCAGGATGACACTGTTCATTTCCCGAGCACCGTCAAACGCCACGTTGGGCCAGACCCCGGGCACTTGACACGCATAGCCAGCGACCTCTGGGACCGGCCCGCCATGCGGATTGTGAGGGACGCCTCACAGGACCCCGAGGTCGCCCGGGGACGACACGTCCACCATCGGATCCGACGCGTGTTCGTCAAGCAACATCCAAGCCGGTAACCCCTCGGTAGCGCACATGCAATCGGTGCAGCCTCGGGAATTCAGCCACCTAGGCGTCCACCTGTATAAACATTATCTCTCTCCTTCTCCTATAAAAGGGAGTATGCCTCATTAGGAGGATCCGATTCGATTTTTTTCGACTCAACTCCGGTTCACACGAGGAAACCGCACACCACCACCGCCATAACCACGATCGTGGGGCTTGAGACCCGTCTCTCCCCGCGGCCGCCAGTAAACCCCTACCGCAGGCTCACCTTTGAGCGCGAGGTAACACGAACAGGACACACCCCGCTGGACGTAGGGCCCCGTTGGCCTGAACCAGGATAAAACCGTTGCGTCCGGTGTCCATCTTGCGCTACGCCATTGAGGGAGGGGCACACGGTTATAAATTCTTTATTGCCCGGCACGAGGCACTCCACCGTTCCTCGAAACGCCGACAGTCTCCCCTCACCATCGGTAGCATGAAAGATGGTGCAATGCCGACGGCAACGAGCGCTCTGGTTCCTTTGCACCACCCCGGCCGGCTGGGCCTCAATGGCGCCACGCAAGACTGCGAGGACGCCGGGGCCGCCGGGAACTGCGCCGCGTGCGGCATCATATCCGCAACCGCAACGGCTTCAGCAGGAGCCGCTTGTGTTCAACCCGTCTCATACGCTTTGTTGTCGTCTACAAGGCTTAGCTTAGCTAGCTAGCTTCATTGGTTACAATTTACTACCGTACATGCAATGGAACACATGCATCTAGTAGTGGTTGGTTCCAGTTCGTAAGTAGTACTCGTATAAGTTGATCATCGACGAACACCGATGCCTCAATTACCGTCGCCGCCTCAGTCTACACTCTACATCGCCGCCACCTCCAGTCTTCACCGCCGCCTCCTCCAATCGGACTGCTAGGTGCGTCGTTTGGGACAACGGAGAATATGAGAAAGGAGAGGGAAGAACGGTCGCGGCCAGTGCCTTATCCGAATGTAACCGGGGGGCAATACAGGGACATACGCAAATACATATGTTCTTTGATGGGCGGCTAGGGCCGGCAGAAAAAAAAGGGCAAGGATGAGAGAGGGGCGGAGTTGCAAGGGCAAATTTCAATAACATAAATTGTAAGGGCAAACTTCAAGGTTGAAAAATTGTAAGGGTAAGGATCAAAATAACCCTAGATAGATAAGCGTCACATTAAAAGGAAAAAGTCCCGATTCCCCCCCAACTATCACGAAAAAGTTCACTTTTCCTCCCTCAACTCCAAACCGGACAAATCACCTCCCTCAACTTTTCAAACCATGCAAATTACCTCCCTCGGCGGTTTTGAAGGCGAGTCCAACAAAAATTAGATTTTTTATTTTATGATTTTTCTATGATTTACTATGATTTTTAAAGATTCAACCGAATTTTTATAAAAAGAAAAGGAAAAGTCACCGTCACCGTAGCAACCCTCACGCTGATCGAGTAGCAAAACCGCTGATTCTTGTAGCAAATCCGCCTTCAAAACCGCTCGAGGGAGGTAATTTGTGTTGTAAAACACACGAGACTCTGTCCTAGAAGGAAAAGAGAAGGAGGAATCCTAATCCTAGTCCGTTTGTATGTGGGCTCTTACCGAAACTCTTAGGTCTTGGCAAGACTATATACGTGGGAGCTCTATGTTGTAATTACCAATATTTGATGAATAAAGAATAGTCTCCCTACATCTTGTGTCTACTTGTTCTACTTTCATCTACTACGTTGATTGAGAGAGACAGAGGGGAAGGTCCTAACCGCCGATGACATGTTTCATAATACGTTATCAAGACGACAAACTCTTCGTCGACATCGTTCTTTGAAGTCGTCGCCGATCTTCTCGACACCGACGTGCGGCCGACATCCGCCGCGACTACGCCGGCGACGTCGACATCCCGGCGTTGCCAGCGGAACGGATCCGCTACCTCGCCCGCTACAAATCTCGCAATGCATCCACCCGCATGTGTATGCGGTTGAGCCGCAACTATCTCCATTGTTGCATGAATATTAGCATAACCGCCATCATTTATAGCTAGTAGCTACCTTTGCGCTTCCCTCATAAGTAAATTGGCTAGCTAGCATGCTATGTCTATATGGTTCCCGTTGAACTAAGGAATGATTTGCTTTGATGCATCGTATGCATAAGCAATAGATTGATCTAGGCCAAGCGACCTAAGATCGGGGGAGTGAGTTTATGAAATTTTGCTCAATGGAGACTAACCCATTTGATGGGATGAATAGTTGTGGAACTAAAATATTGGATAATACAATTATGATGATTTGGGATTTACGAAGAAAAGGCATCAAGGGAGTTTTGCATTAAAGGCAATTAGAAAATTATAGAAGATTCCATGTGGATTTAATTGTTACATATTTTATACATTTGAAGTGTATGATCCATTTTTTTTTTGTATGAGTACTTGGATCAAATTTTTTTAGGCTAATTAATAAAGAAGCTAGAGAATGAAATAGTTTTCTAAACTATGATTTGTGCATATTAGGGGGTGAACATCCTCGATTTTGTAGGAATCTTTAACATTCTTAAATGCACTTTAGGTATTCTAGCTCCTTTGCATAATGAATAATAACCCCATATTGAAATATGTGTGTGAATATTTCCCATAAAATTTAATCATAGCATACATAAATGGGTCTCCACTTGTAGTTGGAGATATATGAATTTGAATTAAGGCCATGATGGGGATATATTTTGAAGTATGCTATTAATGATCTAATATTGGCATTAGGGGAGAGAAAGCCTATATTTTGAATGCCAAATATTACTTCCATAGAAGGAAAATGATCTTAAGAGAAAATATTCCTTTGAGCTTGAAGCGGGGAATAGTATCACACACTAAGTCATACAATAGTTTGACTAATGCTCTTGTGAAGCCTGAAGCAGAGCATATGCCAGATATTTTAAAATGAGAGAAAGTAACTTGAAGTTATGAACCAGAAGTTGTGTTATATACTATCAATCTAAAATCTGAGAGAGACGCCGTGGGTTCTAGTTTAGTGTATAATGCGTTAAATAGAAAAGAAATGGAACTCCTCCATTCTCATGAAGAGAACGCCTCACTAAGAAGGTTGAACACCTCTTGAAGAGGATCATCATGAAGATGACATCCAACACAATTTAGCGCGCACCTCACTAGTGTTGGGTATAGAACAATATATCATCTCTTGTTTGGGAAATGATAGAGATAAAATATTCTCACATTGTGAGAGTATTGGGAGAAAGAAAATAATTGTCGACAAACTACCTCTTTACAAATGTTTCTCTTATGAGAACCCGGATCCGAAACAAAGTCCATGGCAAAATCGCTTTAAGCGATTATATCGGGTCAACGAAGAATGCAATTGAGGTTGAATCTCCTGTTAAGAAGAAATGAATGTTCTCGCTATATCTCCGCAAATGAAACAAATGAATATCGAATATGCAGTTAATTAGTGGATTATGAAAATCCATATAATTCCCGAAGAATATAAATCGCAACTTGTAGAAATCTCATATTAAGTATTAAAGTCTAAAGTATATATATTCCTGAATGAATATTCAAGTCTCAACAAAGAGCATGTCCTAGAAGGATTGCAATCATTCAATGATTTTACAATTGAATAACGCTATGCCATTGTGTATATCACTCATCTCGTTAAAGAGAGAATGTATCTCATAGAAGAGAATCGTTAATTCACTAAGAATGAATGTACATCTTGAAGGAATTAATCCATGAAGGATTTACCAAATAATTTTTGAATAAACACCATTCATCCATGAAGTGAATATAGACCCGAGAGAAAGAAAATGAGGAATCTTAAATACCGTGAAGGTGTCATCAAAACACTTAGAAAGTGTATGAAAAGCTAGCATAAAGATAATGATATCCTCTAAGAATACCATAGAAGGTATGAGAATAATGGTGGTTTTGGCAATTGAATTATCCCCTAAATGCCCAATACAAGGCCGGATTTGTACAATCAAAATCTCGAAGATTTATAGAATACAATTTAAAAATCCACTAAGGATTAATTATAAGTATTCAAACTCTAGTATAAGTTTGATACATTATCTTGAAGATATTGAATATTAATTTATTTACCCCCATAATCCTCTGAAAGGATCTATTTCTCGAAGGATAATATTTATTTGTTTTGCACAACTAATTGGTGGTCATTATGCATGAAGCATATTGCTCTCATATAATTCATAGAAGAATTATGAGCCAACTTTTATTTACACACGTTGATGAAAAGTGTGGTTTTGAACAATGAAATTCAAAGTTTGGCTTTATGAGGGGGAGCATATTTTATTGAATCTTCTTTTAAGGTAAACCACTAGAATTACAAAGATCAAGTAGATCATATTTGCTAAAACACCGGAAGTTTATGCATAGATTATGAAGATCAATATTTATTCTTGAAGAATAGAATATCCCGAAGAATATATGACCAAGAAGGTTAAATGTTGTACTCTTTTTCCCTACGTGAGTTTTTACTTGAAGGTTTCTCACACAAGGTTTTTAATGAGACAACATGTGCACTACAATTTAGAATCGATGTACTCTTTTCTCCAAGAACCGTTTTTTTCCCCAGGGTTTTAGGATGGAGTTTTTGATGAGGCATATGCATATCATTGGTAATTGTCCAAGGGGGAGTGTTGTAAACACGATCAAGTAGATCATATTTGCTAAAAACACCGAAGTTTATGCATAGATTATGAAGATCAATATCTATTCTTGAAGAATAGAATATCCCGAAGAATATATGACCAAGAAGGTTAAATGTTATACTCTTTTCCCTACGTGAGTTTTTACTTGAAGGTTTCTCACACAAGGTTTTTAATGAGACAACATGTGCACTACAATTGCTTAATGCGATGTACTCTTTTCTCCAAGAACCGTTTTTCCCACCGGGTTTTAGGATGGAGTTTTTGATGAGGCATATGCATATCGTGGTAATCGCTCAAGGGGAGTGTTGTAAAACACACTCGACTCGGGCCCTAAAAGGAAAGAAGGAGAAGGAGGAGAATCCTAATCCTAGTCCGTTTTCATGTGGGCTCTTACGAAACTCTTGGGTCTTGGCAAAGACTATATATACGTGGGAGCTCTATGTTGTAATTACCAATATTCAGATGAATAAAGAATAGTCTCCCTACATCTTGTGTCTACTTGTTCTACTTTCATCTACTACGTTGATTGAGAGAGCGGAGAGGGAAGGTCCTAACCGCTGATGACAAGTTTCTTAACAATTTGCATGGTTTGAAAAGTTGAGGAGGTGATTTGTCCGGTTTTGAAGTTGAGGGAGGAAAAGTAAACTTTCGTGATAGTTTTTTTGATAGTTGGGGGAGGAATCCAGGACTTTTTCCCATTAAAAACGCAGCCGCGTTCCAAACAGGCTAACAGGCCCGTCGTCGACGAGTCTGTCTACTTGGGTTCCAGCACGAGTTCATCAATCAGAATGGGCTGGACTGGCCCACCTGACAGCAGTACTGGGCCGCGAATCGAACTCGGCACCGCCCGATTCCTACACGTCAGCGCCAAGCCGGCGTACCTCGATCGATCCCCGACGCTGAGAAAGACGGAACTGCGAGTTCTCGACCTCACGGCGGGGCCCGCCTGCCTCCGTCTCGCCGCCGGCGATCGACCCCACTTCTGCCCGGCGATGTCCTCTTCCGTCTCCATTGCGGCGGAGTGGGACCTTCTCCGACCGCTTCTACCGTCGAGTCACGCTCTACTCCCCGCTTCCGTGGTCCACCCCAGCCGCGGCCGGCGCGACCTCGTCCTCCTCCAGCGTCGGCGGTGCTGTGATCGGTCGCCTCGACCTGTCCACCCACATCGTCGCCGCGGCGCCCTTTTGAGGCCCGGATCGCCGCCGTCCGCGACGACTCTAAGATCGTGCAGCTCCACCCGAGCCCCCCGCCGCCGCCTCCTCCTCTTCTCCTCCTCCGCCCACCCAATTGCCTCCGCGCCCTGGCCACCCCCTTCTACCGCGCCTCCACTCGCTCGCCTTCTCCAGCTCCCTCAACCTCCTCGCGCTCCTCTCCGACGGCTCGCTCCTCCGCTTCCGCCTCCCGGATCTGCAACCCAGCCCTAGCTCCAGTCCTGTTCCCCTGCTCCCGCCGGCCTCCGGCGGCGTCGCCGACGCTCTATTCTGGGGTGGCGGTGTAGCCATCCTCACGGAAGACAACCGCGTCGTGGTGGCCACTGACATCGAGGCCGACGATCCTCACCCCCGTGACCTCGCCGACCCAGGCATCGGGGACGAGGAGCATGTTCTGTGTATGGCCGTGGTGGAGCCACAGTTTGTCATGTCGGGGAGCCCCGAAGTGTTGCTTGCGGTTGGCGACCGGGTCATCGCGGTCGACGAGGATGGCGTACAGGTGCTTGGGGTGGAGCTGGAGATTGGACCCGTGCAGAAGATGGCAGTGTCACCCAATGGCAAGCTTCTTGCAGCGTTTGCACATGATGGGCGCCTTCTCGTCATCCCCACTGATTTCTCTAGGATCATATTCGAGTATGAATGCGATGTAAGTTATTTAGCTCTATGAATGCGATGTAAGTTATTTAGCTCTACTGCACTGTGCTATCGATGTCTGAGCGATTAGTGCTTTGTTGAGCCTCCAAGTATGAATTGTTGATCTAACTCTGAAAATACATAATTATCAAGCCATTCAGATTAGTTTTCATTGTGGCTGAGGGATGTTCTGGCTCATGATATTGCTACCACTTGAATTTTCAGTTCCCAAATCCCAACCTCTGCTCTAGAATAGAGCATGTATGTAGCCATGTAGGTGCTCGGTTCCATCTTCATACCTAGCACCTAACAGCTCCCTAACAAAGAGAAATACGTACTTGGAACTTTTGTATTTTGTATTTTGGTTTTGCTCTTTTGCCCTAGTCTTCATTTGGAACTTTATCTCTGCATTTTAAGCAATAGAGAAAGAGTTATCTAGATTAGATATGCTTCTGCCCTTTATGTTGTTTTTTTAGCAGTCTTTTACATTTGTTCACTAGTTAATTGCCTTTTCTTTTGGCTATCTTGTAGTCTGCATTGCCACCAGAGCAAATAGCTTGGTGTGGACTAGACAGTGTACTCGTCTACTGGCCTGAGGCGCTGTTGATGGTTGGTCCGAATGGAGATCCTGTCCAATACAATTATGATGAACCCATAAAACTGATTCCTGAGTGCGATGGTGTAAGAATCCTCTCTAACTCAAGTATGGAATTTCTACACGAGTCCCGGACTCTACTACATTAATTTTTGGCATTGGAAGCATGTCTCCAGCGGCATTACTGTATGATGCTCGTGATCACTATGACAGGCAAAGTGCAAAAAGGTACATTCTATAATCCAAGGAACTTTTTTAGCTCCTTTTCCCATGTGAATAAATTATGAATGGAGACAAACATCATTTCATCAAGCAGCCTTGTCGACTACTATGTATGCATCTGCACGCTTGTTGCTAGCTTAGTGATTAGGATCTTCTGCATGCTACATTTTATCCACTAAATGCATGTTGTGTGAGCTAGGTTGTGATATGATTCTAAGTTGTTCTAGATACACTGAAAAGAAGTTAGGAAATGCCTCGGTTGTCAATTTCTGTTATTGTCAAGAGAATATTCTCCTTTGACCTTTTTGTATGTTCACACACAAGATTGCTAAACAAACAGAATAAAACTGGAAGAAACCACTTGATATCACCTCAAAATATGGATTGCCAACTGGTTTGGCCTTAATGGCTATTCCCACACAAAATGCTAACAAATTGGGAAATGACTCCTTCCCTGACGCTTTAATTGGTTTTCAATGGTAGACCACATCAACATCAAAGTTTTATCGCACAAGTTTGTTGGTAGCAATGCAGGTTGTACAACATTAATGATTCCAGCTTGGTAGCATATGTATTTATAGTATAGCTTACTAGGGTTGACCTGTTTGCTTATGCTTCACAGCTTCACCTTATGGCCTTCCACACATGCTACTTGCATATTATTTCAAAGTTTGTCAATAGATGAGTACCATAGAAATACTGGTAGTCATTTGGGACATTAATCTCATCTTATATCTTGTGAACGAGAAACATTAACAATATTTCACACTTGCAGGCTTATGACAACTATCAGCTAATATCATCTTCATTGCCTGAGGCAATTGAGGCTTGCATTGACGCTGCTGGCCATGAATTTGATGTTTCACGCCAGCGCATTACTGCTGAGAGCTGCTACATATGGCCTAGCTTTCTGCAGGTTCTCTTTTTTCTGCCTAGTACTATTAATTTTATTATTATTTGTCAGTCATCATGTTTGATTTTTTTTTTTTTCCATGTTATTGTTTTTCCTTTTCCACCCTACTAATTTTATAAGTTATTGTTGGAGAATACTTTGTATCCTTTTACTGTTACTGTGGTACACATTCTAAATTCTAACTTAAGTGGTTTTACATAAAGTATAGGGCTACTACTTCTTTCAGTGTCTATTATATGGACATGTAGAGTAATATTCATGCAGCAGACAATTTTGCCCAAAGTATCTGTACCGTGCCAAATACTCCTTCCATCCCAAAAAAACATGTCACTCTAGCAATTCTAAGTGGCTGGCCAAGGTATTCGTGAACTGGTTAGAGACTTTTTGACCTCTGGGAGTCTTTTGAAACTCCCATCCGCACCCATGTTTGAAGCATGGTACCTTGTACCCCACCCCCCCCCCCGCTGATGGTCTACTTGATAGGATTACCCACACATGCACGAGGGATGAGATTAATGCATATGGCCCCACAAGCTACAAAGCCTACAATGCCATGTTCTGTGGAACAAATTTATTGAAGAAGCTGCCTTCTTAAACCTAATGATTATTTGACTGTGCAACTATACTAAACAGTTAATCCGCTCAACTGGAGTAGACATGCAAAGCAGTTTTATCAGTTCAGGCTACTAATCGTCGAACACATGTGAACTGCCACTTATATCATCAAAATTGCGCAATTAGTTCCTAACAAGGTTGCCAGATGAAATACCTAATTTCAAACACTAAGAATTTGGGCAAGGCCCTGGATAGGTGCAAACAAAGGTGTGATGCTTGATAGATTTCTTTTATTTCTACTGTTCGGTTTTCAGCCAAATCTGTTCTTGAATAGATGGCAACATTAGTTTAGGTGTTGAAAAACAGAACAATATGAGAAGATAGCTGAGTGGTTGAGCTTTTGCTACCAAATACCCAGGGAAAAACATTTTGTTTAGGCGATACTGGTTGTGTTTCCTGCTACAATATAAGCTTCTCCATTTACCAAGTTTTTCTTATTGCCTATGTGGTGGCTTGCTTTTTGTTTTTGGTTCTGTTTTTTTATAAATAATATTGCTCTTTTCTGACCCTAACTTTGTTGATCAGTGAAGCATATGGTTTCCGGCTAACAGTAACTGCTGTAATGCACATTATGCCCATGTCATTTAAATTTAAATTGGACCATAGTCTTATACATTACTGCTAGTATGGTACAAGTTTGGACTTTGGAGCTATACTAACCAGTATTTCTGACAATTACTTGTGACTGTTCTTTTTCAGTAGTGCTGTTCCTCTGTATAGAATAGTTTATTGCTGATATTTGAACTTGACATTGATACCCAGTTGGCTTTTGGCAGTCGATTTCCACATGAACGCTTTCAAGAAATGTGCAAAATGTTGAGAGTTCTAAATGCTGTTCGTGATCCTGAGATTGGGATGCCACTGACCATTCAGCAGTATAAGGTTTGTATTACCCTCTGGATTCTTTGATGAAGCTCATATTATCGTTGCTACCTGCTGTATCTTAATATAGGCGTTCTCTTTAGCTGCTTACTCCGACAGTGCTCATTGGACGTCTCATTAATGCTAATCAGCACCTTTTGGCACTTCGCATCTCTGAGTACCTTAACCTGAACCCGTAATGTCTTTTTTTTTCTTCTCTTTTCGTTTTTAATTGGAAATTTGGAAAAATCTACTTTGCTGTGGGCAAACACTGTGCCTTTGCCCTTGGCATATATAACCTTGCGCAAGTTGGCACTGTTAGGCTCTAGCGGTACATAGTTTTGTTCTAAGTTTCTTTCAGATAAATTGGATCATTTAATCTAACTCGATATTGTAAAGTAGGGTGGAATATTCACTGGTTTATTTACAATAAGTTGACTTGGTAAAGCAATATTATTTCCGTTTACACCTTAAACCTTTTATAGGAGGTTGTGATCATGCATTGGGCATGTGAGAAGATAACAGCATCAACAACTCTGCCAGATACAGTCCTTCTTGAGGGTTTGCTTGATAAGGTTTGTGTTTACCAAAGTCACACTCAGGCTTATACTTGATATTAGTACCTGCTAAACGCACATCTACTGCATTGATGCCTCCTTGGTTTTATATCATTACATATTCTTTCTGTCACAGCTCAGGCTATGTAAAGGGATATCATATGCTGCAGTGGCAGCTCATGCAGATAACAGTGGGCGAAGGTTGGCTGCAATGCTTGTTGATCATGAGTCACAGTCCTCTAAGCAGGCAAGTTTACTCTTGTTCTTGTGACTCGGGCAGATATGATGAGCATAAATATGATATTGTCCAGTGAAGTTAAATGAAAAAAGGGTATGCTAAAAAAAGCAAGGATATGGTTTCTTCAATGAATTTGTCCTAAATATATACATATTGCAGTATTGGTATACCGTATATGAAAAGTCAAATAGTAGTGTCGATTGTAAGTCGGTCTGGCTTTTTAGATATACATAGCTCTTAATATGTAGCTAGACATAGTATATCTAGGTGCATAATAAAAAGCTATGTACCTAGAAAAGCCAAAACGACTTACAATTTGGAATGTGTGGAGTAATAATGAAACTAGCAGTTCTCATAAATGCGAACATTTTGTAAAAAGATACTATACTCAATTAGGTTTATGGTTGACTTTCCTTATATATTAGTGAGATTCTCTGAGCCTGGGGATAACTAAGATGGTTTTGTATTGTATTTTTCTAGATGCAGGTAGGTCATGACTCTGTAGGATATGAGATATTCTTTTAGTAGATATGAGAGTTTCGTTAGTAATTACTGGAAATCTAGCATGCTTGAAAGAAAAGGGAAGGTGTTAATTCATATCTAGCAGGAAAGCACCATGCATTTAAAATCATCTATTTTTTTTCACCTGCACAGATTCCCTTGTTGCTAAGCATCGATGAACAAGACAAAAGCATTATCAAAGTCAATTGAAAGTGGCTTATACTGATCTTGTGTACCTTGTGTTATTCCATATTTGGCAGAAGGTAGCTGTAGAGAAGGTAAATAACCTCTTGCCTTTTAAGAGATTGATATTTCCAGTTAAGTACTTAAGTTACATTTGTTAGTAATTTTTTCAAGGATTCAACATCAAGCATGATTAATTTATAATTTGCCACTTTTAATCCTTTGACTTACTTACATAACTAAAATGTTGGGAGGACATCTGAAAGTCTCTTTAAGTTTTGTATTAACAATGATCTTATTTTACAGAAAGCTCCTTTGGATTTTTTCGGTGTTATAAAATGCAAGGCCTGTGGCTAGAGATTTGTTTATCGCGATATGCAAGGTGATATATATTTTTGGTTTGCAGTTTTACCTCAACTCTATAAATTTGCTTGCGCACAGTTGAAAGCCTCTAGTTTGCTTGCAGACATTCTAAACATGAAGAATTGAAGGACTTCTTTTTATCGACTGGGAGACTCCAAGTAGGTTGCGTTGACAATTTGTTGGTTCTTGTATATCTGATTTTTATTACTCCTTGAAATTATTTAGAGCTTTTTTATACATACACTGTGGTAGTTAATTCCATCATCCTGTAGAATTCTTTAACAAGATCTGCTGATAGATGTACCAGATAATTTTTAATATTTCTGAAGTGCGGGAAGTACTAGATTAAAATTACTTTTTGCATCACAAATCACTTGGCTAAACTATGAGAACACTTCCAGGATGCCGCCTTTCTTTTGTTGAAGGAATCAAGGGAATTGGAGAAGAACCCCATGGCAAGCAAGGGCCTCCTCTCCATGGTCCACAAGTGAGGCTCATTGAGCAGGCCCATAGACTTTTGCTGAGACCAAGGAACATATTTTTGAATCCAAAGCTTCTGAGGAGCATGCCAAATTGCTAAGGTATTTGATGATTTATTATGATTATGATGCCGAATTTGTCATGTGAGTATACTGTTGCTTTCTTGGCATTCAAATGATGAAAATTTACAGTAAATTACTGAGCAAGGTTATTGGATGATTTGTCACATGAAAAATCTAAATCATGCGATGCAACTAAACCATATAATGGAATTGCATGTCACAAAGTTTATTTGAGATAGTGTTTATCAGTTCAATCAGCACAAACATATATTTTAATTTTTTGCTTCGCTGTGTGGGTTTTGTTGTTACTTGTTAGTCATACACAACTTCATGCATAAAGATTTCTCTTTGAGCGACCTACAACTGGCTAATGCTGATTGTTCTATTGGGACTCTTCTTGGTGAACCGCAGTTTAGGTTAGAAAGTTAGTCAATCATGTAAGGTACTAGATTTATATAGGTTGGCACTTCATTGTGAAAATCAGGAGAGATGTGACTATCATTTACTGAATTCCTTTCTGAAGATAGTTCTAGGGTGAAACCATGTTCTGCTAAATAATTATGTCTTAGAGCAGCCACAGTGTGCGAAACAACAATGGTTGGATGAAAAATGCTAGCCTGATGCCTGCTCGTGAACGGGGAGAAAAACATGCATGTGTCAGGAAGTAGTTGTGGTCTTTCCTTTTTGTTAACCTGGCGTGTCTAAAAACATGCATGTGTCAGGAAGTAGTTGTGGTCTTTCCTTTTTTTTGTTAACCTGGCGTGTCTCATGAACTAAGCTTACTCGCTGCTATGAAAAATAAAGTTGAAGCATTGATGATATGTTGGTGAAGTGTTGTTTAACCTCACTATGCTATGGCTCCTCTTAGTCACTCTGTTTCTTCATTCCAGATCACAGCATGAACTTGAAGTTTCCACAAAGCAGGCAATATTTGTGGGTTCTAGTGTTAGTGATACAATCAAAACCTGTATTATAATGGGAAACGAGCGATCTGCACTCAGAGTGAAGTCCAGTTCAAGGTACTGAAATGACCTCGAAACATGTGGACCTGTTCAATGAATGTTGTATTTTAGTCTTTCTGATGGTTCCTGTTTCTCCACAGGTTCCTGATAAGAGGTGGTACTGGCTTAAAACGTGCGCTTTAGCCACAGTTCGAAACTGGGATGCTTTTGGAAAAATTTTCAAGAGAGAAAAGGCCACCAGGAGGTGAGTCTGTAGATATGGATTCGTTACATGAAAATTTATACTCAATGGATATTTAAATGCATGCTTCTTCTATGTGAGCGGCTGTTAATCATTACACTAAAGATTTTTTTTTATTTTTGGAAAGCAGCATTTGTGTGCCCGCTAGAAATTTTCTTTTCTTTCTGCTTAAAAGTTGATTAGTTGATACCTGATCTGAACCCTTTAGCAATGATGTAAACACAAACTTCTCGATTCTCACTTCTCAGCATTGGGTTATCTTCATTGGCTAAATTTGAATTTTAAGAATGTAATGTTTCATTATTAGTAATAATAAATCCGTTCACGTCATTGATGCATTATTAGTATGATAATTTGATATTAATATTTTGAGGTATTAAGTCTATATTTCAACTTACAGGCTATAAACCTTTTGTGGAAGCATGCATTGATGCTGGTCAAAAAAATGAAGCTGTCAAATATATTCCAAAGTTAACAGATCCTCGTGAAAGATCTGAGGTAGGCTTTAATACTCTTGTTATCTACAAGAGTCAATATAAACTCTGTTGGAGAAACTGTTGCTACCCCTCTACCCCTATCATGTTTCATGTAATTTGGTAGAAATTGCTGTTACCTTAAGAGGAAAAGAAAAAGAAAGAGCAAGTAGTATTTGGTTGTTACTCTTTCTCCATTCCAAATTATAAGACGTTTTGGCTTTTTTTAATACATAGATTTTGCTATACACTTAGATACACACTCATGTCTAGATACATAGTAAAAGCAATGTATCTAGAAAAGCCAAAACGCCTTGTAATTTGGAACATTGATATTATTCATAGATTGCAGTACAACATAGATCACGTGCAGATATACATACTGCACACGGACTTCTGTGATAAAATTTTGATTCCAGATAAATGAAATGGAAAATGTCCGATACGCAACACACATAGTCTCTTAGTTTTTCTTGATGGATCAAACCAAATATTTGATTAATATGACTTCCGATTTTAGAACCAGTAATAAAGTTGTGATTGTTTGTATAGGCATATGCTCGGATGGGCATGGGAAGGGAAGCTGAAGAAGCAGCCTCACAAGCTAAAGATAGTGATGAGCTATTTGGCCGCCTAAAGATTACACTTGCACAGAGCAGTGCTGCTGCTTCCATTTTCGACACATTGCGGGATCGGCTATCTTTTCAAGGAGCATAGCGTGACTGTGTTGTAGGCCCGGACGTGCACCTTGATGGTTTGAACAGAGCGGCCTTTTATTTGTTTTTGCTCTGTTGTATGTATCAAGACTTAACCTCAGTGTGAATAGATGTCCATAGAAATTGCCGGTCACAGAACTCTACAGCGTGACATTTTGGATTTCTGGGATCGAGGATGTAGACCCGTTAGCTGGACGAAGAAAGTGGCGCGGGCAATTTTCTGCCCCGATACGGCGATACCCCGTTTGGGACACCCCGCGTGCTATGTTTTGAATTGAGAAATAACGAGTGGTTAATGAATGTTAGTGTGTTCGTAAATGCACAATTAGATGGAACCAGTTTTTAGTCGATTAACAGTTTCATTAATTATTAGAGTACTCCTATGTTGGGCACCAGCAATGGGGGTAGGAAGGGGGTAGTAAGGGCTTCCAACCGGGAAGATACATTGTGGGGATAGTAGTAGAGATTCAGATATTCTTTCTCCAGGACAACACTAACGGCAGTACTAAGGAATAAAAACAAATTGTTTCTCTCTTCCTCTCAAGAAGGAGCGCAGTTGCAAGCAACTCACTCATGATTGAGGCTGGGTTGGAGATTTTTTTTTAACGGGACCCTGCTTACAAGTTGCCTATACATCAAAGACCTCAATGGATTACATCCTCCTCCCCCTGGTTGTTGGCCCCACCTTCCTACCACCAAAAGCTGGAATAATAATATCGGTTGCTCTTTATAACAAGATTAACTGTTAAGTAGCTATTTATTTTCAAAAATAAGAGATAATTTATTTAACTGTTGTTGTCACATCCCTCGTCCCTCCATCAAGCTAAATAGGGGCGGGGAACTTGCTTGTGTGGAACATATTGCCTTCGCGACATCTTTTCTGGCTAGCGTGTGACGAGACACGGAAATATA
Organism: Hyparrhenia diplandra; assembly: GCA_015847255.1. Classification (NCBI taxonomy): domain Eukaryota; kingdom Viridiplantae; phylum Streptophyta; class Magnoliopsida; order Poales; family Poaceae; genus Hyparrhenia; species Hyparrhenia diplandra. The sequence continues at coordinate 18,801 of JADLZK010003144.1, forward strand.
TGATGGATGGATGCCGTTTTTAAGAACATGAAAATTAATTAAAATGCACTTTTGTATAGCTTGAAACAAAAATAGAACTTATCTGATGTAGTCTTCGTCTCACTTAGTTCAATATTTTTTTACTGCTTTAACCGACTGTTTTTTTTTTTTTTTTTTTTTTTTGGCTTAATTCACTGTTTATAGAGCATTAACGCAACGTACACAGTTTATGATTTACACGATGAACACTGCCCGGCCCGTTGCTTTGCTACTGTACCATGGAATCCAGCTTGTGCTCTCAGCTACACGGTTACAACTTGCAGTACGAAATTTGCAACTCCATGAACCTCAGAATTTTGGAATTTATTCCATGAGACTTTACCATTCGTTCATTCACTAACAGAGAAGCAATGACTGAGGTAAGGAAATAGATTTTTTTTTTTGTGAACACGGGTAAGGAAATATCACTCCAAATAGATCAGCATTAAGTGTGCAGTGCGAACAACTCGCAACGCATAGATGCACAAATGGTTCACCAAGCTCATTTAGATCAGCATTACCTTAAGTGTGCGAAATCACACCATATAGATGCACAAATGGTTCACCAAGCACATTTCAAACGAGATGAATCATCAAACCACTGAGGTCTTAGCAAGTCAAAACTTAAAATAGAACACTTACGACTCTTATGATCACATACACTGACCACAGCTAAATCACATGAAAAGCTTCGGCCTCGAAGCCTTGAACGTAGTCTTCAGCTTCCTGGTTGGCGGCCTGACCTTGCGGTACACAAGTGGGAACTTGATCTCACTGTTGTGGAACTGCTTGGTGTTGTCCCTCTTGCACAGCTTGAAGTGCACGGTCGCAGTCTTGATGATCTGGATGCAGGGGGACCTCACACGGTGGCGAGAAGCCATCTCATTGTACATCTGCTCCACAGCTCCATTCAGGGTTGTGTCACGGTACTCCTTGTACATGTTGTGGTAGCCGGTTCTGCTCTGGTAGCGCAGCCAGATGCCATAGTTCTTGATCGTCGTTGGGTTACGCTCGAAGATCTGAGATAGCATACAAGACTTCAGAGAATAACACAACACACAGGATTTTCAAATAATGAGATTCAGCTCCAAGGACAAGGGGCCAGCATCATTCATCTAAGACAATCCCTGCTATCCAACTGCATCCAGATTCAGCTTAATATACAGCTAACACAACCATGACACTATGACAGTGCAGGAGCGTCACAAAGGTCAGATATAAGCAACCTAGGAAGACAGCAAAACTGGAAGTAGCAAAGGAAAACAAACTCATTTTAGGATATCCCAATAAAATTTAAAATTGAGTATTGCAAATAGACAAACTGTTCTTCGTATAAAGGCAAGATCAGAGATAAAATTAGTAAACAATACACAACTAGCGGACGGTGGACAAGACACAACCAGACCAAACATTTGGTGAAAGAACTACCGAATAAGTATGATATTTGTTTGCCAATATCAAAGAGGTCTGCCTTCAACAAGTCACACTCAATTATGAATATAATCGCTCGTACACATAAGGTTGGGCAGCCGGCACATAGTGGCAATCGCAAGGCACTAAACAAACAGCTAAAGGATGGCAATGTTCACATGTAACAGGCCATTGTGCTAAAACAGAAGTGCTGTATCGGAGAAGCAGACGTACCTCGTTGATGGCAAGGACCTGGCCGTTGCTCTTCTTAACCTTCTTCAACTTCCTCAGGAAGTACCTGCGCGCACACAACAGCGAACATTAATCGACGACCCGCACCGAAGATGAACGAAATCCTTCAACAAGGAAACCTGGAGGAAGCGCAGATATAGATGGCAGCTCACCAGAACTTGCTCTTGGCGCGGACCTCGTTGGTGGCCCAGAGCTTCATGCGGTAGATCTTGGGGTGCTCGTCGCCGGGCGTCGGCAGCGCGCGCCCCACCACCTGGTACTGATGGAACTGCAAGCGTGCGAGACCACGGGGTAAATCAACACATGGATCAAATTCTAATCACCGCAGTCGGAGGGAGGGAGGGAGCGAGAGGAGACTCACCCTGAAGGCCACCATTTCCGCGAGCTCGCCGAAACCCTAGCCTAAGGGGACGAAGATGACGAGAGGAGGCGGCGGCGGGTGAAGGCGGCGGCCGTGGGCGTGAAAGGAGCGTTTATAGGTGCCGAATATGGAAGTAAACCCTAATGGGCCCAAGTTCTCGCCGTCCTGGCCCATTTGTTGCACAAATTATGATTGGGCTTCCCTTCTTTCGACGAAAAATTTGAATACGAATCGAAAAAAAAACTAATAATCAATACAATAAATTAAATAAATTAATAAAATGCTACTATATATGATACTAAAACATAATATAACTATGATAACTATGATATAATACTTAACCTAATAATTAAATAATTAAATAAAATACTAAAAGGAGGAAACAAATCCGGTGGTGAAGCAGGCGTTGCTTCATCCTCCTTCCGATTAGGTGATTTTTTAATGAAAAGATTAGGTAATTTTTAGTGATAGATAAATAGAGTTATTTTATGACTAACATGCGTTAGTATATATGTAGTTCAGTAGTTGGGTTAGTCGCAGTTTGTTGATTGAAGCATGATGCAAATGATATTCGTGAAGACAGATCATACTATTGAGAAAATGTAGGATGTGCCGTGTGCGCATGGGGATGTTTATTGTGGATGCACATTAGCTCGTCACCCTAAGTCAAGATGATGATGGTAAGTGGCCCTGTTGAGACAGATTCAATTCAAGAACAGAAACTTGAAACAGTCTAAAAAAATAGTACCGGAGGATACACCGAATGAAGTAGTGTTGACCATTGGCAGATAGGCCGGTGGTACTTTTCACGGCCAGAAATGACTTTGCCCTAATAACATGTGATTGTCATATTATCCAGTGGGAACTACAATGAAATGCAGCTTAACTATGTAACTCATTGTACCATATAAAGTGTCTTTGGAAAGTGTATATTATCATCACCTTTGTTTCTAATCATATTGAAAGTACTGACATCACTACTGAAGAATCGAAATTCCCTAAGCGGTGCAACTTTCGTCAGGGAAAGGGAAATTGGAAAACCGTCAGGAAAATTAAAATTCTTATGGGTATTCTTTTGCAGATATAGGCTTGTGATTCTCCGTCACATTAAATCTTTTGTCATCAAATGCATAACATCAAATGTAGGTAAACAAAATAACTAATCATACAGTTTGGATGCACCTTCATGGAGACAAATCTTTTAAAGCCTAGTTAACTTATGGTAGGACAACACAAACAAACAAACAAAAAAAAAAAGTGCTACGGTGCCAAATTTTAAGTGAACTAAACACGACCATAGAAATGAGCTCACCTTGTATTTAAGTCGTATCGCTAGGTATCATGTCCTGATCACCTAACTCTAAATTGCAGTGGTGTAGACTTGTCATTGTGGTGGTCAAAGCAGGCCCACATGCACAAAGGATGATGGATTGTACGTGGAGGCGGCGGTGATGATCAAACCGATGGTGGCACACGAGGCAGTGAAGTGAATGATTTGGCTGGTGGAGCGCATGATTTCGGACACACGAAAGCACCAACCACGACGATAGTGGAGACCAGAGAGGGTGTGATGGCCCATGCCACTCTAGGGGACGCAAGATGCAATTGCAGATAAAATGACAAGCTATAACCTGCTAGTGGCATGCGTTCCCAAGTCTAAACTACAGTTCAGTCCTCTTCAGCTGATGGTTTCAAACGTTCAGACTGACCGATAAGCCTACTAGTGGTGTTAAATGGCCTTTTAATCTAGTCTAGCAGGACGGATTAGGATCGGACTGTAAAACTATACAATTTTTAACTAAGATTGTGAAAGAAGACAAAAGGGCCGGATCCAGTACCACCCCTAAAGCCGACTAATATTGTTTGTTGTGAGAGAAAAACACTATACTGCTAAGTTCAAGCAAAAACGTCTCAAAGGTACTCATGAAAATATTGTCGATCAGACCACAAATTCGTACACAGTGCATAGTGGCATTCCAAGCAATTTTACATCAAATAATTAATGAGGGTGCACTCATACTACATTTTACAATTGTATATGTATATGTCAAATGTCGAACAATAAATAGGAGCGTACATCAATGTTCCACGCTATCCTCTATACACACAAAACTGGAATCTACAAAACACGGATAACAAAGGAGTAACAAACATTTACATTAAACAGGCCAATGGTAATTGATGGCATAATTGCTCACCACACCTCCGCTCCTTTTGTCGCGCCAAACAGCACAGCAATTGCAGCAACCAAAGCCTGTCCATGGCACCAAAAGTTTGGGGGCAAAGTTAGCACAACCTTTGTGCATTAATTTGCAAGAGAAGGCACAGATCTACAGTACCAAGGCTACTAAATATGTATCAAGTATTAACAAACACTTCTATCATGTAGTGCCGAGCTAAATATGTGCAGCACATTCACAGAATTGTTGTTAGTTGAACTGACATGCTTCCATCCAAGTAAGAGATAGCAAAAGCTAGTTTAGAGAGAGAGAGCAAAAGCTATGCTGAAATCGATTAAACTCTTTTTTTTTCCTTTTTGAAACGTAAAAGAGGACGCACTTCTTCAACTACACAATGTGCAGTAAGTCTTTTTATTCGAATATCCATCTACAATAGCTTTATAGGGGCTAGTCAAATGTCAATGATATAGTTTAGTGACAGGAGTTGATGTCGTATTCGCAGTTCGTGTGTGTAAAGCTGTTAAATAAACCTGATATTGGTCCTAAACTCTCACGTTATTAATGAATATTTTGCATCTAAAATCCATTAATACACAAGGGAACTCATAAATACAGCTGTAGGAGACATTAGAGCAATGCATACATTGCTAAGAAGGACTTACAGCAATAGTGCAAGCAACATATCCTGGTTTCTCCCTGTAATCATGCACTCGGACACAAATCAGCACAAAAGCTCCAATATACCATGGAATGGCAGCAAAGAAGAACCCAATTATAAACCTGCAGCAAAAAGGTGGAAACATCAGTTCCTCAGAGACCAACCTGAGTTCATATATGAGCTGCGAGATTATTGATACTTAGAAAAACATACAGAAACCATCCCATGCCAAGGCCACAACATGGAAGAGGACGATTCTAACAGGCCTTCCTTCAACAACAGGAATATAACCTACAAAACACCAAATGCAAAAATTAATTAGCCAAGTTAAGCCAAAGTTCCAGTGTAGTTCTTGACCTCGTATGTTTCCTGCATTTTGAACATAAATCTAAATTGTATACTGAATTATTCATTTTATAGATTTACTGGTAGATTTGAATTATTAATGTAATCCTTTGCTGAACCTATATTTAAAATGAACCGCCCTGCATCTATTTGATTGTTCCAACAAATCAAATTTCCTCCTCATTTACTTCACATTTCAGAACACTTCAAAGTTCAAAGAGAAAAATATCAATTTAGTTTCACTCGAGCTCCATGAACTACCGATCTCAAATGACCCTCTAATTTGGGATGAGCAACACCAACGCCACTGGCCTGCAACTTGGAAGTGATGGCAAAAAAGGGTCCAGAAGGAACTGCAGGTTCAGATACACAGGGAGGCAGCTGGGCAGGACAACACATAAATTCAAGCAATTTTGGGCTCGCACTGTAATGCCATGTGACCTAATGGAGATATGAGCATAGGGGTTAGGCCATAGAAAAGATCAAAAAGAGGAATCAATCACGCAACACTCCTATGACAAAACCTCCCGTCAATCAATCCTCTTATGAAAGGAATCAACAGGTATGATGCAGCACAGAATTTCGCATCGTAAGACGGGGACTAGGGCCTTCCGTACCTTGAGAAACCTGGTAGCCTTGGGCGTAGTACGGCGCGGCGGCCGAGTAGGGTTGCTGCGGGGGCGGGTAGACCGCGTACGACGCCGGCGGCGGCTGCGGGTAGTGCTGCATCCCGGGAGGTGGCGCCGGCGGGGGAACCCGACTGCCGGCTGCGGCAACTCGCCAGAGGCACCGGACGACGGGGGCCCGAAGGTGCCGTACTGGTGCTGGTGCTGCGGCGCGCCGACGGCGGGTACCCGTAAGAGGACGAGGACGAGTCCGCCGAGCGGGCCTTCCCGTCGGCGTCCGGCATCTCGCCACCCATGGTTGCTCTCGCGGTGGCAAAGGTTAGCTTAGGTTTGGGGGAAATTGCCCAGTTGGGTGACGCAGAACGGCAGGAGAGGAGGGAAGAGGGCGGTCAGAGAGGAATTGCGCGTTGCTGTTGCTTGATGGAGACGATTAACGTGTTCTTCCAGCCTGGATGCCGGTGTTGTTGCTTAACCTCTCTGGGTGCCAGTTTGTACAGTCGGATCTCATTTTATTACTTTTTTTGACAGCTGAAACGTGCTAGCATACAAGGAGCAGGTAAAAAACCACATTTTTTTTTCCTTCTCCATTTCAAATAACCAAGCTGATGATTGCTAGGAACATGCAAGATTCTCATTGATAATAGCTGTGGAGTACTACTATTTTGTACGAAGGAAACTTGGAGGTTTGACAACCCCCACTAAGGTCAATTTTAAACCAAATTATTTTGTACAAAAGAAACTTGAAGGTTTGACAAGCTCAGGTCAATTTAAACCAAACAAATTGCAATTACCAAACATGTCTCGTACCTTAGCATCTAATTAATAGGCTCGCTGCAAACAAAAAATTGAGCTTCCACATGGACACGGTATATGTTTTCTGCTTTGATGGTTGTCATCCAGTAGAACAGACGGCCTGAGTTTGTTTTCACCTTTTAAAAACGAACATCCTTTCACTTCTTTTTAAAAGAATATCCAGATAACATGATTGCGGTTCGCAAAGTGTTTTCAGAAAGGACTACTTTATTTATCTTATCCTCAGCTTATGAGAACCTTGTGCAGCACAAGACGAGAAACGAGAGGCAGTATAATTTCATTGAACATAGCATTGTTCCTTTCTCACCAAACAATAGTGCCTTGCCACATACCAGAGGCTACAACGGCCATTGACTAAATTATTTCTCGCAATATCACAGGCTGCAGCAAACAAATTATTCAATGAACAACTCAGCTCTGGTGTCAGATCCGGAGTTCATAAAGAACCACAAGTGCAGCTGCAGGCTTCCACTGGAACAGCTCAGATCTTCGGTGGTGGATCCTGGATACCGCAGACCAAATTGGCAGGTACAGCTACATCGATCATCTTCGGATATGGCAAGTTTAAGTCTGCCCAAGATTAGACCAAATGATCAGACTTCTTTCTTTCATCCAAAGCAAAAGGATTAATTTGACTAGCGAAGTAAGCATGTCAGCAGAAATGTGGCAATTCGGTATGAACCAAATGTACATATTCACTTGAGAGAACTTACTGCTCATGATGGTCTTGAAAGTTTCCTGGACAAAAAAAAAGGAAGGAAAGAAAGAAAAAAAAACAAAACATTGGTAGGTCAAATTTCAGAATTTCTTTTCTTTTGAGCTATTTATAAGAATTTCTGCCTAAATAGAAACTACCAATTACCTTATCTTTCGTGAGTCGAGCATTATAGGCAACCTCCTCTTCAACAGTACTTACCTGTAAGAACATAGATCATGTGACTGCTAGCCTGGCTGGTGAAATTCAAGATACTAAGCAACTCACCGTGAAACCTTTATAGTCATGAGCAGGATAAAGCAGTGTATCCTTTGGCAATGTGAAGATCTGATCAAATACAAAGCTTCAGTTAGTTAAGTTCATATTTCTTTCATAGGACAAGACTTTGCATGCTTGCCTGTGAATGAACTGAATGATACAGCAGATCAGAACTTCCTCCCTGCAATATTACAGAATAAATGCAAACTATTAATAGAAAATCACACATCTACGGTTAACCCAAATTTCTCCAACATGAATTCAGAACTTTTCCTTGCAACTTCAGATACATGTATGTAATGGTGCTTAAGCTTTATATGATTAGAAAGACCACAATAATTTTCCTGTTTGCTAGCTTGTGCAGAAACTACCTAACCATATTACCTGGAAGTCTGTCCTTCCACATCCCCGGATAATTAAGGCATCACCAGTAAAAGCCATCCTTGGTGAAGGTTGCCCATCAGCATCACCTGTAACATAAGTCACACAGCCAGAGGTATGGCCTGGAGTAGCTCGCACCTGAAATGGAATATTGTATTTCCATATAGAATTCCATATTAACCCATGAACAAGAAATTCCTTAATGTCAATCTATTTTAACGCACATTCTCAGCTTAGGGTTGTATCTTGTATGTCGGTATATGCATGGATTTTGTTCATATTTTAACAGCTATTGATGTGACAAGAATTGCAATACATTTATACGCACAAACTTTTAGAGGGTTCAGAGAATTCCATTGCGAGCCATAATATATGTACAAACAACGATAGATGGATTCAAAGGACCAACAGCAATAAAAATACATGCAACATATTACATAACAACTTACTAAATCATTTAAATTAACATCACTAATTTTCTATGAACTAACTTTAAAACCTTATTTATAAAAATCAGCTGTCAAACATTACTCTTCAAATGTGAGTGTATAAACAACTGATCAGCTTACAAGTATTAGAAAGAAGTAAAAAAAAATTATGGGGAAAAAAAAAATGAACAGAAAAGGTACAGAATAGTTTTATAGAAATATTTTAGTACGAACAGTATCTGCTGTTCATGAAAAAAAAAAAATGCTTCAAAGTACAAACTCGTGTATCGAACGGAAGTATAAAAATCTTCAACAAAAGTTACCAACTGCAACTTCCACATTTCATGAAACACAGGACAAACAATTTTCAAAATTCTTGATTCAAAATCAGGACCACTCAGCCATTAAGTTCAAGAAAACCAAAGAGCTTAAGAGAACTAGTTACAGTATCCCCTTGTATGTGAGAATTTAGATCTTGTAATTTAAATATACTAAATGGATAAAGCAGAACAGAGTAAAGTAGTTTGTTAGAATGTGATTGTACCTCAAGGAAAAGGTTACCAAAGTGAATTTTGTCCCCATGATCAACAAAATGATCAGCTTTTGCTCCACTAGCTTTTGAAATAACAGACTTAACTCCAGGTAGCTTAGTCTGCAAAGTTCATACAATTAGCTAACCATATTACCAAGGAGAACAAAGCATGTAACCGTGAAGAGAAAAATCCATCAAAACATTCCTAAAAGCATAAAACTGCTTACTTTTATTAGTCCTGTTCCAGTGACGTGATCAGCATGTACATGAGTATTCATAGCATACACGAGATTTAAGCCCAATTCCTTGATAAGATTAATATCTCTGTCAACTGTTCTGTCGACAGGGTCAATCAGCTGATCACATAGAATGAAACAGATCAGATGGAATGGTATTGACCAAATGTATATATTTATACATCAATCAAGTATGGATAACATTATTGTATCAATAATTATTTTTTCTTTATTTAATAGTTAAATGCTTGTGTGGCGTATACTATTGCAAATCTTGAAATTTTGGTTCACACTGTTTGTTAGACAAACTCACATGCACCTCAGAAAATGGCAATGTAATAGTCGATAAAAGGAAAAGGGAAGGAAAAAATCTCCCATAGATTGTTTTAGCTGATACAATCCTGAAATTCCAAACGATTTAAAGCATGGCTTCAAGTTGTAAATATGGGAACCCTTAATGCTGATCAGATGCAAACATGAATCGTTGAAACTAAGTGCTGAAATCAGCCATGGATGTAGGATAAGCAGTTTGAACACCAACCACTACAAAGTTGCTGAATCGATGCAAGTCAATTGAACAAATTGAAGCCACTTCCATAGCTTATATAAATGAAGATTCTGAATTGACGAATTACAATCGCTCTCACTGATTGCAACATGTTCACGAGAGTGGTAAAGAACAACTAAAGATCAAATTCGGCCACGAATTACAAACAGGGAGTAGTAGCAGTTGCGCAGATGACAAGCAAATCAGCTAGTACTGTTGCAGATTTGTTCATTACTAACAATTGCACCCACCGCATCTACATTCCGATTCTACAATGGTTTCAACTTGACATAAATAGCAACAGTACAGATCACTGTGCGCAGGGACATGAAACCCAATACTGATCAAGCTACAGAGCAAATCCATTCCCACCAAAATTAACTACCCAAGCCAACAATGCCAGTCCAGTTCCAGGAGCCAAAACAGGCTGAAGCTCTGAAGCCTGAACCAATCCCAGTCCCAGTCCCAGTCCCAACCTATGAAGCGCTGGATGGACTCACTCACCACGGCGGGCTTGTCGGGGTCGGCGACGTCGGCGAGGAGGTACGTGTACGTGGAGCTCTCCTTCTCGAACAGCTGCCTGAACAGCAGCCTCCTGTCGGCGCGCCGGAACCGGCGCTGTACGCCGCCGCCATCGCGAGGGCCGGTAGTAACGGCGCGCGCCGCTGGACCAGACGGGGAGCGCAGGAGGCCGCGGGCGTCAACCTCGCTGCGGCAGCCACCCGCGGGATCAGGCGGAGCGGAAGTACCATTGCCCCTCGCCCCCTCGCCTGCTATATAATACTGGGAGGAAGCAAGCAGCGAGGCCGACGGCCTTGTTGTTATCGCGTGGATTTGGACGGGGTCGTGGACCTCGTGGTTGGGTTGGGTTGCTTCGGGAGGTGTGACGGGCTGACGATGGATGATTCGAGTAAAGAATTCGGGCGACGGGGGCAGCAATGGGGATGCCGGGATGTGGCGAGTTCGGCGAGGGCGGAGCGGAGCAGCAGCCGGGAGAGGAGGGCAGGGAGCGGTTGCGAGGCCAAAACCGCGGCGGAGTAGCGTTGTTGCCTGGAGATTTTAGGAGAGGAGTCGGCGACGGGGACGTGTTGTCCGCCGCAACGCAAACAGACGAGGTTTCTGCGCATCGGCATCGGCATCTTATCAACGGTGTCGTTCAGTAGTTCAATCAACTTGATCGAACCTCCGGAATTCAATTTTTCAAGAAATAAAAAATCACCAAGCAATCGACAGTCATTTGAAACCGTAGATGCGGATTACAGGTAGTTTGCCAAAAAAAAAAAAAAGTATTACCAGTCGTCATTCTTTTGAATGAAAATTGAAGAAGCAGGTAGCACAGATTGTATTAGTCGTGTCAGCTTTGCATCCGACAAATCACGAGCCATGCCGCGAAACGCTAGTGATCAGTGACATCATGCATTACATACTGCGGAAAGGGTACTCCGGAACACCCAATAATTAAAGAAAGGCAATAAAACTGAAGCTTGTGAAATGTTTGCGTATAAAGTTGGCGGGTGGGTGCCATGTCGGTCACTTGCTATCCGATTTAAACGTTTTTAAAGCGTACATCTTGGTCTGATTCAACCTTTCTCAGTCAGCTTACTGATATTAGGGCACTAAAGATGAATGGCAATGGATTAGCGTACGCTGTCCGATTGATCAAAGCGAGCCGAGTAATCACGCACTTGTTTTGGTCAGGTGGATACAAATGGATCAGCAAAGAATTACCAGTTCTGTACCTGCGTATTCTGCACTTGGACAGTTGGTAGCATTTTTTTTTTAAAGTCAGCTCGTTGGCATTTGGCACACGCAGGCATTCCATCTCTTTCCGTGACAAAACTTTGCAGCCGGCAGTACAAGGTCGCGGCAGGGAGGAAAAAAAAAATCTCAAGGAACTGTAGAGAGAGACAAAAAAGAAAAGAAAACGGAAAGGAATAAAGCAAAAAAAAAAAAAAAAAAAAAAAAAAACTCCGCGACTTAGTATTAGGGTAATTTGCCTACAGTAGCGGGCGGCACAGGCACGGGTGAGGCGGGATGGCGGAGAACAGGGTGTCTGCCTCTGGCCACAACTGTGACCTCTAAGGTGGCATCTGGATGGTAAAAAAGGTTTGGAAAAAGGTTATGGACTAGGAAATATAAGTTGGGAAGGGTCTACTTGGTTATGTGCAAAGCACAAGTATCACCGGTGTTTAGTTGGTGAAATATTTTGGGTTCAAGGCATCAGAAAGACACTTTTCGTTTCTATTTGTTAATTACTATCCAACCATAATAAGCCCAGCCAAAAGATTCGCCTCGCACTTTTCGGCCCAACCAGTCGCCAATGGCGGCAGTGGAGCATGGAGTATTGTGCTTGTTTCACATCTGTAGCCCGTAAGGATTGTGACCATGGAGGTTGTGTGTCCAGCTCCATGCTCCAAAGGTGGCATTCACCAAGTGTTCGATAAATTCCCTCAAACGCAGTAAACTTACCCGCCTAAGGAAAGATAACTCTACACAAGTAAGACCAGTCAACTAAACACGTTAACCTTGAGTTAGACAAACAAATAATCTATATTTTTCTTATTCTTAACTAGGCTCTATAACCTTATATTATGGTACTCAAGCTCAACCAAATCGCGAGCAAAACCAAATAATCTATCTTAACTTGACAACAAGAGGCTTGGGTGGCTGATACCCAAGCTCAACAAGTATTTTATTGATTGGATCATGGTTGAATTATGAAATGAAAATTATGCTTATGAAATCTGAGTAATGATTTGTTCCTAACTAAATACTTTAATTTGGGAATACAAATTAAAAATTTGAGAAAAAACTATCTTTCTAAAATATTTGGAATTTGACTTTGGTCCAAAAATAATATTTGTAGAGCTTTTAATTTTGAGCAACTTTCATGTTGCAAGTTTTTGAAGTTTCCATATAAAACTGTGAGTAATTCTTAAAAAAAGAAAAAATAGATAAAGGACAAGTGCGGTCGGGCTGTCTTCTAGATAGATTTGGACCTTGGCGAACCCCAAACAAAAGTAATGGACTCAAAATTACGCTTTTAAAAGTGAGGGATATAGATGACACAAAGCAAAAAATAATGGGCCTGTGATGCATTTTGCTAAAAAAAATAGCAAAACCTCATCCAAAGACGAGAGCGCCCCCAAACGGAACCACAAACCACGCGCTGACGCGCCACGCCCACCCGCGCTAAGCTCTCGGCTCTCGCCATGGACGCTGCGGAGAGGAGGCTGGCCCGCGTCGCCGCCCACCTCATTCCGTCGTCGTTGCCGGTTCCGCACGCTACCACCGTGCCTCCCCTCGCGTCTTCTCCCACGGCAGCGTCGTCCTCCTCGTCGTCGTCCTCACCAGCGGGGACAGCTACCGGCGCGTGCACGGCGACGTGCCGTCGGAGCCACCGGAATGGCGCACCGCCACAGACGAGTCGGGGAAGGAGTTCGTCGACATCATCTACGAGAAGGCCGTCGGAGAGGGCATCGCCAAGGTGAGGCTTCTTTCCTCCGTCGGTCCTTGTGAATTGGATTCCTAGCTGGCAAAAATGCGACCGCTTGATTTCAAAGAACACTAGAACAAAGCTCGTTTGTTCCTTATGCTTACAAGTGAGCGTGCATAGTTCTTGCATCTGGTGTTTTCTTTTCAATGCATATTGCTGCTGCAGATCACCATAAACCGGCCTGATAGAAGGAACGCGTTCCGTCCTCTGACCGTGAAGGAACTAATGCGCGCATTCAACGATGCTCGAGATGATAGTTCGATTGGAGTCATCATTCTAACAGGAAAGGTACCGATTCTTTTAGGGGAGAAACAGAAAAAAGGGTTTTCTATGGTGTCGGATTAGCTATGGTGGATAATATTATTTCATTGTTTTGGTTGACCAGGGAACCAAGGCGTTCTGTAGCGGAGGTGACCAGGCGTTAAGAGATTCTGATGGATATGTTGACTTCGATAGCTTTGGCCGCCTCAACGTTTTAGATCTCCAGGTAAGACGAACTTCTTCGACGCTGTTATGTATGAGTAAACCTGATGAGTTCTGGTTCTGGGGCACAGATTTTTTTGAAGGTAACTGGAAATTTTTATTCTGTATGAGAATCGTTGTTATGCTGAATTGTTTTGATATGGAATCCTTTTTTCAAGAAAAGAAATGCACTTCTTCTATGTCTCATTTATTTGCACGCAATGCAGGTGTCCTGTCCACGTTTAGATGATTTGTTTAGTGAGGTTTGAACTGACTTAGGAGTACATCGTTCAACTTCAGCTAAGAATTTGATGATGGCGTATAGTTTGACTAGAATTCCTACCTACTGATGAATGTATGTTGATGTACGACCATTTAGTAAATTGGCAGGAGCAGATTTTTGCTTGTCATGTTGGCACTTCTACTCTTAGTGTGTACAATGATTAATCTTATCTTTTAGTTTGTAAGACATTAGTATATCATTAATACTGAGAAAATCAGACTAGTATTTCTTCAGGTGCAAATTCGCCGTCTTCCAAAGCCTGTTATTGCTATGGTATGATCATAAGTTCATAACTGTCATTCACCCTTTTTTTTTCCATTTCTTTTTGTCATCCTATGGATTGATTTTGTGTCGTTTACTATCAGGTTGCTGGTTATGCTGTTGGTGGTGGACATGTTTTGCATATGGTGTGTGATATTACAATTGCAGCAGACAATGCAATATTTGGACAGACAGGGCCCAAGGTGATTTCCTGTCTATTTTGTATCTATGTACCGAGGATGCAGATAATTCGAATAAAGTGAAACATCACATTTTAGATGATCAGTTCATATTGGTATCACTTGTTCTGTGTTCATTAAGTAATTTTTTTCTTCTTCTTTTTTGCTGAAACCATAAACATGCACTGTATTTTAACATCCCAATTTGTAACTCATCCTATCACAGGTTGGAAGCTTTGATGCTGGTTATGGATCTTCAATAATGTCCCGGTTGGTGAGTTATCATACTGATCTCTTGATTCCTTGCTTCCGATGTTTGTCACAGTGTCCTAGAACACATATCAACCTAGTGAGATAGTGCAAAATCTCGCATTATTCTTGTCACATTATTCAAAGAAAATACCCTCAGTACAGAAAAGAGTTTATTCTAAATAACACATTGCCCCAACAAGCACGTTGACTTGTACACTAGTATTCCATTCACATATTAGTACCAACATATTCATTCCTATACATAAGCAGTGTGCTATATTTGCCCCAATTATTTCTCATGGACAGGTTGGACCGAAGAGAGCCCGAGAAATGTGGTTTCTATCACGGTTCTACACAGCTGACGAAGCTGACAAAATGGGACTTGTGAACATTGTAGTACCAGTTAGTGCTGAAAACCAGAGCTAATTACTAGTAAAAAGAAACTATTTTATTCATGTTGCTCCTCTGACAAGCGCACGCTTCTGTACACACAGCTTTCTGAATTGGAGCAAGAAACTGTGAAATGGTGCCGACAGATCTTAAGGAACAGCCCCATGGCTATTCGCGTGCTGAAATCTGCACTCAACGCTGCCGACGACGGCCATGCAGGTCTTCAGGTATAACTTGCCAGATGTTGTTAGCCTTCCCCTGAAACTGTTGCTGTTAACTTTTGTTTCTGTGTTGCATTTCTGATGACGCTTCTGTTGTAGGAGCTTGGTGGGAATGCCACGCTAATATTCTACGGCACAGAGGAGGCAAAGGAAGGGAAAAATGCGTACATGGAGAGGCGACGCCCAGACTTCTCAAGTTCCCACGCAAACCTTGAGTCTCAGCTCTCTGATGAACTGGTCAATTATTTTACTGAATCGTTTTTCCCCAACTTGGCAATAAGAGAAGGTACAGCCTCAAATAATTTCCAGCGGGCGGATAGTTGTGTAGATCATTATCATTATGCTTACTACATTGAGGCGACGGGAGGTAATTATTTTTTTCTGTCAATCTATATGCATATGGGGAAAATGTAATTTGTATGAATATTGAGATCAATGGAAATAAAGCTAGGTGTATTTGATTCACCTTTTCTTTGGCTTTGCTGGTTATTTATAAATAAATAAAACAGTGCTGTTTTTAAAATATATGAGTACAAGAGCAAATTTTCATGCCTTTTCTTCCTCGTTATTATAAGCAGAGAGCTGGTTTGAAACTTGAGTTTCATTGTTGATTAATAATAATTGTTTTGAAATTCCTCCTCTTTGCCCATGGCCCACGGGAGAAGAGAAAAGCCTCGAAAGAAAGGATTTACGGTGGGCCGTGACGCAACGGCCGACGAGGCCCAAATTTGACAAAGGAAGCCTGCTTCCCGTAGCGTAGGCGTACAAGACGGTTCAAGAGTCCCTAAAAAAAAAAAAAAAAGACGCTTCAAGAACGGAGTCGTATGCGCACGGTACTCTTGGACTAGAGCTAGGACTTGGCCATGCCGTGCTAGCACGGCACGGTTCTCTTGTGCTTTGTGCCGCTTCGGATCGTGCTTTTTTAGGCACTAAAAGCACGCGTCGTGCCGCGCCAATATGGTACAATAACTTTTTTCTTCGGCCCAAGCACGCGCCCGCGGTAATGCGGCAAGACGCCTTCGGTCGCGTGTCCCCAAGCACGCCCTTAAAATATCTCGGCTATTTCACTTTTTTTGTGCTTGTGATATAAAAAACATGTATCTTGTGTATACCATTTCAATGATGTTATAATGATTTTTATAATCTATTTAAGTATTAGATGAGAGGTATACTATAGTAAATGCTATAAAATTACATTGTAGAGTAGTAGCAAGCAGGTAATGCGTGCCACATTCGTGTCGTGCGGCCCAAGCACGACCCAAAATGCGGCCGGGCCATGTAGCCCATCGTGCCGAGATCCTAGGCACGGTACAACCCTCGTGTTCGTGTCGTGCCAGCACGGTCCAGAATATTTTGTGTCGTGTCGTGCTAAAAGTCTGTGTCGTGGCCCGCCCTCAAATGGCACGCCCTTATCAGGAATGACAATGCAAAAGGCAAACGGCCCAAGCTCTGGGTTGTTCTCCATTCATGGCACTATTCGGCCTTTGGAAGTGACATTGAGTTTTCAGTAGGTGACAGGGTCCTACTTAAGCTCCAGCCATACACTCAATCGTCAGTGGCCAACCATCCATACCCCAAGCTGGCATCAAAATACTTTGGCCCTTATACTGTCCTGGAGAAAGTTGGCAAGGTTGCATATAAGTTGGATCTTCCTGAGGGGTCACTTTTGTAAGGTCCTAGATGGCTAGAGGGGGGAGGGTGAATAGCCTATAAAATTTTTCTACAAGCTCAACTAAACAAACTGATTAGTATAAAACACGGCGTAGAGCGGTTTGCACTAGCTCTATTGTCTTGCAAGCCTCTAGTGACAATTCTATCAAATAGCTATGATCTCTAAGGCAATCAATGGCTATGTCACTACACTGACTAGTGAGCAATCCTAATATGGACCTTATGCTAGCAAGAACAACTACACAAGGCAAAGCTAGATCTCTACTCAAAGTAAACTAGGAAGGTAAATACAAGAGTAAGAGCGATATACCAACACGTAGAGGCTATGAACCAATCACCGGGAAGAAGATGAACTATCAATCACTTGAAGGTGATGATCCAAACACCGAGACAATGAACAAGCGATTTGTTCACCTGGAGTTCGCTTGTACACCGACAAGTTACTCTCCGGTTGTGCCGACCAACACAAGGATGGTGTTTGAGCTAGGCGGTGCCCTTGCTAGCCTCAACACACCACTCAACAAGTGTGGTACCCAAGACACGAGCAATGTATTCCTTGCACTTTGTCTTCCCGACGAGGAGTGCGTGATCCTCTCACAATTTCGCCGGGAGGTGGCCAAGAAACAATCTCCTCTTCTTGCCAACAACTCCACCAAAACACCAAGCCGGCTAGGAGCGGTGTCTCCAAGAGAAACAAGAAACCAACCGGCTCACAACGATCCACAAGTGCCTCTAGATGCAAAGATCAAAGCAAAGAGCACTTGGATCACCTCAACTCACTAGAATGGTGCTCACAAGCAAAGGGAGTGAGAGGAGGAGGATGTTTGCTCGGCTCAAAGGGTGTTAGAATGTGTAAGAATGACCAAGAGACCTCCCAAAGGCCGCCAAAACACATATTTATAAGCCCCCCATTCGAAATAGAGCCGTTACATTCAAACACGCCGAAGCGTACGGCCCGGACGCGCCCGGGCGCCGTGCCAACCCGGACCGCACCGCTAGCGGCACAACGTCGTCGGGGCAGCGCCCGGCGCATAAAGCGCCCGTCAGCGTCGGCGCGCCGCGTCCGGCGACCTCCCCGTGACATGCTCTTCGGGAGTGCGTCCGTAGCCGCCGGACGCGCGCGAGCTAGCGTCGGCGCCGATGCAATCGCCACTGACCAAACCTCACCGTAGCGCCGGACGCGGGACTCGAGCCGCGTCGGGCGGCGTGAGGGCGCCGGACGGCGTCGGCGCCACGGCCGGCCTCAACACGCAGCCGACGCGCCCGGCGCCACGCCGCCGGCGCGCGGTAGCGGTCACTGCCGAGGTCTCCAAATTTGCGTCGAGGGGACGATTTTGTTCCAACTTCCGTCACTTGTCTTATGTTACCAACACGTCGAAGAACACCCCGACCAATCGTGTTAGCATTTTCAAAATATTTTTCACCAAGTGCGAAGTTAGCTCTCTAGGTTAGAATGCATGCAAATGAATTTTGAACCTAGAGGCACATGAGGACCGATATGTACGATAAGTTTCCCCTCTTAATAGTACGGCTTATCGATCCTATAACCACTCACACCCTCTATGGTGTCTTGAGTGTGAAATCAAAAGCCCTATGGATATACCTTTGCCTTGGGGACAAATGATTTCCAAAACTCCACCGAGTTGCATGCTTGATCATCTTTTTGGATCACCTCGATCCATCCTCCATGATCACCATGCACCAACTCCGGCACGACCAATCTCCAATCTAATCAAACACTTAGCATCGAGAGATTAGTCCTTAGGTGTCACTAATTATCCAAAACCAAACTACAGATCTTCAACTTCTACACCCAGTGTTCCACGTATCCTAGTTAAAACCTTTTACTGCAGATTTCTCTCCAATCTTTGATACACTTCCAGTTACTACTGATTTGGAAGCTGCAACAACTGTTCCAGAAGCAATCCTCGAGCAATGCCTGGTGAAGAAAGGCAACAACGCTATTCCCCAAGTCAAGGTACGTTGGTCGGGCTTTCATCCATCAACCTCTACGGGAAGACTACAATGTCCTCAAGACATGTTTCCCTACCACCGGCTTGGGGACAAGCCTCGTCTCAAGGAGGGGGGTGGGGGTCAGAACACGATGCCGCAGAACGGTGTGACGAGGAACAGTACCCCGGCAGACAAGCAGTTAGAAGAAGGCGTCAAGAAGGAAGGGCGTCTTACTTTACGTTTTGAACCCTGTCGTGTGGGCCTGAGTTGCCAGTGTATGTAATAAGCACATAAGTGCTGTGTGTGAACTCTGTAATTGCATCGAACATTCAGAAAGGAAATACGGCCAAGGCGCGAGGGGCTTGCCACGCCCCGCTTTCCTCCTCCCAACTCCGGTCGCCGCGCCGCTCACGCCACCGGCGTTCGCCACGGCCAAGGGTTGTGACACTGTTGGAGGACGACTAGAGGAGGCGCCTCTCGCCGCCGTCGGTCGGCAACTCCACGACCGCGCTTCACTCATTGTCCCTCCAGGCTCCGCCCTGCTTACGCCCTAGATGGGGGAAACCGCGAAGTTGCGAGTCAAGGACCCTTGAGAAATGTGGCGGACCGGCATTTGGAGAGGGCGGGCGGGGAGGGATGGGAGATGGAAAGGATTTATTATTTATTTTTGTTATTATTACTAGAGTACTAGTCTCCTGCCCATTTGTTGCTACAGAGTACCCAACTTTAAAATAAACCTACTACACATATATAGAGAACCCATCACCTAGAGAATTCTATGCGATCTCCTTGTGCCACATCATCGGCATGCTCCACAAGCCACCATGGATGAAAAGCGCAACTACTTCCTTCTCGGGTTGTCTCGGTTGCCCCTTCTCCTTCTCATCCCTCCCTTTGCACATTCTCTTCTCCTTCACAACACACCAATTAATAGAAGTTTCTCCCCACTTTCCCTCATCATCAATACTAGATATCAAGAGTCTTCACGATGGCATTCAGATGGTGTATATATATCAAAAAGAGAGAACTCCAGCCTCCATCATCTCCGCCCATGCGCCACCGCTTTTATGAAACATTGCGGCAAATGTAGGGATGAAAACACACTTGATCTGCAGCAGCAACGAAAAGAATTACCCGCTTCAACGAAGCGAATTAAGAATCAAGACCTTGTGTTGAATCGCCCAAGGTACGCGCAAAACCCTAGCTCGTTGCTCATTTGTAGTGATTGATTTCTGATGTCTACTATGGGGTACAACCGTACTCTCGATTGAAAAACTGCAGTACTTTATTGATGACGCTGATGCATGATTTTGTTATAGAATTGTTTGCGTTGTGAAGAGGGATGGAGATATTGCAAAAAAATTTAAAACATGCAGCAAAGTTTACGCTTCCTCATCGGCGGCGGATGCAACTGTGGCGGAAGAGCAAACTCAAGAGCAATGAGTTCAGTCAAAACTTTGTATTTGACACCTGATAACCTGGATACATTAGAGATCACTAGTATGATGAGCTCTCCTTCAAATTCATATAATCTTCTTACTAAAAATAACACTTGTAATTACATTTTTTTATTCGCTAAGACAGATATATTTAGTTTAGGAGTTGCTTATTTTGAGCTATTTAGAGACTTCACAAACATGAATAGAAGGTGCAGGAAATTAGAAGCACTTCAAAAAGGTGAAGGACCAAAAACGGCGAGAGGGAGGGGGTGAATGGGAGCCTCAATTTTTCTTTTTCAATTTGGTCATCGGCTCAACCCCGAACCTCAAAAGCAAACTCAAAAGAGAGATGAGTAACACACGTCTTTAATTCTCGTAGCAAGATGTCACAAGTTTAAGCGTTGATCACACTAAGACTAGCGAAACAAGCGAGAGATCAAATCGGAGCTCAAACGATCAAAACCACGGAAGAACCGAGAAATAGAAGTTCACTACAAATAACAAAAGAGTCCGAACAAAAACTCAGTGGAAACCAACAAATCCAACCTTGGCTTCTGAATTTACAACCTGCATAGAAACAAACTCACAAGATCACATCATGCATATCGCCATTTAGAAAATAATCTTGCAGGCACTCGACTAATCAGCAATGCAGAGAACCAATCAGAACTAGCTAGCATTCAGTTTGAGTAAACAAATTATGTGAGAGCCTACTAGCTAAAAACAAGATTAGAATATTTGATTCCCCTGTAGCTTGAAAAAGACTAGTCACAAAATCAATGCCCAAGACATATACGAGCTGCTGTTCAGTAACAATTCTCTAGTAGCTTAGCACCAATCAAAAAACAAGCAACTAGCAGGAAGTTGCAGCTTGCCAGCCGAGTAGCAGTCCAAAGAAAATAATTCAGATCAAGGCTCAAACATCTAGGTACAAGCTGCTGCTGCTCAAATTGGATTGCTAAAAGTACCAATTCATGGATACAAGAGAAAGGAGTTACGTGAGAGATTTGATTTGTTTTACCTTGTCAATTGCCTGCTGTTTACCTTGAGAAAGATGCAACGCTCGAGCTGCAACCTGACGAGAACCTGCTGCACGCTATCAGAGGTACTCGGTGCTGGGGAACACCAATCCTGCACGAGATCTCACGGTCGAGCACCTGGTGCTAATCTGCACAAGAGAAATTGGCCGAGCGGATGAACTGAAGAACAGAAACCCAACAACCGGACTTTTATCTCGAGCATACGGGATCCTTGACCAGAGATCAGCGCTGCTCAAGAGAGCACGCAGAGCGCCTAAGCGCTAGGCGTTGGTAGCACTGCAGGTGGGACTTCCCTCCACTCAGCTTCCATGGGAAAACTCACGAACACAGAGCTGAAGCAAGAACAGAGACGAACGATAGCCCAGATCCAAAACTTCAAGTAAATCGCAGGAAACAAAATCCCAAGCTCTCAAACTAAGCACAATGATTCACGAGGGTCACAGCAGGATACTCCTAGAAAATCATCCAGCAAATTAAACTAAATCGCCGTGAATCAAAGAATTTGAGCACGGACGAAAAGAGGGAAAGCAGGAACGCAGGAGGACGAAAATCACAGAAACAAAATCACAGCTCCATATGAAAAATCCCAGAGGGCATGAGTGGACTTAGGGCCACTCTTTCTACGAACGAAAATCACAAAGACAAATCCACACAAATTTTGCCTTTGACCTCTAACCAAAGAACCCTAAAAAAATAGGGAAAACTAGAAACGAAAATAAGAGAAAAAAAAGAGTGGGAGGCCGCCATCCTCCACATATAGTCCAAACCCTCTTTCCCAAATTACCCCTAGATACATATGAGCCGAACCGCTAACCATAAGCGCTAATTTAGTCCGACTTTGGAATAATTTGATCCGACGACCACCGCCGCCTCCTCATCCGGGCCGCCTTGCTCCACGCACTTCCCGATGATCATGCCGCCACGCGCCGCCCTTCCGCTCCAACCGAACGCCCGGTTTTGAGGCCCAAACCCGTGAAACCCGGGCCGATGGTTTTGAGGCCCAAACCACCAAACCCGGCAACTCGTGGTTTTGAGGCCCAAACCATCGAAACCCCGCATCGATGGTTTTGAGGACAAACCACCAAACCTCCTCGACACGGTCATCGCCGGCGCTTGATGGCCTCGAAGTCGCCAAGTCATCCGAGCTCCCCGCCGCTGCCGCAAGACGCCCGCCTTGACCCGATCGACACGTCCCCGCCACGCCCTTCTTGCATTCGATTCGATGTCCCGTGATGTCACCACCATGGCTAGCCACCCGGCGATCCGGCCCCTCGGCCCAAGCCTCACGCCCCGTCCTTCACCTCCGCGGTCCGCCGACCCCAAGATGTCCTCCTCCTTGGCCCCTTCACCTCGGCCCGTCGGCTACCATCTCCGAAGCTCCACACCCGCATACAACACGAACCAAGAGATACGCCTTGACACACTCCACGCGGTGCCGGGTTGAACATAGCCAAGCATAAAGAATAAAGAAAAATAGAATTAAAATGTTGATCGTTGACAATCACTCAATCACAAAACTAAACACATGTGACCTAAATCAACCATGTGTTCGCAAAAGGTTTTGAATTGTAGAAGTTGGAAGAAAAACCACTTAAAACATGGCTAAAGTCCAATGTCACGAAAAGAATGACATGGAAAGGTAGATCTCCTAAACCTGATGCCGCAAACTTTCCCAATATGTCGCCCATCGGGTAATCGATATTTTGGTATGTATGAAACCATTATAAATTTTGTATGAGTGAAAGGAGAGGAAATTGGTGTAACTTCATAACAGAACAATACATATGAAACTATTGCTTGAAGAAATAGATGCAAATCATATCGCCAAGTGTTGGTGTTGAAATAGTGGTTCGACGACATGAGGGTAACCTCTCTTTCTACCGGGTGTCCCGAGCAAAGGAATATAGAAATTGCCCAAGTATGGGCACAAGCGAAGCAATGAATATTGTGTGTTAATTATCCACTAACCAACCATTACATAGGAGTCAATGCTCCTTATTTATAGACCTCGATTACATCCAACGCTAAATTACATATTAACCCCAGAATATTCCTAGGATATCCTTTTTCCTTCAAATGGCCCGTTAGGGGTATGATCATCATTTTCTCCCAGCAACCGCCTTAGCCATTTGGCTTGTGAAATCTATATGTTTGGTTTTGGAAATTGATGACACACTTGTGGTACTAATCCTTTGCTCTAAGTGTGACTTATGAGATAGGATTAGATGGATGATAAGGAACATGATGATCATGAACATGGACGACATTGGTGGACATGGTGGATCGTCAAGCTCGGTGATCGGCTTGAGAGGAACCCGGGAGATCAAGGCAAAGGTATACTTGATAGGGTTTTCCTTTCGGTGATCAAGACATGATAGAGCGTGTGATCACATTATAGGATAGATAGCCGACTATCAAGAGGGGATGCCGCGACAATCCTTTGGTGAAGTGCTTCTAGGTCCAATTGACTTGCATATTGCATTTAGGACATGAGAGCAATAATCGTTCTTGCCTAATCGATCGACAAGCTAACATGCATGATAACGTGGTCATCTTCGACGTGTTGGCAACTCATGGCAAGAGGCGAAGCAAGGTTGAAGCAAAGGGCGACAACATCTTGAAGAACACGCAGGAAAAGCTGACCGGACGCACCGACCGAAAGCGCGACCGGACGCATGCGTTTTGACCGGACGCTCCGAGGGTGCGTCTGGCAGAGAGCATGTTTTGAGCAAATTGATCGGACTCAGTGACCGGATGCTTCCGGTGGTCAACCGGGCCCTGTGACCGGAAGCACTTCAGGGCGTGTCAGCTGTGGGGCCTGGGCGCGTGTCGGTAGTGACCGGACAAGACGAAATGGTGCGATCGGACTCACGGCCGGACTCACCGGGCGAAGTCCGGTCGGTAAGGCCCCGGCCGACGCCGCTAAATGCCCATTTCAAAGCCCAACGGCTCCATTTCGAGAGGAGCTCTATATATACTTGGATGGCCGGTTCATTGAGTTCTCTCTTACACATTTGAACACTCTAACTTGCTTGTGAGCATTTGAGACTCCTCTCCACTCATCTTTCCATCCATAACTCAAATTCTTGGTGAGATTGAGAGTGATAGAAGTGCATTGCATTGGTGATTGCATCTAGAGGCACTTCATCCTTGGAGAAGCCGCGGGATTCTTATTTTCTTGGGAATTTGCCCGGTTCCCTAGCGGCTTGGAGTAAGAGGCGGTGTTGAGCTCGATTGGAGCTTGTTCGAGGCCACACCGGTGGACTTGTGAGGGGTTGAGCCTTACCCCGCGGGAGGTACGCGAAAGGCATCACTAGTGGATTGCTCGTGGCTTGTTGGACCCTCTCTTGTGATCGTTTGCTTGAGCTCCCACCGGGGATTTGGCACCGGCCATTAAGCTTAGCAACCGTCAAGTGAGTGTGTCGCCACAACGGGGACTAGCGTGCTGGTAAGCACGTGAACCTCGGTGAAAAATCATCGTGTCACTTGTTCTTGCTCGTTGGAGATTTCTTGTACACGGTGATTGGCTACAACCTCGACACTACACCGGTGGTATTGTATTCTAGCACCTCTTTGCTTTACTTAGTAGTATATCTTGTTAGGGTGCTTAGTTGGTTAGCTTGTGTAGGTTGCTTAGTCTTGTTTAGCTCCTAGTGGTAATTTAGTTAGAATTGCTTGGTCACCTAGGAGTAAAACTAGAGACATAGCCTTTGTGTGGATTAGAGACAATAGAATTGAATTGTGGCTTGCATAGCTAGAGTGTAGCATCGCTATTTAGTTTTTCGCCATCTTATTGTCTAATCCGTTTGTTTAGTGTTGTTGCAAGAATTTTTAATAGGCTATTCATTTCTAGCCATTAGGCTGTTGGGGCCCATTTGGGGCCGGTCCGTGGGGGAAACGTGTCGATTCTCCCGGTCATCATCTCCTCTTTGGGCATCCGGGCGCTCTTCCCTGGGCTCCGTCATGCACTTCTGCACCAGCTGTTGTCATTCTCCCGAAGATCTCCGTCGGGCTTCCCGAAGCATCACTCTTATTCTTTGCATGATATGTATGGTATAGTAGTGTATGCTAAACTATAATAGAGCACCTGGTTCTCAAAACTTTTAATAAGCTGGAGTAAGCATTTAGCATCCAATGAAAAATGTTTTTTTTTTGAAAGGTCACCGGAGGGGCAAAGCCCCACCTGAATTATATTGATGTAAAAACGGTTCAAAGCCTTCGACTCTATCAACTGGAAAAATGTTTTTATAGAACTTAATTTATTAGGTCAGCCAAGTCCTAAATACAGGCACCTTTTCCGCTTGCGTGTGCACGTTGAATATGATTGGGGATTTTCCTATGGGTATTGGAGTGGGTCCAAGCAGATTAAAGAGGATGAGTTGTGAGAGACTGTTATTTATTTAAATTATTTCTGGTACATTTATCATAAAAAGGGGAGGTGCAAGAGACTGATTTGGACTTCTTGTAGAGTGGAACAATGTAATACTAGACACGAGATATATCTTTCAAAGAAGAAGGTTTTTTCGAATAAGCCAATTGATTTGGGACCTTCGGATCCATTCTTTTTCCTATTCAAAGATCAGGCATTTGTCTCTGTGTTTTCACGTCGATAATTCTTTGCAGATGAAGATGAAGAGATGGCAAAGTAGCTTAGTACTAGTACCTGGAGAAAAGATGGTGTCTATCCATGGAAAAATATTCAATTGGACGAGAATTTTATAACAAGGTGGCCGACTGTCACAACTGGTCTTTCACTTGCCCATGGAAGTGGAACTCCATTCTCTCATCTTCTGATAGATTAACAATGTACACTGTAGTTATTTTTTTTTTTCTCAACTAACATGTTAATACACACTTCAGCTTGGTGAATCCTAGTGATAAGATTGTAAGGCACCACAAGTTTTCATACAACATTTCAAATTTACACACTCAATTCAAAGGATGTACAAAAAGTAAAACAATAGAGTTCTCTATTGTATTATTCTGTAACCCAAATGATTGTACACTTGCACACTTTATTTCAAACTCCAAGTTATTACTGATGTGGTTGCAGTGCAATGAAACATATTGGGGTTATTGCGTTTTTGCCCCTATTTTGAACTTCAATTGTGATTTTAGCCCCACTTTTTACGACTTTGTGATGTTAACCCCACTTTTTGAAATTGAAGCTTCGATTTACCCCTACTCCGATAAATTATAAATCAATATGTTGTTTAAGTGCTCGTATAAATTGTGCACTTGTAAAGATTACATTGAAACCCATGTGAACGACCTCTTGGATAAAAAAAAACATAAACTTTTGAGTTTCTCTTTGATTAGTTAATGGATGGAGAAGAAAGAAACCAATAATACATGTATGTGATGGGTAGAAAATGTGCACGAAGTTGATGAAACTAAAGCAGAGTGCAAAAGGTATTATCAATAGCAATATTAACTAAAGGTTAATTGTTGAACTACAAAAGACAATATATAGGATTATAGGTACAATGAAATTAAAAGCTGACTTTAAACTGGGAAATGAAAACACATGTTTTTCTTCTGAAAAAAGTTGGAACTCGGTTCTTTCGTTTGAGAAAAAAAGGATTATAGGTACAATGAAATCTAAAAAGCTGACTTGCTCCAAAAACTTTTGGGTATTTTGAGTGATATTGAAAATGAGCAGAAATTTTTCAATCTGCCTAAATGGTAGAAGGCCGGGCTTCAATGCAAGGGAGTGAGACAAGGAACACGTCAGGAGCTGGCCGACTGCAATTCAAACTAGAATTAACTGAACACTGAACAGGGCTTATGCACCTGGAACGGGCCGTTCCAGCAGGCCTTATCAATCCCTAACCGAACAAGTCGTTTGGTTGCCGGCCCAGCGCGCCGAACATGCATTAGGCCTATCACGCACAGTACTAGGAGTACGCATCACCTCCGAGAGCGCAGTAAGAATTTGGCCGAGACTGCGCACGTACACCTGCAGACTGAACTAGTATACCGTGGATGGTGATGATGAATTGAAATTCCAGGCGTGGTATTGTATCCCGGCGGGCGGCCACGCGGACAGTTTCTCTCCGCTTCACGGGAGGGCAGTATCGCCCGGAAGCCGCCAAGCTCGCCACCGCCGCACCCACATGCGCTCGCCTTCCGCTGTTTGTCCGCACACCTACAAAACAAGGCCCTCCTTTCCCCTCTGCATCTGCTTCCGCCCGCTCTTGTGTCCGCTCTCGCGCTACCGGCTGCGGGATAAGGCAACCTTGTCGCTCGCCTTGGTGCTCATCCTCTGCATTGCAGTGCTTGCACATCGGAAACAATGGATTCCTCTAGAGGCTTCCTCCGCGTGCTGCTGCTGCTGCTCGTCGCGTCGTCATCCCTCGTCGGCACGTCGCGTGGCAGGGAGGCGCAGCCGCTGCCCGTGGCGTCGTCCGCGGCGGCGGGGATGGGCACGGTCCTCGCCGGCAGCAGGCGCGCGCCGGAGCGGCACGGGCTGGCGCTGGACTTCTACGCCAAGACGTGCCCCGCGGTCGACCAGATCGTCGCCAACGTCACCGCCGCACGGTACAGGGACTTCCCCGCCGCCGGACCCGGCGTGCTCCGCCTCTTCCACCACGACTGCTTCGTCGAAGTACGTAACCGATGGATGGATGCGCTAGCTCATACATTATTATGTTCGTTGGTGTCCTTGTGATTTTGATGATGTGAATGCACACACACGCAGGGGTGTGACGCGTCCATTTTGATCGCGCCGACGACGTCGGCCGACGCGGCTGGTGCGGCGACACCCAGGGTGGAGCGCGACGTGGAGGAGAACAGGAACCTGCCGCAGGAGGCGTTCGACACGGTGGAGCTCGCCAAGGCCGCCGTGGAGAGCAAGTGCCCCGGTATAGTCTCCTGCGCCGACGTCCTCGCCCTCGCCGCCCGAGACTACGTCCAGCTGGTACGTACCTACGCACACACAACGCTAGCTAATCCCCGTCTTGGTCCTGCTCCCTCCGTCCCACTGAGTTTGTCCCCCCGGTTTACGTGCCATCTTATTCAACGCTTCGTCTTATTCAAATTTTTTTTACACAAATATAATTTATTTTATTACAACTTATTTTATCAATAAAGATACTTTAATATTGATTAATTTATTTTATAATTTTCATAAATATTTTGAATAAAACGGATGGTCAAAACATGAAGTTCAAAAGTCAAAAAACGACGAACTCGATGGGACAGTAGCTCTCTGGCTTGATTCGCACCAAAAACACGAGGGAGTAACTGGGTTTTGAGAACAGCATTATGCAACCGATCGAAATCACGAGCAGAGCCTTGGGTTTCGGCGACAGAGAGATCGAAAGCGATGTGACTCCAGTGTGCAGCATGGCGCTTGCAACCGAAACTCAGCTGACAGTTAAAGTTGGTAGGGGTGGCAAGTGAGGACCAAAGAGCGAGAGTCGAGGCCGGTGGGTCAGTAGAAAAGGTTTTACCTGCTTTATTTTTGATTGCTTTTTTGCATCTGCATGCGGGGAAATTAAAAGGCGCAACCGCACGTCGTGCCCACGGCCGTGGCTTGTGTACGTCGTTAAACAGGGCGGCGTTACGTTTGTTAGATTAGCTTAGCTTAAGCAGGTCGATCGATAAAGCAAGGGCGGTGTTGATGATTATGTGACCGTAATGAGAAACAAATCAAAAGTTACCATTTCAGATTTTGCGATCAATGTCTATCATTGATTCATCATTGTAGTAGTGGAAAGTCGTAGTACAAGTGCATGCTCCGTACGTGGTCGGTGATCTCTGCTCACTGAACTGTGTCTCTGCTAGACTGCTAGTTGTGGTGGGTCAGTAGAGCTGCAAAGCCTGCAAGTGTGTGGCCGCCCGTGCAGAGTACTAGCTAAGCTTCTGAGATTAGCACCGTCGCCCATCATTGGCTTTTAATTCACGTCACGTAAGAGCAATTTAATTAACCGATATCCGGGGGGCGATGATGGATGTGTAGGACAATTGGTTCTGATTTATAATATCGGTACGATTTCCTAATGTACGTGTAGCTAGGGAGACAACAACATGGCAGCCTCAACGGCTAATACCATTTGAGCTATAAGCTAATCTCGGGGATTCGGCACTCCCGTGCTTGGATCTTATGGCCGCAAAGCACCAAAGTTTGCCTTAACCATGTCATGTCAAGACGATTTGGTGCTGCAATGAGAGTAATTTAGGGCCACATGGCGCGTGTTTTACAAGTGCGTCAGGTGACACGGGACAGGTGGTCCGTAAGTGCCGTCCATCACAGCAAAGCATCTGAGCGAGTCAAGTGTCGTGTTGTTCGCTTTCCCGCACAAGTCAAGCGTCAAACCTGTCCCTCGCTTTGTTGCGTAGTAGCACGGTCGCCCATCTTTGGAGTCGTCTCGTGCATCTTTTGGACCACGCTGTCTTTTTGCTAGAAACGGCCCAACCATACAGCCAAGTCCACGGCTCATAATTTTTTTGTTCTATATTTTTAAATTTTTATTAGGACAACTGTATTTCAGTTTCAGCCTATATAAAGCATTTGGTTGAGAAACTCTATAAGGGCCCTAGTGAGTTTGGGCCCAACCTAACAATAATGACCCATCAATCACACACAGTCCAATCTTTTTTTTGTTTGCGCAGGCAGGTGGGCCGTATTACGCGGTGAAGAAGGGCCGTAAGGACAGCAAGGTCTCCCTGGCGGGGAAGGTCCGCGGCAGCCTCCCGCGGGCCAACTCGACGGTGGACGAGCTCCTGCGCGTGTTCGCGGGCAAGGGCCTGGGCGCGGCGGACCTGGTGGCGCTGTCGGGCGCGCACACCGTCGGGTTCGCGCACTGCGTCCACGTGCTGGGCCGCATCTACGACTTCCGGGGCACGCGGCGGCCGGACCCGCTCATGGACGCCCGCCTCGTCAAGGCGCTCCGGATGTCGTGCCCGTCGTCGGGCGGCAGCGCCCGCGTCGTGGTGCCCTTCGACGTCAGCACGCCGTTCCAGTTCGACCACGCATACTACGCCAACCTGCAGGCGAGGCTGGGCGTGCTGGGCTCCGACCAGGCGCTGTTCCTGGACGCGCGGACCAGGCCGCTCGTGCTCGACCTCGCCGCCAACAAGACACGCTTCTTCCAGGCGTTCGTCGCCAGCATCGACCGGATGGGTTCCATCCGGATCAAGAAGGGGAGGAAAGGGGAGGTCAGGAAAGTCTGCAGCCAGCACCTGTTTTCAGCTTGATCGATCTGCATGCAGCACAGGCTGGTCAGAATCAGAAAAGATAGATATCTAGCTCGTTCTTGGTCACTAGTGCGTTCAGGGCTTGCCGCTGCGTGATGATTAGAGCTTACTTACAACAGCTATCTTTGATGTATGTGGCTGCAGTTTAGTTTAGAGAAGAGTAGCTTGACCATAAATCAGTTTTTCGGCCGTGTGTGTTTTGTGCTAGAAGGGGTACGTGCGTTTGTTTGGGCGTGCCTGTGGATTTGTAGGAGCACGCCCGCCATGCTAGTGTGTCTATGTGCCATTATATTTGTTTCATTTCATTGGAACTGCGTGATGCAGAGCAGGCATGCAGTGATCTCTTGCTTGACCAAATCAATCGATGTTCCGATCCTTGTTGTCAATAATATCTGGATCTTGCGACCATAGTGTTTTCACACTTTGGGGACAAACGGATATCGGGAAACATCCATCTTGTTTTCATTAGATTGCAAAAGTTCACTTTTTTCCTTCCACCTACTCCTTTCATCTCCAAATAATTGTTCTAGAATATCATTTGTATGAGTATTGCTCTCCGCATTGTTCTCGCTTTCAAGAAATAACTTTGAATAAATATATATTTGAAAATATTAATATATGTTAAGTAATTAGTATTATAGAAAATATTTTTTAGTCTAGTTTTCTAACAAATTTATTTGGAAATACAAATATTGTACACTTTTTTTTTTATAAAATTTAGTTAAACTCGCTGCATGTAAACCCAAAACAACAATTAGTTTGGGACATAGGAGTCCATAGAAATGAGCTCATCTAGAGATCTAATTATCATGCCCACACTCTCAAATATATAATTGTCCCCAGTGTAGCCACTTTAGGAGTATTTTGTGCATTTTGAGTGATATCCTCGTCGGCTTGTTGACACCTTTTTTTCGTTATCGAGCTATTCACCCATATTTCATAAAAAGGAAGAGTGTTAGAACATTACAATCAATAGCTATATGATGGCAAGGAGACATCGTTTTGTTTCCGAATTAGATGCCATGAAGTAAGAGGGAATAAGGGTTTCTCCGGTGGGAAATCAAAATAGACCTAACTGCTGAGGTGGCATAGACATGGGTTGAATCAATTGTTGGAGAAGACGAAGCGAGGAGAAAAGGAAGAACCGATTCAAGATTGTGAGTTGACTCAGGGCAAATAAAATGCCATTTTTGTGTGGTGATTCAATTAGACGAGGCCTGGCTGAAGACTCAGAGATTTGATCGTGCGGAAGAAACCGAAGTTGTTGTTCTGTCACTAATCCGGCTTTGCTTTTGCACGAAGAGTCGACTCCCACTTCATGCTCATGTGGTGCTCTCTCCCCTTCTCCTTAAAACCCGATTCAACAACTAGAGATGCCATAAGGGAGCTAGAACAAGGAGAAGCATCTTCTTCTTTTTGTCTTCACCTACCCCCTTGGCTATGTGAGAGGAAAAAAAAAAAGAGTAGAAAAAAAATCAGATAAACATTGTATGAACAATGAATCCGTAGATGCTAGAGTTGGTAGGAGCTCTACTAAACGGAGTTATAGTAAAATTTTGATAAGTTGAGACATACTCCCTCCCGTCCCTAATACGTCCCTCCCTCCGTCTCACAATTTTTTTTTTTTTTTTTTTTTTTTTTGGCATCCTAGCCTTTGGTCTTTGTCCAAGAGAGAGTGTCGCTGGTAGAGAGATGGTGTCCTAGATGTACTTGGATGGCAAAAAGCAAGAGTTTTTTTTTGGTAAAGAAAATTTCATTGATACTAAAGCAAGTTACATCCTCTTGTGTTATAAAAATAAAACAAACTACTCCAACTCTATTGATGGGACTTGGGAGACAAGAAACCTTAAAAAAACCATAAATTCCACCATCTAGGATTGTCATCCCAAATGGATATGCCACGAACGCAAGCTCCGTTCTGTCGCTAGGTGTACAGAGATGTTCCTCTACCTTGGTACTCGTTCCAACTTAAAATGAATCCTTTTATAGAATAGAGGGAGTACTCCGTATGTAATAGTCTTTTATGTACACTTTTTTGTTTTCATGTCAATGTCATTTACTCTTTTCTATACTCTGGCCTTGTTTAGATGACAAATATTTGGAACCGAATGTCACATCGTACACTGTAGCACGTTTCGTTTGTTAGTGGTAAATATCATCCTACCATGGAGTAACTAGGCTCAAAAGAATCGTCTCGCAATATACATCTAAACTGTGTAATTAGTTATTTTTTTTTACCTACATTTAATACTCCAAACATATGTCTTTTGGTGTATTTAGAGCGTGCTTGGTTGCAAGCCACACCCTGCCACCACCGCATGGCGAACGCCACAGATCCATGGCGAAGTCTGCTGCTGGCCGCATGCTGCCACCAAAGCATATAAACAAGTGTGTGGCGAACAAAACCATCGCCACAACTGTGGCGAGCTTTTGTGCTACAAAAACTGTGGCCGCCATAATCAAATCATGAACCAAACACTGCTGTGGCAAGAGTGTGGCAGCCATGCATGTGATGTGGCTATTTATGGCAGCAACCAAACACTGGCCCGCTCTATGTGGCCGCCACTAGTTTGGCAAGGCAAAGTCCGGCGGCAACCAAACAGCCCCTTAATGTGATGTGATGGAGAGAAAGTGAGAAAAAATTTAGAATTTCTAGCAATCTAAACAACTATATCTTTTTTTCCTTCTCGTTGCTTATATATAGTACTTCTGTATTCTTACTCCTCTGTTATGGGACATCTGGTGAGCCTAAATTCGAGCATTGCAATTTCCACCATTTGGCAATCAACACCGGTCGTGTGTCCTGAGACGGGTCAAAGGCAAGTTGGCCCGACAGGGCACCAATGGTCACGGGACACATCAATCAACCGTGAGACAGGAAGAGGACGCTCCGAACGAGTAATGAAAAAGCTGCAAGACTGGAAGAGCACACACGCCACGCCGCAGCGCGTAGGGTACTGTAGGCACTAGACAGGCAGCCTAGGGGAATGTCAAGTCCCGTCGCCAGATCCTACGTTTTGCCGCACGCCCGTCTTTTCCCGGCCACGAGCAGACGCCCTCACGCCGACGACTAGAGAGGTGGCAAAATTCAAATTATCTGTCCACCTATCAAACATGTACTATGTGGTATTCATTTATTTATCTAAATATTTTTAGTACATGCACGATACATTGATAGTGCTAGATGAAAGTACGTATCTGCAATTTTTCTATTATTATCTTTCTCTCTATATGAATCCTGGCCCGTATATTTGAACAAAATGATTGGTAATCCCTTACCATCTGAATCCATAAAAAAACTCCATTCGTCCCTCCCAAAAAAAAAAAAAAATCGACAGCCTTAGACTCACTAGATATGCATTTATGAAAAATATTTATCAATATCTTTGTATTTCCATATAGGTTTACTGTAGAAATGTATTTCATGGTTCATCTAATGGTACTTATTACACATCATCAACATTATTTATTTATAATATATATTTGACTAAATTTGTTTTTATGACTTTTTATAAAACCAAAATGTCGTTATTATTCGGTACGGAGTATAGTACTAGGTAAACTTTATTCTTTCGACTATGACAAACTATATGTATTTTATAATATCACTAAGGGTCAGCCGGATGTAGATATTGGAGACTACAGGAATTGAATTGGCAATGGTACCAAATCAAGCATGCATTAGAAATGGAGTAAATACCAAATTTGTTGTTTGGGTGTAGATGAATTTGCAAGCTGGAATCGGAATGACCCAACAACTATTGTTTCTGTTTGGATGTATAGCTCTATAGTAATTCACAATCTTCTTCCCCAATCTCTACCGCTAGGGATGAAACGGATTGGATCCGAAGCGGATAATGGCTCTCCCATAACCTAATCCTCCTTTTCTAATTGGTTTTCGAGCGGATCGGATATTATGCGAATACAGATTTTTTAGGATGTCGGAAATGGTACAGGTTCAAACCGTGTCGGAGCGGAAGTGGATTTTTAGAAGTCGGATAATATATGATTACATGTTGATTTTTATAATGAGAAACATTTTTTAACCAAAGTCCTAAAGCGGCAATACAACCTCGAATAATCGCCATCAATCCACAACTTTGATTTAGGAGCTCACAAAATTTATACAAGTTCTAAATTTGGTTTTTTAACTACACGAGAGGAATTGGCCGGCCGCCGGCGTGAGTGTGTGACAGGGGAGACAATCACAGGGGAAAATACAAGTCTCACGAGGCTTTTGCCATCTCCATCGAAGTGAGAACATATTAGGCAAAAAGGACAATAGGACAATACTCAATAGAAATTCACAGGAGACCCATTTGTCATCTTCGTTTGCCTAATGCCTACCACCTAAATTAGGCAAATATGCAATCATTAGAATATCATTCTATATATAGCAAAAATATACATAAAAATATTATTTGGGTCGCTTAAAGTATTCGGATATTGTCAATACCATATCCTACACCGCATGCGTATATAGTCAGATTCGGATTATCCGCATCCGCACGGATATTAAAAACACTTCTCCACATCCTTAAAATTTGGATTCGGAGCGGATCGGTGCGGAAGATTATCCATACCGCTTTCATCCCTATCCACCCCTCGCATGACGTGCGACCCCACCATGAGCGTAGAGCTGGAGTGCGAGAGGTGGCCTTGGCCCCCCCCCCAAACCGCCTAGCCTCGGCCGATGGAGGGTGAATGCGGACTCGACCCTAGCCCCGGAAGTGGGCGCTGGTGGCGGGTGGAGGAGGCGGCCCCGAGCCCGACTTCGGCGCCGACGAGCGAGAGGGACGGAGATGGCCCCGACTGGACGGCTTTGGGCGTGCGAAAGCGTAGGCGACCCCGACCCGGATGATGCACGAGCTAAGGCGCAGTGCCGCCGACCATGGGGAAGAAGGATACATGCGCCGCTAGCCATGTGGAGAAGGGTTGTAACATGTATCATTGAAACTATTTAAAATTAATGAGTAACAATGGTAATTTTAATATGAGTAAAATGCATGAGATGTAGTTAAACTTGTCTTCACTGGCGGAGCCGAGGGGCTGGCGGGGCCATGCCGCCCCCCAACACCGCACAACAAAAATTAAATTACTTATAATCTATAATTGTTCCTTTCTAATAGCATTGAGCTTGGCTTAGAAAATTTTTCTCCTCAACAAGTCCTTTGTTCGTGATGGCAAGTTGTTTGTTTCTTTTCCTATTTTTTAGCTTTCCTTTTATAGCGTCGAGATAAATAGCTACTAATATATTGATGAGAAGCAAAAAAAAAAAAATGTTGTTCTTGTTCTCGTTTGTTCTTGAGCAAATCGTGGAGCAAGTTTGTCGGATAGACTTTCCAGCTCACCCATAATTTAATACTCTTTATTTATATTAAGAGTGAGATTATACAAAATTCTTGTTTTATAATATACCTATTAATATCTTCTAGATAATATAATAATATAAAAACACAACTAGGTTATATAAATCATCGTCACTAAAATACCGAAGTTGGTACTCAAGACTTGCAAAGTCACCCTAGGCGCCTTTACGTCAACGGGCAAGTCACTTATCACCGTAAAAATACCTAGGATACATATAAGAAATTGCTAGCATCCGTTGATGTCAATAAACTAGCCCGGACAGTCATCATAAGGAACCTAACGAGTTGAGTTGCACTTAGTTTTTACATGTTGGTTTTGGCCGCCCCCTCGCTAAGTATAATTTTAGCTCCGGCCCACGCTTGTCTTGTATGTCCCTCGTACTCTCAAATTGAAGACTCCTAGAATTTTATTTTTTTATCTCAAATTTATCATATAGTATGTCATCTAGGTCTAAACAAGCTCCAACAATTCATATGTTGAAATCTAATACATGATGTCCCTCTCTTCTAGCTCCATTCCACGCTCTACGTGGTCCAATATAGTGTGGCATCACATGATCACATCATAATCGCCAACTCGTCATCCCCAACCCATAGCTTCATCATCTTCCACATGAAAGGCCACTGTGTCGTCTAGAGTGGTGGTGGCAAGGACGTCAAAGCTAGTGCTCCCTTAGAAGTACTAAGAGGTAAGTGAAATATTTTTTTTTTCCTTTAGGCCTATTTGGTTTGCAACATGCATGTGAAACATTAAGGGCTTGTTTGGTTCTTGGCCAAACTTTGCCCTACCATGGTGTGGCGGGTCACGATGAGCTGTGGCGGAGGCAGATGTGGCGTGGCGAAGGCGGACAAAAAGATCGCCACAATTTGCCATAGCCTCACCATAGAAAACGACGTGATAAAGCAGCAAAAGGACAAGAAAAAAAGTTGTGGCGGCCAAAGGCTAGATGAATACTAAACACCGGCCTCGGGTGGTGTGGCAGCCTACAGTTCGGCGTGGCGAGTTGTGGCTCTAAACCAAACACCCCCTAAATATAGGTAAACAAAAAGTTATTGAGACGAATCTTTTAAGACTAATATATGGTGGGACAATAATTAACAAATACGTACTCCCTTAGGACTTGATCCGCTGCACTGGCCGCCAGGAGCTGCACCACACTGCACAAATCCAAACTGAAAGACCCTGTAGATTAGCACTGGCTGCAGGTTGCAGCCACGCCAGTTGCATCTGCCGAACAAGTGGAGCCGATCAGGCTAATTACGAGCACGAGCGCACGCACGCGTCTCATTCCACGATCTGACCCCTGCCGGGCCAGACATCGTACCAGAGCCAGAGAGACCAGAGAGCTGCTTGACTGACTGACGAGATAGAGAGCCCGAGCCGGACGGACGTGAGACCGGGCGGGGGCGGCCGATCAGTCAAAGGAGGTACAGGGCCAAAGGCAAAGAAGGGCGTCCGTCCGGTTGGTCTGCCGACGCCGGACGGGAAGGACAGTCCTCTGTCCTGTGCCTGTGCTACGACATTCGTAGGCGCAACAGATACAGAGATGTGTGTGTGGAGCTTCGCGCGCCTGTGTGTCTGCCTTTCCGCCCAGCTGCCACGGCAGGGGGCCCTGCCCTGGTTGCTCCCTGCGGCACGGGAGAGGCCTGTCCACACGGAACTCATGTATCGTGTCCCCCGCTCAACCACAGTGGCAACAGCATTCGACACAGTGCAGGGGCTCGGTGAGGAAGAGAGACTGCGAGTGAGACCGACCGGCCGAGGGAAAAAGCGGGATGGATGCCATGCCGGTGCCCGGTCCGCGGCTGTGCGCGGCTTCCGCGCGCCTCTGCGCAGTGCGCAAGCGACACGCCGGTACTGCGGTGTGCCTTCGTGAAGCCGAGTTTGCATTTATTTAGATTGCAGAAGCTAGGAGTAGCTTTTAAAATGTACAGGTCTCCAAACTGCTATACGGAGTACTGTACGTAGTTTCTAGTACCTAGCTTCCCGAATCTAGCATTTGCATAACGGGAAGGTAGTTGCTTATTACTCCTCCGGTCCTCCCGATAGCTAAAAGGGCACCATGAGCAGAGGTACCTAGCCAATGATTTGGAGCTTGCTACTATGGTGCACGCACACACAAAATATTGAAGACACATCTACACCTATCGCAAGAGCCTAAATTACTTGTCACTCAAGTTGAGCTCAAAATGCAATAGAGCACCTATATATAGGTTCTGGTGGAGGAACATGATGATAGATATTGGAGCAATGGAGCTTTTATTGCCAATACTATGACACTTGCAGGAGAATCAAAGACGAACACAACTGCCTGCAGGACTGTGATTGCAACCCCTGAAGAAGCATCAAAATCAAAATATTATGTGTGCACTTGCTGCGTGATTGACGAACAAAAGCAGACAATGAGTTATTATATTTTCTTAGTTCTCCCCAGCAAATTTTGCACATATTTTTTCCTTTTCGTTTTGCCTCAAAAACGGCATACATTTTGTTTATCCAACTTGATCCGAACAAAGAACTTGCAAATAGTCTAATTGCATTTTCTTAAAAAGGACAGTACTAAGAATTAATTGCTTTGCAGATAGATAGAACAACGTGCATGAACATACTGAGCTATATATATACGGTTAAGCCACATCTTGCAAGACACGGAAATTGCAATACGATATTGTTCTTAAGTGCACTGCAGTGCAGGCATACATATTATGCGAAACCGAACTAAACGACGAAGAAACTAGATAAATCGATCGGCACACATCTATGCCAGCTGATAACCCTAAAAACCACTTGCCATCCGCGCTTTTTGCGCGGCACACCGGGACTCTCTTGGCTTCTTCACGCGCGTCACGTTCAATTTGCCATTATAGCAGCACGTAGTAGAAGGCACCGTGCTGGAGCGGCTCCACTGTGCAGCCCCGACGCGTCGACGGGGACGGGCTCGACGTCGAGGCCACGCTCGCCGACGCTGCGGAGCATCACAGCCCCTCGCCGAAGTGCGCCCTCACGTCGAGCCTCGCAGCCGCGACGTTGTGCGCCACGCTCTTGCCCGTGACGGTGTCCGTGATGCACAGCGCCGCGACGCCCTCCTGCGCCGCCGCCACCCGCGGAAATGGCGGCAGGGGCACCGCCGGTGCTGACAGTGACGACGGCCCCGGCCCCGGGCGCTGCCAGTCCTGCGTCCATGTAGAGAGACAGTCAAAGATAGAGCGACAGGGTATTTAGTGCGTCGCGTCCAAGTTATTGCGCGTGCGTGCGTGCGTTGGCCCGTGAATTAAGAAATCGAAGGGTTTGAGGAAACCCAAGAAAAATGACAGTCCAGTCAATGCATGAACAGAGCCTTGAATTGCCATGCCATGCCATGCACACACGCGCATGCCCGCACGCTCGCTCTAGGTAAAGACGCCCCTCGGCAGTGTGAAAGGAACTTTAAGTGCTTTGCTTCACTGCTTGGACGTAGAGCGACAGAAATTTGACAACCGTCATATCAAAATCTTTTGAAGAATGTAGTACTTAGTACGTATGCAAAATGGTCACTACACTCCCCTCTAGTGGCTAAAGGTTCGTCGAAAAAACAACTTTGATTAAATAACTATTAAAAATTATATCTATGTAAAATATAATTAGTACCATTAGATAGATGTTTGAATCTAGTTTTTAAAATAAATTTATTTGAAAACAGAAATATTGCACGTAAATCGTGGCGACCATAGAGGACCTTATTCTACCCGTTTTAGAAACTACTGCTACCCCTACCACACTACCACTGGAACTGCAAGGCCTAACACAAAGGGGGCAAAATATATGAGCTGTGACATACATATACCAAGCCCTGGTCTTTTATCCCTCAAATTTTCAAATTAATGAAAACCGTCCAATTCTGGGTCTTCTCACCAGTACTACAGATTACTGTCGTTCCTAATACATAGTACATGGACGCCAACAAGCTGCTACGTACACAGATATTGCGCATGATCAATTCATTATCAGTGAAGTGTGTTTGCATAGTCCAAAAAATGGAATCACGTTGTAAATATCATGTTTTCTGTTCCTTCAGGGCTCCAATCTACTCGTTTTATGTAAGCACACATGTCTTCGGTAGGGAAAAAAAAAAAAGTGAAAGTACGCATGCAAAATATATGGATTCATTACGTGCAGCATTGGATGCATATGCATCTACATATACGATGATATGATATGATGTTTTGTCACCACGAAATAGTTCATAAGGAGTACACCTTTGAAGCATTCCATCATGAGCGGCTTTTGTTTCCTGATGGGGAGAACAACTCACAAATTTTGGTCTTTTCTAAAGCTAATACTGTACTTGCAAACTGACAAATTTCCACAACTTTTATCATGCACCGTAAAGTCATGCAGGAAGGCTGTGATGACAAGATCGAACACACATGTAGTACTCCTATAAGAGGTTTTGCATGCATGGCTTAATCTTACCGATTGCCACATGTGCAACCCTTTAGACATACAAACACTGACACTACACTTGCTTTGGGATCGGTAGGGTGTGATTGCATTGGAGCTTTTTTTTTATCAAAAGAAGATGTGTTTGTGCGTATTTTAAACGAGACTTGTGCAATTCTAGTCAAAGCTAGCAGCCTAGCACTAGTAGTATTTATGAACACTATATAAAATAAAAATCACCCAAACGAACCTGAAAAGAGAGACCCAAGATACAGATACACTATAGGAGTAGTATACTCTACTACAAGAGAAATGACCTCCTAATCATGTGACGCGACACACTGGCAGTCCTAATCCATACAAAAGCAATCCAAGCATATGATGATACAACACGTAACTGTACTGAGAAAAACCATGCATGTACAAACTTAAAAATGTTACTCCAAGATTAATCAACTTTTCACGTACCTTGCAGCAGATCATAGTTGGCGACGACACCATTAGTACTTGCAGGCAAACCTGTGAGCCCAGCGGTAGTGTCTGCAGCAAAGCTCGCCACGGTAACAGTGGCGCCCGCCGGGCGACGCAGCAAGAGGCGCCGCCTCCATAGCCGTGCTAGCCCGAAGCCGTACTGCAGCAACCCCAGCTTCGTGGCGTCCTCGTGCGCCACCTCCCTTGTCAGGTTGTTGTTGCTCACCGCGGTGGTGTTGCTCTTGCCGAGCTGATGGTGATGGTGATCGGCGCCGCCCCCGAGCCAGAACTGCCCCAGCCCCGCCGAGCCCCAGGCGCATGTCCTGTGACCAGTGACGGTCGGCTCTGTCACGTCGTTGCACAGCCCCAAGAACGCTCCGGCAGGCAACGCCGCCGGTGGCTGCTGTTGCACTTGCGCGGGCACGTGCATGTACTGGCCCCCGGCTCCGAGAATGGCAGCGACCTCGGCAGCCGAGAAGCAGCAGCCCTGCGGCAACGGCTGGAAGACGGCGGGCTCGTCGGAGGCTACGACGAGGTCCAGGTCCAGCACCTTGTGCGCTGGCGCCGAGATCGGCGCCACGGGGTGGCCTTGGTAGTACATCTGATGAGGACACGCCGCGCCGAGCGGCCCTAGCAAGTCCATGGCCGCCGCCGTCGTGGACATCGCCTGCGCCGCCGCCGGCGCCGCCGGCTTGCTGGACCCGGAGGAGCGGTCGGAGGATGACGACGACGAGGAAGTGGGCGCCTGCGCGGCGGCCGAGGCGAGCAGCTGGAATTGGCTCTGGATCAAGGGCTGCTGCGGTGGCGGCGTGACGGGCGCCGCGGCGCGGTTCATCGGCGCGCGCGCGAGGCCCAGCCCCAGCCGTCCGGTGCCCGCGGTGGTGTTGTTGTTGCGCAGCTTGTTCTTGGAGCGGGCCTTGCGGTTCTGGAACCAGTAGAAGACGTTGGCGTCGCCGACCTGGCCGTACTCCTGCAGGCGCATGCGGATGCGCGGGATCTCGTCGCGCGGCGGGGTCATCATGCCGGAGTTGAAGATGGCCTCCAGAATCCGGATCTGCTCAGGCTTGGGGTTCCACCGGGGCTTCGGCTCAGGGGTCCGCTGATCCTCGCCGCCTGCACATGCACAAATCGAGAATCAACCAGGAATCAGCTAGCTTCACCACCTCTCGATCTTGATCTCCCAACTCGCAACAGATAAACCCTACCTCTACTAGTGGCATGCACACGAGTAGCTAGCTGCGACAGTATCATGCATGTACAAGGTCGATCGATCGGTGCAGGTGCATGTGCATGCATACATCTCGGCACGGTGGCGTACCTGGGTAGCCTGAGACGGGGGTGCTTGAGGCAGCGGCCGGTGGTGGTGGTGGTGGTGGAGCCGCCAGCGGAGAGGAGGGACGGCGGCGAGTTGCTCATGTCAGGCTGCGTCTGCCACGGCTCGCCGGCGTGCTTGGACCTGAACATGCTCGGCCAGTGTCTGTTGTTGAAGGAGATGAGGCCATGCTGAGCCGATCTTCTCTTGTTTCCCCCTTTCGCAGCACACCAGATCTTCTCTCCTTGTGAGCTCACGACGAGACTCTAAAACAGCAGCGGCGGCTAGGGATTCTATACTACTACCACTACTTCATCACCCACAACTGCCAGTGAAGCCTCTGTGGATCGGAGAAGATCAGTGAGCTCCCTACCCTGCTGTCGTCGCACCTTCTCGCTACGCTACGGGCTATGATGGCCTATGGGTAGTCCGTCTTTCACCAGGCTCGTCCGGTAGCCTTTATAATGGCCGCACCTACCATCGGTCTCGCTCAGCGAACGTTGCCACGCAATGAATGGTCTCCCAGTTCTACTGGCCGGCTCCAGTCTCGCCCCGCGTGGAGATGCGTGCTCGCGGAGACCGCGTCGCGTGGCGTTGCATCGGGAGGGAACTGATGGACGCCTCGTCCCCGCGCTGCCGCTCATGCCGGATGGGTGCAACGTGCGGTGCGAAGGGTACGCGCGCGCGAGCGAGCTGGCTGCTACAGTGGTGAGTGTGCCTGCTGCTGCTGGCTGGCTGCCACTGCCAAGCAACAAGGTGGTGGACACGGAAAACCGAAGTGACCCGCTGCCGTGTTCTGCCATTTCTGACGGTGCCTTTCGGAATGAGGGAGCGTGATGGCGACCGGGGGCGTCGCCTCGGCCTTTCTTCCGATCCCATTTGCCGGAAGGAATGAGAACTGCAGCCCGCGTCACATGGCCATGGGGCGGCAATTTGACCGCGCATGGCAATTTGACCGCGCATGGCAATGCTCGGATGGTGCGTGGGCTGCTTGTAGCGAGGAACAGGATTATTTTCTGGAGGGGATACCGGGCAAAAGTGCGTACGTAACCGGCTAAAACCGCAGCGTGAGTTACGCGCCGGGTAGAATTTGAGTGGGTGTTGGATTGAACGCTAGCTTTTCCAGCCTTCGACATGTCAGTATTTTTTTTTTTTTGACAACAACATGTGAGTAGATTTGAATATGTTGTTAAAGTATTCTCTCCGTACCTAAATAACTGTAAACAAGTCTGATTTAATTTGTAGAAAAAAACATACAACATTTATATCTTCCAAATAAATTTATAAAATAACTAGATTCAAAGATCTTTCCACCGATACTAATTATATGCCATTAACACTAATAAGTTTTAAGTATTTAATCAAATTTGTTTCTCGGGAAAGCGTAAATGATGTATTTAGAAAGAGAGAGAGAGAGAGAGTACTTTGTTTTGTGTTAGCTTTGTCCTAGGATAAACATTTATCTTCTTTAAATATGATTTAAATCACATAGGTTCATAAGATTTATATTTTTAGATTCAGTAAATACTATTATTATCTATAATTCACATCCATGGTAGAAGTTTTTTTTAGCGAGGGGAGGAAAGAAGGTCGCCAGATATCAATTGAAGGATAGTGGGCCAATTGATATCCGCCCCTTCAATTGCTGACCTTCTTTCTTCACTATGTTCATGGACTAAATATTGTTCTTGCTAAAACATGTAGCATGTTGACTCTAAGAGCACCTTAATTTAGTAGTGACTTATAAACTGGGTCTAAACATATCATTTTATATTTTAAAAGAAAAAAAAAAAATCATACACAACAAAAGGGGAAAATTTCAATTCAATTCATAATATATATTGAATTAAAGGTAAATTTATATGAACATACTAGAACATTGGGATACAACATACTAGAACATACCATAAGTTTGACAAAAATATGATCATACTAGAACATTAGGATATGTATGCCATGTGAAAGGTCCTAATGGCTAGGGGGAGATAGTCTATTAAAAAATTCCTTCAAGACACTAGAGCAACCGGTTAGTATTTAAAACGGCGAAGCGTAACAAAGCGCTGCTACAAGTTTGTCTAAGCAAGCCCCTATGCAAACAACCACTAAATATATTCTATGATCACTAGTCAATCAATCTAGCTAGCTATGTTGATCCTAGGTGACAACACTAAACAAACTAGAGCAAGTACACTAGCTAGATCAACTACCACTACTCAAGCTAAACGAGTAATCAAGAGTAAATGCTAGAGGAGGTGTGATCGATATATACGAGCGTAGGCGTGTAGAGGTGGAAGCCAATCACCGTGATCAATATAAAATCTCTAACGAGCACAAACAAGATTGACACGATAATTTTTACCGAGATTCACGTGTTTTGCCGACACGCTACTCCTCGTTGTGGCGATGCACCCACTAGATGTTTCACAAGCTTAATGGTCGGTGCCAAATCCCACGGTGGGAGCTCAATGAAACAATCACTAGAGAGGGGATCCACAAGCCACGAGCAATCCACTAGTGATGACTTTTCGCGAATCTCCCGCAGGGGGTAAGGCTAAATCCCTCACAAGTCCACGGTGTGGCCTCGAACAAGCTCCAATCGAGCTCAACACCGCCTCAACCTCCAAGCCGCTAGGGAACCAAGCAAATTCCCAAGAGAAACGAAATCCCGTAGCTCCTCCAAGGACGAAGTGCCTCTAGATGCAATCAACAATGCAATGCACTTCGGTCTCTCTCAATCTCACCCAAGAATCGGTTAGGGTCAAGAGATGAGTGG
This sequence comes from Hyparrhenia diplandra, assembly GCA_015847255.1. Taxonomy (NCBI): domain Eukaryota; kingdom Viridiplantae; phylum Streptophyta; class Magnoliopsida; order Poales; family Poaceae; genus Hyparrhenia; species Hyparrhenia diplandra. The sequence goes on from JADLZK010003144.1 coordinate 63,754, forward strand.
AGGGAGTATCTCAAGCTCACAAGGGTGTTAGAGTGTTCGAATGTGCAAGAGAGAGCTCTAGTAACTGGCCAACCAAGTATATATAGAGCCCACTCAAAAATAGAGCCGTTGGTCCACAAATGGAGTTTCTGCGTGCTGACCGGACGCCCCAGACAGGCCTGACCGGACGCTCCGGTCGGTGACCGGACGCATGTGCCAAGCATCCGGTCGAGCTTCCGATCACAACCGACAAACCCGTTCGCCCCACGGCCGACACCGAACGCTATGCGTCCGGCCGATGCTTCCTTCCAGATTGCTGATCTTTCATGTCGAAGTGGACTTTGTGGCGCCTCGGCCACGCAGAGAGCCTGTCCGTAGCTCGTCTCATCTTGTTGTCTTTGTTTCAACCTTGTTCTTGCCATAAGTTGCCAACACATCGAGGATGATCTCAATGTCATGTATGTTAGCATTTCACTAACGATTTGGCAATAACGGTTAGTGCTCTCAAGTCTAAATGCAACATGCAAGTCAATATGGACCTAGAGGCACTTTGTCATTGGATTAGCCATGGCATTCCCTCTTGATAGACGGACATCTATCCTAAATGTGATCACACTCTCTATAATGTCTTGATCACCGAAAGAAAACCCTATCAAGTTATACCTTTGCCTTGATCTCCGGGTCCTTTCCAAACCGACAATCGAGCTTGATGATCCATCATGTCCATCATCAACGTCCATGTTCATGATCATCATGCTCCACATCATCCATGCAATCCTATCTCTTAAGTCATACTTAGAGCAAAGGATTAGCATAACAAGGTGTCATCAATTTCCAAAACCAAACATGAGATTTCACCATGTATGCAAGTATACTTAAGTATGGTCATACTTATTTTATATACTAAGGTAATAGTATTATAATAACATATTAAAAAATATTGATTCTTTTGGGAATAAATCATGTAGTATGATCTAGAGCATCTTAAAATGAGTATATAAACATACTCAAACGATAAACAAGTATGCGCATACACAATGTGGTTTATTGAAGTTGAAGTAACTACTCGGGAGTAGGAAAAATGTCCCCTTGTCTTATTAAAAATATAACAATGCATGATGAACAATGCAACCATAATTTAAACAGAAATAATATTGATTACCATTCCACCTTTAATTTAGTCGCTATGATTAAATAGTTGACATAATCATTTTGTGTTAACTTTAATGACTAAGTAAACACAAAATGATTATATTTTTAATACCCTTGACATAATGATTATATTTTTAATACCCTTTAAACAAAAATCATATTTGCTACGTAGTGCATATTTAAGGTGGAATGGTAAGCAAATATAAGATGTAATGGTAAGTAAATATGATTTACGTAATGCAAATTTAATGATTAAGTCCACTTTAAACGTAAAATCATATTTGCTATTTATCGTAATGCATACTCCTTGACAAATTCAAAAAAAAAGGTTTGGACTGAAAACTTTTAGATCTCAATGTCTCATGGAGTACTACAACTTTGGTTTAGATCATTTCTCCATCCGAGATCATTTTAACAAATTCAAGTAATTGTATCTTTCCCAACGGAGAGAGACATTGCCATCAACATACATGAATCTTCACAGTTGAAGTTCAAGGACAACGAGTGTATATATGTCATGAATCTTCATGGGTTTTGTAGTACGGGTCCTCGTCGTGTCCGCTTTTTTAAAGAGAGGTGATCAGTTCACAAATCTTTGGATGTGGGATACCATTTCTCATTCGAAAAGCCACTCACCACGTGCCAAACGTTACCGTAACGGTAATGCTTGGGGTAGTACGCCCTAACGACGTACTAAAAATTGGACGACCTCCCCCCACGCCTCAAGACCGCGTGCCCCACGCTGGCGGCGTCGCCGGCCGACGGCGGCTCCGTAGCGGCGTCGGATCCGCCGGATCAGGGCGGTGGCGGCAGATCTGCTTGGTGGGTTGGCCTCCTCCCCTCTCCCCCGCCTTCTCCTCCAACCCGACGAGCTAGGGTTCCAAAGCAAACTTTTTCCGTTCTTCTCCAAGTCCCGGTTAGCTTTCCGTGGGGTATAGATGTCCCGGTCGGGGGGCAGGGTGAGGGAGGCGGTAGGACAGGCGGTGGGAATGGTGGACGGGTGGCTTAGGTGCGGTTGGCGGAGCGAGGAACGGTCGGGCGGGGGGCGGGCGCCATGGCGGACTTGTGTGGAGCTCGCTAGAGTTAGCCATGGCCGCGATCGGGCAAGGGCGGGGAGGGGGAAGGGGGAGAAGGTGGTCGCCGGCGATGGTAGGATGTCGCCGAGCTTCGGGCGAGCTAGGGCCGCGGCCGTGGCCGGTGGGGCGGTGGACGGCGGGCGTGCGGAGCAGAGAGGAAAGCGGAGGCTGAGGTGGGCGGGCCGTGTGGACGCTGGCGTCCCATGACTTTCCCTTTACCCGAACAGATTTGCTATTTCGTCATTTCTCATCTTTCCTTGGCGATTACTGGAGTTCTACTCGTTGCTCGTCTAATTATCCGCCGGTCAAAAAACCAGGCAAGAGTTGTGGACGATCGACTGTGGTTCGCTTGTTGTGACGTGGCATTGAATGCATTGAATTTGTACAAATTCTAACTGGAGGAGAGGTTGTTGCATGCAGTAAATAGCAGGAGGAGATGCGTGCGCGAGTACTGTATGTGTGCGCTGCATGCATACATGCACGACGATAGAGATCGGGGACCCAAATGGGGGCTGGCCGGCAACCGGTGTGGCGCTGATGGGAGAACTGGTCCAAGGCAGTAATGGCATTTTGCCGCCACCTGCTGTCCCCATGAACGAGGGCCGGGGCGGATGGTTTGCTTCACCTCGAGAGAGGGCCGGGCCGGCGTGCAAATATCAATACTCTCAGTTTGAAAAAAAAAAAGGTACTATATAATTCTGATTACACCAAATTTATAGTAATTAGTGCTAATAGTTATGTCTCAAATAAAATTTATTATGAAAATATATTTCATCGCTTCCGGGTAATCTATTGATACTTATTTTGTATTACACGTCACGTAGGGCGCACGCTGATCTTTTATATAAATTTGAGTTAAAGTTAGAATGACTGACAAACTTTTTGCTGAAATGAGATTTTTTGGGTATGCTTCTTGGGTACACACTCAATGGGCACTTGGGATAAAACTATTCTAAGAAACAAATTTGATTTTTAAAAAATAGAATAATACACTTTTGGCCGTGCATCTTGGCACATGTGAAAGTTTTCCTCTCCTCACAAAGAGGACAAATCTTTTAGACATTGTTGGGAACATCTTTTGGCCTTAGCCACAACCCATGCTTTTGGTGCACAAAAAGACAACTCAATAATATGCACAAACAGCATAAACTATTCTCACAAAAGGACAAATTTGATTTTTAAAAAATAGAATAATAAATTTGGCTCGTGTCATACCTATGCACATGTGCTTTTACCTTCTAAGGCCTCACAAAATCTTCTCAAAACTCTGTGAAAATGTACTGTATCACTTTATCTCAAAAATAATTGCCATCGGTTCTGATAAGTCCAACTATTTTAATTTTGACCAAGTATATAAATATAATACCAATATTTATATCTTTTAAATAAATTTATTATAAAAATATGTATTCAAAGTTGTGAAAAGTTTAACTTCAGTATTTAAATATATAGATGAGAGATATGTCTTACAAAGTTAGGTATGTGGTGGTTTCTCAATTTGGGAATATAGCCTTTTTTAATTTGGGAAATTTCTTTTTAGGTATATGGCCTGCCTCGGCCCATTTTGAGGGGTAACGGGTGTTAACTAATGAGGTAAAGACCATTTTACCCCCCGAAAGTAAAAAATAAAATAAAAACATAGTTTTTGTTCATTGTTGTATATTTTGAGTATATAATCACATTCAAATAGAATTATTTATTCAACAAATTGTATCACCCAAATTTATCAGATGAGACTGTCCATAATTATTTATTGGAGCAAAGGATAATAGTAGCAAAATTTACCGCCAGTTGTATGTACGGAATTATTTATTTTTCTGCTCCAAATCAGAAAGTTCACTTGGCTTTTCTAGATACATTGATTTTTCTATGCACCTAATTATACAATATGTTTAGATACATAGTAAAAAGGAACGGATCTGTAGTTTCAAAAGTGAACTACAATTTGAACGTAGAAAGATTAGTAATAGTCTGACCGTTTGGCAGGATTGAAATGATCTTATATAGGATTTGATTTTCATTTTGACTACAAACGTGGTTCACGAGATTAATTGTTTCCCAATAACAAACTACATATTTTGTTGCCTAAATATACTTTTTGCATGGCAGGCTTTGATTAGGGAATTAAAAATTGAGGCCAACTGCATGCGCTTCTTTGATTTCGTGCAATCAATTTGGTACTAGCCATGCATGCAGCCATGCATCGCTGCGGTCCACACTGATCAAACTTCTCGCCGGACCTGTCTCCCACCGCCGGCGTGGAGAATAGTATTCTCAGCCCAGGCTGCAAATTTATGGGGTCCTTGTTCAATGTGATTATATACTGAAATATACAACAAAATGAACAAAAAACTATATTTTTTATTTTTTACTCAGGGGTAGAATTAGTCTTTACCCTCATAAGCTAATACCGCTACTCCTCTCAAAAATACCTGGCCATATACCTAAAGTAAAATTCGGATTCGCGACCATATTCTAAACTAAAAAAAAACCACATAACCCAAGACAACTTTTTTGGGGCCATATACCCACTCTCTATTTTAAGATGGAGAAGGTGACTCTTGTCTTTTCCCTCGTCCCTTGTTGGGAAATTAAAATTTACGGGAGTACTATCTCCTGGCTCTGTTGTCAGGACTGCTTGAAGAAAAACCGGTGCCAAATGGCCTAACCTAACCAGCAGGAAGATGTAGACTTGTTTGTGGCGCATTATCCTGGTCAGGTCTAGACCAAAAGAATCGTGTGTGTCTCCCGTGGGGTCGTTTTTATTTACCTACATTTAGGAAGCCCGAACACGAACGAGGCCCGCACCGCACGATAGGTGAATAGACAGGATACGGCGCGCTGCAGAAACTGCGGAAGCCAATCCACCCGTGGCCTGTGGGTTGCGGTCCTGGCACTGGAACTGGACCGGTGCGGCCGGCCACCGGCCAGTCTGAAGCAGTCCACGTGGCGACCGCGCTGGACAGGTCTGGAATCGCCATGCCCCATGTGGGGACGACGCCTGCTCTGCTCGTGGAAGCCGAACACGTCGAGGCCCGCACCGCACGAACCGCCAAGAGACAGGAACCACGCTGCAAAACGGTGCGCAGCAGCCCAACGGTGCCCGGGGCCCCTGGTCCATGCACCCAAACGCATGCACACGGTCGGCCACCGGCCATTCCGCAGCTATCCAATCGCCCAGGACCGCGCAGACCGCAGTGAATGCCATGCTGTCTGCCAGGGGACGGATCCATGATGCTCGTCCTCGCCCCTCGTCCCCGCCGTTTCTCAAAGATAGTTCGGGACCACGCAAATCAACGGTGCGCTAGTCAGCTTATTTAAGCCCGCGAAATTATAATCCAAAACCGCATGCAATATCTAGTCGGCATGGCTATTCCTAAGCTCAGAATCCAATAATCTAGGCTTAAATAAGCATTTGGTATACAAAACATACTTTATACCCTTTTCGCTATCCCTGTACGATTCATGATGCACGCATAGTACTAGTGCCTTACTAGCTGCGCAGGATTTGTTCGGGCTAATTTAAAAATGGTTCATCTTGTGCAATCAAGATGGATGATCCAGGCTCGTGCGTGTGTTTTGTTTGTGTCCGCTGATGGATCCGCGGCACGGAAAACTTGGTTTGGCGGTAGCGCGCCATGCTTCTGAGTTCTTCTGAACCGATGGGATGAGGTCGTCTGGTTTCTTCGGCCTCCTACTCAATTGGCGGGCTGATGACGGGAGAGTTAGGAGATCGATTAAACAAATTGCCGGGGGCCTCGGTTGTTGACTTTGCAAGCCTCCCCATGGCCGATCGCGTGCTAGCATGCAGCAGCCGAGTGACGAGATAGGACACGGCATCTGCAGACTGCAGCAGCATGCATGCATGGGTCGTCGTCCCCTTTTCTCCGATCTGTGGTTTTCTGTATGCAGATCTTCCACGAGACCATGAACCCTTGTGTTTGTTCGAGTTATAGAACAGTGGTAAAAAAAGTCGGACACAAATGCTTGATTTGATTATTAGATTTCTGTATTCCTTTTACCCAGTTTTATTAGGGATCAACCGATCAAGGCATCATCAAGCGTACACTCAGTTTTTTCTTTTATTTTTAAGACGAAGCGTACACTCAGTTTGTTTCCAAATCCAAAAAAATAAAACACACCAGTAAGAAGTTTTTAATATGGGCCGGCTCGACCTTAGCCCTGGCAGCCCAATGTTCCCCTTAAATGGCCATATGCCGACGGGGCGCGTGGATGAAGGGCAGCGCAGCGATCGTCAGGAACTACTACTGAGTGTCTAGTGAAGTCAGTTTATTTGACCCTATCAACTTTGGTGGCCATTCCATTGATTTCTTATCGACAAAATAAGCTTTTTAATCTTAACTTTTTAAATCATTTTTTTTTTTTACCTTTTTGTTTTGATGATGGGTTTTGCTGGTGGTTTCACCTCAAAGCTGTTAAACCAGGCTAGAAAGTTCGAGACGGTTAATTGACTAGTTTTTAAGAAAAAAACTTCAAAAAAATCAAAAATAGCTTTTCAAAAAAGTATTCAAAATATTTTTGGTACGAAAAGCAATGTCAATTCATGGGTGCGTGTTTAGTTACATCTAATGCCAAATTTTTCATGGTGTTGATAGGGTGCGAAGCTTTCGAGCTTGTTTAACCTTTGAGACCAAAACTAAAATAGAGAATAGTCACCTTTTGCCACAAATTTTACATGTGTTTGGGTTCCATTATGCAAAATGATGGATCAAAAACCTAAAAAATTTTAGGATGAAGGAGACTAACACCCCAACAAAGGGCCCCGCGACTTGACTTGGCAGACGAGAGCGAAGCTTCTTCATCAGATACGGTGGCCTGGTCTGGTGCTCCCCGGGCCAAGGGATGGATCTAAAAGATTTGATATCTGGAGATGAAAAAGACGATTTGTTATGAACATTCTTTGTTGTTTTTCCTTTTGTTCTATTATTACATGATACATTTCTTTGTTAGTTGCTTTCCCAATATAAAAATTTTGTTGTATAATCTCTCGTATATAAAGTATAATATTACCATGAACTGAACTGGATTCATCCGAAACCAATTTGGTTAATCTTTTGATAACAAATTCGGTTAACACCTTTACTAAAACCGAAATCCTTAATAACCGATTGATTTCTATCAAATCAACTGATCATGCGCAGGCCTTCTAAGGGCCCGTTTGTTTTTTCTTTAGGGTGGCTTCATGAGCAGCTCAACAGCTCCACCATCCAAACGGAAGCAACTTGTTGTTCAGCTTCATCATCCGCTCCCTAGAAACCCGCTTGTGACAAGTGTCCCGCTCGCACCTCCGCTGAATGGAGCTTAGGAATCACAGCTCCCTACAGCTCTCTCCGTGGCTCAGTCATCAGTGCTTTTGAAGTATGCATGCATGCATTGACATCCGTGGCTCGCTGGCTTGTTGGCAGTAACTTTGCTCCACGTACGTGTTGACAATTGCTCACTCCTAGCCATTGGTAAGTTGTTAATTAAGCTGTTTTGCCAAATAAGATTCTCAAAACAGCTCGTCCTCATTTACAAAGCTGTTGGTGATGAAGCACTTTTCTTTAAAACAACTGCGAAGTGGAAGTAATGCAAACGGCCCCTAATTCTCCTTCCAGCCCAAGCACGCCAAGAGCTCGACACGCTGGCAGGTACAGGCGTACGTACAGCAAAGCCGAAGGGATGATGCTTTCCCTCGTTGGGAAATTTGTCATAACACTAACAGCCGGTGTACATGACCGTGTGATTGCGTCGTCCAAGCTTTGGCAATGGAGGGTGACCCACCCGTCGGTAGCTAAGCTACGGCGTGAAGACCAATCAGGCAACGGTCGTGTGTGTGCACATGTGTACGCAGCAGCCGTGAGTCAGCGAGAGTGGAGGGAGCCAGGACCCAGACCGAGTCAGCGAGACAAGGCCGCCCCCTCGTCGCTTTTGCCAGTGCGTCCACCTCAGCTTTCACCGCGCGTGCCATCCCAATCTCCCAAGTCCACGGCCAGTCGGCCACGGCCCACGGTTGCCAGGTTCCGGCTGGCTCCAGGCTCAACCTCCAACCTCCTCCCGCGCCGCCCGATATATTCACAAACAAAAACAGAGCAGCGCAAGCGCAACACAAGAACAAAACAACCTGTAGCAAAACGCGGCGACCTCGTCCCCTTTTCCCCGTAGCAGCAGGCAGAGCACCGCACTCCGCACCACCACCAGAAACAAAGACGAAACGCGCCGCGCCGCGCCGCACCGCACCGCACCGCGTTCCCTGCCCTGTCCAGCGCCGCGTCCGCGTGGAAGTGGAATGGAAGGGTTATACTGAGGCGTGGGACGGCAGACAGAGGGAAGGCCGGCCGCCGCCGCGCTCTGCTATTTAGCCAGGGAAGGAAGAAGCGGGGCGATCGGAATCGCGCCAAACAACCAATCGATCGATCGTCCGGCCGGTAGTTCGATCGGGAGAGCGAGCGCGTTCCTTTTTCCTTCCACGTCTCCGTTCCGTTGCTTTAGGGCCGGGAAGGAAGGAAGGAGAGAGAGATGGCGTCGGGGTACCGCGCGGAGGAGGAGTACGACTACCTGTTCAAGGTGGTGCTGATCGGGGACAGCGGCGTGGGCAAGTCCAACCTGCTGTCGCGGTTCGCCAGGGACGAGTTCAGCCTCGAGACCAGGTCCACCATCGGCGTCGAGTTCGCCACCAAGACCGTCCAGGTCGACGACGTTTTCGTCAAGGCGCAGATCTGGGACACCGCCGGACAGGAGAGGTACGCCCTTCCTTCCTTGTTTGCTGTTCGTTATGTAGATTGCAGATGCAGTTCTAGGTAGGATTTGTGCACCATTTTCCAGTTCAGGCTTCCTGGTTAGTAGTAAGTAATTTAAATAGATTATTAGTAAATGGTTGCTATTATGGGAAACTTAAGCGTAACTGACGGAATGAACATGCTTCTGATTCGCATTTTTCAAAGATGAAAACCAAACCACTGGCCTGTTGATGATAGCTTGATGCTTTTTTATGGCTGAAAACGGAATTGATTTCCATATTACTCCAGCTGGGGAAATGAATCCAGCAATTAAGCTTGATCCATGAGCATCGCGATCGCGCTTTTCAGTTTCTTGCTTGCGTAGCGCACTTTCAACTCGAGCCAACTTTACGTGCATTTCGCTAGCGTGCCATTCAATTTCCTCGACCCTTTCAGCTGATTGCGTGTGCCCCTACCTGCAGGTACCGCGCCATCACGAGCGCATACTACCGCGGCGCGGTGGGCGCGCTGGTGGTGTACGACGTGACGCGCCGCATCACCTTCGACAACGCGCGGAGCGCTGGCTGCGGGAGCTGCGGGACCACACGGACGCCAACATCGTGGTCATGCTGGTGGGGAACAAGGCGGACCTGCGCCACCTGCGCGCCGTGACGACCGAGGACGCCGCGGCCTTCGCGGAGCGGCACGGCACCTTCTCCATGGAGACGTCGGCGCTGGACGCCACCAACGTGGACCGCGCCTTCGCCGAGGTGCTCCGACAGATCTACCACGTCGTCAGCCGGAACGCGCTCGACATCGGGGAAGACCCCGCCGCGCCGCCCAGGGAAAAAGACCATCGACGTCGGCGCCGCCAGGGACGAGGTCTCACCCGTGAACGCGGGCGGCTGCTGCTCGGCTTAGCCTTTTCGTTTCGTTTCTTTTTTGGGCTGGTTTTGCCCTGGTCAAACATACGCTTTGCTGATTATCAAGCAAGACAAAACGTGATGACAATCTTTCTTGACACTGTCAAGCGGTTGGGGGTGGTTGGCGCTCGACATTGACAACGTGGTTTGGAGAGGGCGCCATGATGTTTTGCAAACTTGCAATCGCTGTCCTCGATTGAATTTCTCGAGGCTATTTGATTGATTGATACACTAGTAGCAGATAGCAATGTACATTTACAAAGTGGCGAGCTTTGGATGAAATGCTGACCTTTGTGCTGTCATACACTTAAATAGGAAAGCGATTTCCACTGATTTGGATGAAACATTAGCATGTCTTGGCAGCTTCGAAAAAGAGTGCACAATATACCCGCAAATGGAATTAAATAACCAACAGTCGACTGCACGAAAGCTGCAGAAAACATTATCAGTGGCCGCCGGACTGATAGTGATAAAGGGCCATTTTGGTGCCGTCAACTGCTAAAAAGATGTACAGGAGTATCCATGTTATATTAGTTTCATCAGAGTTAATAATAGATACAAGGCTGCCTAGAGATGCCATTACGGAAGCTTTTTTGTCTCCCTAGTTCGCCTCATCATACACATTGGGGGCGAACTGAGCGGATTTAAAATATTCTACATTTGAAGAAAAATAATAAATGTTATGGCTGTACAGTTTCAGGAAGCTGAGTACTCCCTCCCGGTCACAACAAAGTCAACAACAAATACAGGTAGCACCATTGTCTACCACTTGTTATATACAAAATTGAGCTGAACGTTTGTCGAAGCAAATAACAGACAGGCTTATTCATTCCTGCTCATTGTCCTTGTCTTCTGTTGGCAGACAATGCTGTTGTCTTGCAGATGGGGCACAAGTTCTTCACCATTAGCCACTGCTTCACGCACTCTGCGTGGTACCTGTGACCACAGTCAAGGGGTGCCAACGCAGTCTCTAACCTGGTACTCCTCCTGCGAGATCCACCGAGCAAAACTTCCCTTAGAACTATGAACTGGCCAATGACAAAGTGCTTCTCATTTAATTCATCCCTGATGACGAACTTCACACTATATTATCTACGTATTACTACTCTGGAAGCAGCTTAAAGCATGTAGTACAAACCATCTCTCTTGAAGATGGGTTGTATATATATAATTGATTATGTAATAGTATTAAATAAGCAATAAACTACTAATTTATTTCTCATCAAACTTAAACAAAATAATACTGCTTTGAAATTATTTGAAAAGACTCCCAACTTGTGTGATCTAGGTTTCATTTAGTGTTGTGTTACATCTTTCATATTTTCATCTGCAGCGTCAACAGATGCATACTAACTATCAGTATAACTAAGATCCACAACTGTGAAGTTCAGACCACGTGGAAGAGAAGTGATGCAATCAGCAAGGCCTATCAGTATAACTAAGATCCACAACTGTGAAGTTCAGACCACGTGGAAGAGAAGTGATGCAATCAGCAAGGCTGAGTGCAAAGGCTATACTAGCGCGCAGCAGCTGTAATGTTCATATCAAATCTGGAGCAGATAGCTGGATGATGATTCATTGTTTGGAATAGATGAAATTAGTTGTCAATAAACAAAGTACACAGTGAAGGAGTAGGACCTGGCATATTATGCAAGCATCATTCTCTAGAAGATTTAGATGGCTGATCAGACATGCTCGATGTTCCTGGAACATATAGGCTAGTCCTCAATTTATCTACAATGTGACTTTTTGTCAGGCCAGTATTGACATCTCAATCTGCTCTTCTAATGCTAAAAAGCTCCTGTAGTGCACCAAAAAAAGCATGTCATACAATAGCTAACATGTGATGTGAATTTACAGAGCAGCGGCATCCAAATACCTCGTATGTCATGCTGTCTATATCTAGACGCATATCTCTATGCTCATCTACAGTATTTGTCACTTCATACAATCTCGAAAAATCCATTATTGTGGCATGCTGCTGGGACAAACCAAATGGCCATATGAGCTTACATGTGCTGTTAACAAATATCAATAACAAAAATAAAAGCAGCTGTGAAAAATTCTGCCAAGAGTACATCCATTCACTCTGTACTCTACAATGTCTACATTCATGTAGCCAAAACGTTGTTTCAGTTACTTATTATTCCCTTTTTGTTCCAAATTATAGTTTCTAGTTTAGTACCAGGTCAAAATTCTCTAACTAACTTTGACCAAGTTTTTATAAAAAAAACATATTAACATCTACAAATTCAAATGCGTGCACTATCAAGTCACATTTCATGAAGAATTTAACAAATCTAATTCAATGTTGTATATGCTGGTGCGTTTTTAATAAACTTGGTCAAAATTATAGATGTTCTAGATTAGACAAAATTTAGAGTGAACTACAATTTAGGTCGGAGTATTTAGTATTAATTAATGACAGAAAAAAGTTATATGCTATCATAAATCAGAAAGGGTATGTCATATAATATGCACAGTTACTATGCAACAGGACAAAACCTTAAAAAGGCTGTGTCAGCTTCTACTGCAGCAGCTGCTGGTGCTGTTGCTGCTACAGTGGCTGGCAGTAGAGAAATTGCAGCAGCTGCTGCAGCAAGCTGATCAAATATTCCCAAAATGTTTTTGTTCCCAATTACAAAGGCACGTAGCCAGAAAGCTAACTGCCAGAACAGATTAGTGTAATGTTACCTCAGGTGGTAGAATCCTTATGTTGCGGTGGTTAACGGATTTGCCAGGAACGGATGCTGTGGAGGTCAAAAGTACGTTCAGAACTGGAGAAGAGAACTGGAATTCGTGGACCTAAGTGGAGCGGTTTGCAGGGTAATTAACACCACCATGCAAGACACCGTTACTGTGGGATTGTTGGTAAGGAACTTGCATTTGAGTAGGATCAAGCAGATTATGAGCTTGCATGCCATGCATGCATGCTGGTGGAAATAAGGTACTGGTCCCCGAGAAACAGTTGAAGGGACATTCTGATATTCATGAAAGCCTCCATTTGCGATTTCTGTGGCTCCTGAATGGACAAATCTGCCTGTTAAAAGCAAAACGTTTTGAAATCATATCACCCCTGTAAAGAACTCAGAAGACCCCTACTCAAGTTTCCTTTTTTTTTTTTTTTTAAAAAAAACAAAGCTAATCAACTGAGTTGACTTATCAGGTACATTTGGCAACGATTTTATATGTATCAATATTGATTGTTCAAATAGATAGCAGAAAATAGATTTTAAAGATGTCTGATGCAAAAAAAAACTGGCATTTGTCCATAAACTTCTTACACCTTGAATATTAGTAGTTGCATTGACATATTCCCACTGGGGAACTCCATCAGCAATACCATTTGTAGCATGGGACATCCATGAATGGCCAACATGAGTGGATGTCGTATGTATAGTTCCCACGCTGTGCTGATTCTGGATGAACAGCCATTGAGTTGAATCCATTAGTTCCAGTTAAGGAAGATCCTTCTAAGGGTGGCCAACTGCTGTGTCCATGATATTCTGATGGGTTGAGCGATTGGAACATTAGAAGAAACTGTTGATTCAAAAGAAGGGTCCCAAGGCCTAAGCATAGGATTCTGAGGTGCATGGGAAGATGAGCTTGAGCTTGCAAATCCATTAACAAAATGATAGCTTCCAGCAACTGCAGCATTTTTTCCTTTTAAATATGTTCTCTAGCACTTTCACCAACACTGTCATTTCTGCTACTCTCATCCATAGTTCCTGGGACTTGGTTTAGAGGCAATGTTTGATTCCCCGATCCAAAGCTCTGAGCATGAGAAACATGTCTGTTCATTGATGTTGATGACATGCAGGGATTGTACATATTTGATGCGAAGACAAAACCAGAATCAACACCTAAATTCGGGGGTGGGTTATGAACAGGTTGATGGTGATGATTTATGCTCACATCATAGTAACTTCGCACACCAGAGAGACCAATGTTCGATTTGCATTTCCTACAACTCTGACAGCATGCTGTGCACCTTGCTCAGATATTTCATTACCATTGCCTCCTAGAGCTTGCCCTCTCTCTGATGTAAGATCAATGACTTGGGGAGTGCAAACCATATTTCTAAATGCCATACGCCAATTATTATTTCCCTTAGCTTCAAGAAATAGCCAAGGCAGGCTAAGTCAAAAACTATGCCTTATCATCACCTCTACCTGATACCACACAAAAAAAATTAGGTAAGGTTGAATAAAATTAATAGGCTCAAATGTGACATGCAAAGAGACAAGATTGTGGAGTTTAGGAATTTGCTTGGTAAAGGACATGAAAATTCTAATACTCATATCGTAAAAAAAAAGTAGTAATGTTATAAATAAGCTAAAGATGATTGATAGAAAAGTAGACAGAATTTTTTTTTTTTTCCACCATAGGCAATCAGGAATTTCATTCACGAGAACACAATAAAATTACAAGTTCCACTTGTTTTAAAAAAAATCGAAACAGATGTCAATAGAGAAGTATGGAAGTTGCCAGACAGAACATTGACATGTAAAAAGATGACCATCTCTAGGTGACACGCCATGGATCAGTGTCCCTCAGATACTGCAGTTACCACATAAAAACATGCAGCTTTCCTAAGCCTGGCAAAACATTAACTGGTTCTCAATGTTGAGATTTTTATTTTTATATATCATAAGAAAGCAAGACAAAATTAACTCTCTTCTAAAACAGCAATCACAAGGAACAATGCTAACTAAATATTACTCAAGTAACCTAACACTATATAGTGCCTATGCATACACATTCAACCAATGATAGTTAGAGTTGAAGATTGCCTGTCAGGACTTAAGCAGCAATGCATCACTCATAGAACGTGTAATCCAATCAGTCTCGAACCAAAATGATTTCTTTGCCCCCAAAATATATCACTAAAAGACATATCCATCATTTTTACATACCAATCAGAAAAAGAGTGGGACTAAGACCGGGGATACTGTAGCAGTCACTTGCTGCTCACCCCAAGCACATGATTCAAAGATAGAAGTCACCGTGGTGTGCTCACGGAACTTCGGTGAGTGGATCAGTGAAAAGGTCTGACATCAATGAAGAGAACTGATAACAACTGCTATTATATACCTGGACATGAGGAAGGTGTAGCATCAAAAGGACTGCTGCTAGAAGGTAGGATATGCATAGGCAATGAGAAGTAAACACAAGTAAATGCAACCAACAAAGGAGAATAGCTATTTTAGAAACCTCTGATCATCAGCAGCTAACTACTGATCTGATCCAGTTAGAACCAAAAGTTGACAATTGACCAGACTGATTTGGGGTTATCTTAGGCTCAGAGCAAGTTATATCAAAATATGGCAACTGTTCCTGCTAAAACTAATTCCATCAGAAAACAAAGATCCAAAATGGTAACTGCGCTGACAGGGCATCCTAGTTTTCTCAGCCATCAATGCTGCTTGGACATACAGGAATATTGGTAACTGACAGAATCATGTTGTATGTGATGATGTACATTCATCTGCTCCACTTTTACCAAGCCACTAAATAACTTCCAAAACAATTTTTTTCAACCATATGCAATGTACCTGGATCCGATCCTCTTGAGGATTTAACTGGATCCATAACTAGTGATACTTCAACTTCTTGCAATGTTAGTATGCTGCAGTAGTCACAAGAAATCAAGCTGTTTCTCATCATGAAAGCTTGGTTCTTCAGGATGGAGAGCCAAAAAAAGGCAGCATTAATAACTCAAAAAAAGGCATAAAGAGAAAAAAGGAAACAGAACAAAAACTCTTAAAAAAATGAGCTTCAAAAGACCTAGGGAAAACCCCGCTGGTTTTCAGTCCATTCCCAGCCAAGAAACCTTTTACTTTCAAATAGTAGAACATGCAAGGTAAATTGAAGGAATGGATGCCTGAGAGGAAGGGGAGGATCCTAACATGGATAGGTCACAGCCTAAAGTGTATGCAAGCTGCATAATAAGCACAAGGAAACCAGAACTATAATACATACAGACAATTGTAGCAAGTAATCATTTCCATTTTGAAATAGAAATAGCAACAGTTCAATCCGGCACCAATCAGTTCACTGCACTTTTTAAAACTAGTTCACTGCTAGTTACTATCAGGATTGTGCATTTTACATGTGCTTTTGACCACTATTGACTACTCTTTTCTGCATTGAACAAAGAAGACAATGAATCTTCTATCTTCTATATCTAAATAGGAGAGCCCCACTACCTCACCCAATGGTCACAAAAGGGTGACCAAAGCATCCCCACCCATCTGCATCAAAAGCTCAGTGGACATCTTTGTTCACAATCCTGGTGCGAAAACTGCACAGCTGTTGCTGCCTGTCAGTCTCCTAGGTGTCCTACTTTTCAGAAAGTTAACTTGTGTTGCTTCATTACATATGTTCCACATTGCAGGTATTTATCTCTGTGTAGAGAAGAGTGATACTCATTCTAATAGTTGCTGAAAATGCTATTGGGATTTATCATTGCACCAACTTCATTGTTTTTAGTGCTCGCATCATGGATGCTCACAGTTTCAAAGTAAGCTAAGATCTCACAAGCTGTTACGGTTGTCCTGCCTGTAGATACAGGTACAACTATGTGTGGCGTCAGTGCGTCACTGTGGTATGTGCTAATTTCTAACATGTACTTTTCGGTTTTGTAACTAAACCGGATGTAGTTTGACAACAATTTTTTTAAAAAAAGGTGACCCAGTAAAATCATGTTTATTTTGTCATTTTATTAAATTCCCCATCAATCCCTCCACAACTCACTATGATGTCATGGTGGATGGTACATATCAATTCCCTCCATGAATCCCCCTCCCCTGTACAGCTGCAAATTCCCTCAGCAACACACGGAATGTAGTTTGACAACAATTTCTTTTTAAAGGTGACCCAGTAAAATCATGTTATTTTGTCATTTTATTAAATTTCCCATCAATCCTGCCACAACTCGCTATGATGTCATGGTGGATGGTACATATCAATTCTCCCTCCATGAATCCCCTCCCCTGTACAGCTGCAAATTCCCTCAGCAACACACATCATCTAGTTATGAAACAGTGAAATCAGGTATTCAGGTGAGCTCCTATAAAACTTAGAAAGACATCTTGGTACCATTTTATGCAGTTATGATTTGAAAATTTGATTGAAATTTGTGCTCTGTTGCCACTAGCTGTTTCAAGCCAGTTTCAGAGGAACCAGGTTTATAACTGCTGCCATGTGTGCCCATGTCTACAAGCTAAAAATCATAACTAGTGGAAGCAGATTTTAATGGTGTTCTTTCTGTGTGGATGGAATATGAAAGTGGCATGCTCAACAAGAAGAGATAATATTATCGTTCAATGCCCAAATCAACTTGCAGTCAATAGCAACCCAGCCAACCGTGCATGTAATAACAATAGGGCACAAGAAATACAACAATGCTCATAATCAAGCAATGCAAAGCGACTATATGCATGCAGTCATGCAAACCAATTACTTCCTAAAATGCACTTTGGAACATATTTATAATAGCCCAAAAATCAAAACCTCAATTCAAGGTATGTTAATTTGATTTGATTTATCAAACCCTAAGAGGGCCAAGCTAGAAACAACAATATGTGGAGAGGCCAGGGGTGGGGAATGCGAGGGCATGGAAAACAGTGTAGTTGTTGCCCCCAAAAAATGTACTAGAAAATCTCCATGACCAACTAAACTGCATTGAAAGTAGCCATAGGGGAACTCAATCACAAGAAATATTGTATTCATTGGCATCAAAGTAACTCAGGGTATCACTATATCAGCATCATCCTAGAAGAATTAAGAATCGCCTCCCCAATCCAAGCTTTAGCCATGAAACAAAAAGTGCAAACTTCACTTTGCCAAAAGGTATCTAATTTCCAAACTACCAACCAAACTGCCATGAGGTACCCACCGCACAACTTCACAACTGCAACATCCCAAACCACACCAAAATTTGCTGGAAAGTAGTTCCCATTTTGTTTTATCATTGGTATCTTAACCAAAGAAAGTTCATCTCCAACAAACTCACAATAATCTCAGCATACCTGACTCTGAACTAACACGAGGCCCACATTTCTCATTGAGAAAATTTCACAAAACAACCACATTCTTATCTACCACTACTTTGGGATCCCTTCTAAAACAAAACCCACAACCTTTTTGCCTCCTGCGTTATCATGAGCTCGTCAGTGTCATATTTTTGCCACTACTTTGGTTTACTCGAGTTTGTACTATGTGATGCTGATGAGTGGACCAGGCAATCAGAATACTGTAAGAAAATCACGGCAGGTTCATTGAGGGAGGCAAAGTAGTAGTGGACTAGTGGTTCTACAAACTGGCCAGAAGTTTTTCTCGAAGGCGCAGGAGAGCTGCGTATCATTGTATTATGGTGCCAGAAGTTCTGTGAAGATTTTAGGACATGAATGTGGTAGTTTGGTGGAATTTACTATTTCCTATTCTCTGCAATAATCACATGCATGTGCGCACTAGCACACCAATACACAATGAAATTGTATATTTACACACTAACCGCACACCCCAAGCATAGCAGATGCATCCCCTGGCGCCTCGATGACTGGCAACAGCAGCAAATAATGCTAGCTAGCCTGGCAAAGTTCTCCACGCCATCAGAACGTGCATGCACATAAAGCAGGACGGGTTAGGCGAATCCAACACCTCTCTGAAGTTTAGCCACTAACCAGGCGCACACAATCCCGAGATGAATTAATCACACGCCTAACTGCCGTATTCTTATAGTTATTATTACAGCCCCAGCTCCCTCATCCCATCACCGACGAAATTCGCACGCAGTGCCCGTACGGGGCACTCAAATCGCACGCTCCCGCGAATCCAATTCCTTCCCCGCGCTCCGCCCACTCGCGCATGCATGACCGGCGCCCAAGTAGACAGATAGGCAATCGAGCTAGCCCGAGCGAATCGCAGCGGAGAAATACCGGGAGAAAATGCAGGGAATTCGCAGATCGTCACCTCGGGGAGCACGCGATCCGATCGGCAAGGCAGGGGGAGGGAGCGAGCCGGCCGTCCGTCCGGCCGTCGGCGGAAATCTTCGGTGGGTGCTGCCTCGCTCGGGAATCGCGCGCCGGGAGAGGGTAGAGGGAGATGAGCGATCGCCCGCCGCGGTGGAGCGAGCGGAGGGCGATCGGCGGGTGGACGGGGGGAAGGGGATCGGGGAGGAACTTGGCAACGGGAGGGAGGGGAGCGTATTTATAAGCTCGAGAAGCTTTTTAGCGAGCCGGAGAAGAGTGGTGGTAGAGGAAGAAAGGGAAGAGAGGACGAGGAGCAAGAGGCTCTGGTTCGTATCGGTTTTTACTAAAAACTTTTTAGGCACAAGCGGGAGGGATATTGGCTTTTCCGAGCCTTTTTTTATCCGTCCGCTGTCTTTTCTTTATTTTTATTAATTATCATTACGAATGGGAGAGGGGGAGACGAGAGCGACGGAGCGTGTGACGCCTTGCCCCATCTCTCTCTGTCTCTGCGTGTGATCTTATGTGCCAAGGGACTCCATAGCACCACCTTTCATCATAGTACCACCTTTCATGTGCCTTGTTGGCTGTTGCAAATGCTTAGTTTTTTCCATGATTCCTCACTGCCATCAGGTAAACATACTGTTGCTAACTAATGTTGTGGTCTCTGCTCCGAGTCTTAGGATGCAAAGGGTGCATTTAGTAGCCAGAAATGTTTCAGCTAGGTAGAACTGATGTCAAAGACACAAAGAGATACTCCCCTTCGTTCTGTGAGGTGTCGTAGTCTAAGCGTGTTTGTGAGAAGTACATTCCAGCGACACTTTCAAAGGAACGGAGGGAGTAAATGTTTCGAGAGATAATCATTTGGAGCCAGGTTTTCATTTTTTTTTTTTGAAAAAAGTCTATATCACACCCTCAATTACGAGGGGGATGGATTACATAACCCTCAACCTATCAAACGGTCTATTTCACCCCTGAATTTTCTAAAACCGATCAAACAACCTCCTAAAAGCAGTTTAAAAAAATCATAGTAACAAACAAAAAAATCATAAAATAGAAAATCCAATTGTGTTGGACTCCCAAATGAGTAGATCTACACAATAAACATATAATATGATATACTTAAGTATATTTTTTTTCTGACTATAAAGAAAACACATAGATCTAAAGCTACACCAAACACATCACTACACAGAAGCTTTTAGATCTAATAGGCATCTACCTTTAAAAGTTTGCAAGTGCCCTACGCTTGACCCTTGTGACAAATAGGCATCCTTCAACTCACGGACATGACGATCTTGGGCCTTCTTTAGGGCCTCCGTCGCGGCGACCTCCGCGACTTCTCGACCCTTTGTCGGCGTATGTGCCCGACGAAAGCTGCGCCGCCCGGTATCCTACGGAAGAGCTCCGGACTCCTAGGCTCGGCGGAGACACTTGCTCACCTCTAGGGCTGGCGATCATCATTTGCTCATCCAAAGCGAGCAAGTATGCGGTCGGGTGTGCCCGCGGTGGGGTCCTTTTCTTGCGCCTCCCGACCTTGCAAAGCCTCCATGCGCACCTCCCATACGAGGCGATTCTTGTCCCGAGGTGGGAAGAAGCGCATGGGGGTAACGAGCAATGGGCTCTTCCGAGATTTGGCACAAATGTCCGCGAGGCCTTGCGGGCAACAACTTGGTAGGTGTCAATGAAGTGAAAACCGAATGCGGTCATACTCCACGCTTCGCGGGCCTTAGGGAACTCCTCACTCTTTTTGTAATGATGTTGACCTCGCGATCGTTTGGTGTCATGATCTACATACTCATGACCCCGATACACGGGGTGCTCTTTCCTCCAAGCTTTTTGCGTGGTGGTGTGTGAGAACCTTGGGAAAACCCTCGGTGTTGAGGGGGAGCTACTAACTTGATCTTACGCCATCCTTGGTGGATAATGGTTGGAAGGGTGAAATGAGTGAGAAATTTGCTCAAAAGCGAGGGCTCCATGAGTGGGAAGTGATAAGGGCGAGGCTTGCCCCTTTTAGGGTGTGTTTAGTTCCCCATCTTTTCTCCCAAAATTCCCATCGCATCGAAGCATTAAATGCACCAAAAAAGCGAGCATATCGAGAGTATGAAATGTAGGTAAATAAAATAATTAATTGCACAATTTAGATGTACATTGCGAGAGCGATTCTTTTTGAGCCTAGTTACCCCATGGTAGGATAATATTTACCACAAACAAGCGAAAAGTGTTACGGTGCTTTTAGGTTAAGCTACGGTGCCAATTTTCGAGGAT
Organism: Hyparrhenia diplandra; assembly: GCA_015847255.1. Classification (NCBI taxonomy): domain Eukaryota; kingdom Viridiplantae; phylum Streptophyta; class Magnoliopsida; order Poales; family Poaceae; genus Hyparrhenia; species Hyparrhenia diplandra. The sequence continues at coordinate 84,843 of JADLZK010003144.1, forward strand.
CTAAACACACCTAAAGGCAAAATGCCGGCGGTCGTGTCGAGTCCACTACAAAATCGGATGTGAGGGGCAGCGTGACAAGAACACATTAGGATTCACCCTTAAGGGCAAAAGGCTAGCGGTCATGTCGAGTCCACTACAAAATCGGATGTGGGGGCCAGCGACAAGAACACATTAGGATTCCTTGTGTGCTTCTACTAGAGCGGTATCGAGGCCATAAAGGAGATAGTACGGTTGTAGAGCGGTGGGCGGCGAAGCAGCCGAAAGTGTGTGCAAAAGGCGTGAGGTTTGCAAGAGTCGCCGGCGCCCGTGCATCTTGATGATGGCGTGCACCTAACCGAAGGAGGTATGGATAGCTGTTGTAGGTCCCTCTTATAAGGTACCATCATTGTTGGGCCACATCATGCAACGGTAAGAGTACATAGCATATCTTGTATGCAAAAGTCACGGACCCAGGCAAAGGTCGCCATTGCGATGCACCTAGGCTACTTTTCGAACGTTAGTGTCGTCTCTTCAACATCATCTTTGCTATCCCCTCTTACATTGCCACCTAGTGCACACCGCACCACCACACACCACCATCTGCCCCCTCGATGGCGCTAGTATTTTCACCTCGACCGCTCCATGCCGTTGTCCCCTCGGTGCCCACGTCACCACACCGTGCCCTTGATGCGATCCACTTCAATAGCTCATTCGCCTACGTGCAATGTATCACATCTGCTCTAGACAAGTTGAGAGCAAGCCTTGAAGTGGTTCATTTGCTTATAGAGTTCCTTGAAGGCATGATAGGTTAGATCATTGATGATAACATTCATCCTTGCTATAAAATACCATGTTGCTTGCTTTCGAAACACTTTCTTGTGCCTCATACTTGGTCTGAAAGGGGCGCTAGTGAAAGTCACGAACCTCCGGCATGCCATTTGTGACACCCCGACCTAGGGCTTAATAGGGTTGATAGAATACTCATAACAATAACCTATCATTCTAGATTCTCGCCGCATAAACCAAGATTCATGGTATATCATAATTTTTCTTTAAAAAGGTTCTTTGGACATTCTCGAAAAGGCGGGTGCAACGACTCTACGTATCTGAGAAGCAAGTGCAAAGGGCTACGGACAAAACTACGCCTAAGAAAACTTGTGGATGAGAGACTTGAGAGGTCTAGCATAGGTCATTTTTTTTACCGTGGGTTTGCACACACCTTTAGGACACTATCCAACAACTTTAGCCCATAGAACCCTTTTATTTGAGATTTTTTGAACTATAGAAGCGAAGTTAAAATGAGGCGAGGGAGCAACTTTTTTTTTTTCGAAGACCATTTCCTAAGTACTCCAAAGTTAGCGTGCTTGGCTTGGGGCGATGGGTGACCGATTGAGAAGTCCTTCGGGTGCGCATGAGTGAGGACAAAGTGTGCGAGAAAAAGGCGATGTTGGTGCAGTGAGGGGCAGTCTTGATCCTTAGAGAGTTGTTAGATGTAAGCGGGACTAGCCTCAAGGAGACGAGACATTACAAATGGTATCGAGCCGACCCTTATGGTTTCGCGGGCGCGTGTGTCATTTGCGTAAGCATGATGCGCATGGCTGGTGTGGACCCGGTGTGGTCACACGGCATGGCACATCGCGTTGACTAGACACACCGAAGCGTGTGAAAGGTCCCTAATGGCTATAGGGGGTTTTGAATAGCCTATTAAAAATTCTTGCAACAACACTAAGCAAGCAGTTAGACAATAAGATGGCGAGAAGCTAAATAAGCGATACTTCGGAATTAACTAAGCAAGCCACAATTCAATTCTATTGTCTCTAAACCACACAAGAGCTATGTCACTAGTTTACTCCTAGGTGATCAAGCAATTCTAACTAATTCAACCACTAGGAGCTAAACTACACTAGCCAACTAAACAACCTAGCAAATCTACACAAATATACTAGTGAAGGTAATGCAAAGAGGCTAGAATACAATACCACCGCGGAGTGTAGAGGTTGTTTGCCAACCACCGTGTACAAGAAATCTCCAACGAGCTAGCACAAGTGACACGATGATTTTTCACCGAGGTTCACGTGCTAGTAGTAGTCCCGTTGTGGCGATACACTCACTTGATGGTTGCTAAGCAATGGCGCGATTGCCAAATCCCGGTGGGAGCTCAAGCACACCAATCACAAGAGAGGATCAAACAAACCCACGAGCAATCCACTAGTGCTCCTTTTCGCGAATCTCCGCGGGGTAAGGAGCGACCCTCACAAACCCAGGTGTGGCCTCGAACAAGCTCAATTGGAGCTCAACACCCTCTTGCTCCAAGCGCTAAGGGAACTAAGCAAATTCTCAAGAGAAACGAAATCCCGCGGCTTCTCCAAGGATGAAGTGCCTCTAGAATGCAATCAACAATGCAATGCACTTCTATCACTCTCAATCTCACCAAAGATTGAAGTTTAGATGAAGAGATGAGTGGAGAGGAGTCTCACAAGCTCACAAGAGAGTTAGAGTGTTCAAATATGCAAGAGGGCTCAAGAACCCGGCCAACCAAGTATATATAGAGCCTACTCAAAAAGGAGCCGTTGGGGGGTTTTACAGCGTCTTGTCGGAGCCCGTGGGCCTTGGCCAGCCGGTCCGGTCGTGCGTCCGGTCGTCGTCGCGTCCGACGCGTCGTCCCGGTCGCGTCGTCCCCCCCGCCCACGGCCCCACGGTGGCGATGATCTTCATGCTTCCGGTACATGAGTCCGGTTAGCACCGGATGCTTCCAGTGTGTGCGTCCGGTCGGCCGTCATGCCAAAACCAAAAACATGCTCTGCCCGGACGCATATACCGGAAGCGTCCGGTCGGTGAGTCCGTCGGAATCGATGAGTTTGATCGGCCACGTTACTGCGTGTTCTTCATTTTGTTGTAAGCCCTTTGCTTCAACCTTGCTTCGCCTCATGCCATGAGTTGCCAACACGTCGAAGATGATCGTGTTTATCACTTATGTTAGCATGTCGTCGATTAGGCAAGAACGAAGTTAGTGCTCTCATGTCCTAAATGCAATATGCAAGTCAATTGGACCTAGAAGCACTTCACCAAAGGATTATTTGCGGCCCTCTTGATAGTCGACTATCTAGCCTATAATGTGATCACACGCTCTATATCGTGTCTTGATCACCGAAAAGCAAAAAAAAAAAACCTATCAAGTATACCTTTGCCTTGATCTTGGGGGTTTCCTCTCGGCCGACAAACCGAGCTTGGCGATCCACCATGTCCATCATCATCATCCATGTTCATGATCATCATGCTCCACGTCGTCCAAGTAATCCTATCTCTCAAGTCACACTTAGAGCAAGGATTAGAAACGCACAAGTGTGTCATCAATTTCCAAAACCAAACATGAGATTTCAACGTGGCCAAGAGGGGAGGTTCGACACAGGGTTGGCCAAACCGGCGATGTCGGGCTGCGTAAGGGGGTGAGGGATGTGACACCGGCTCGGGGATTAATAGGGTTGATAAAATACTCATACCAACAAGTTGTAACTTTTTTCTAGAAGCCCATCTCCTAAGTACTCTAAAGTTAAAGCGTGCTTGGCTTGGGCGATGGGAACCGGTAGGGAAGTCCTTCCAGAAAGTGCACATGAGTAAGGACAAAGTGTGTAGAAAAGGCTGATGTTGATTACGTGAGAGCAGCCTTGATCCTTAGAGAGTTGTCCGACCTTGAGGAGGCGGGATGTTACACCATTCGCCTTGCGTGCAGAACGAATCTCATCTCTAAGCTGGATCATCGTTTTTTCCACCTTCCACTTTGCTCCCTCGGTGCGAATAGCTGCGCATATCTCGGGGAAGGATATGTCTTAGCATGCTTTTGTGTGATATGGTAACCACAACGGATCCTACACTAAAAGTAACACAAATATGAAGTGTGAGAATATTTTTTGTGTATATAGGTGGACCTAGGGAGTTAGATAGCACATGAACTCATATATGCACATGAGTGGTCTTAAGCGCCAACTAATCAAGGTGCACAAACAACATTGCCATGCAGCGGTAGCGCTAAGGAATGGTGATAAATGATAACCCAATAGCATCATGTATGGATTCCAATGAAATTAATTAAATGCAATACATACATGGGGGGGGGGTTAACACCTGTGACATGGGGGGCATGGGCACAAAAACCATTTTTTGTTGGAAGTCGCCTTGCAGGGGACAAGCGCATACTCTGAACTAGGGTCGGATGGATGTGGCGCTAGGGGACATTGCCATCCAAACCATCAGCTTTGAAGTGGCGTCGTTGGTTCCTCGATGATGCTCTTACCCTTGTCCATGTTCTTAACGACACCCCCATCCTTTTCCATGTTTCTACTAGATGAGTGACAACTTATTCTCTCGAGAAAAATAGCATACTCTGGTGCACACATAGGCAACATAGCATTTAGACCTAAAAATAAAAATCAAATATAGTTATGAATTCATGTTTACTTTTTTTTTACTACTATCGGATGACAACTAGACTATAATTATAGTGTTCGTGTACATATGAATTTCAGCTGGCACATGCTAAGATTCGAAAACACGACCAAATGATGTGAAGGTGTTAAAAATATCATAGATGTTTTGAATATGGATGGTCATGTGGAACATCGCGACACATGGATTTGGGTGAGTGCTCTTTTGCTACCTATACGAGGAACCTATCCCAAGAAATTTGGAAGGTTGAATTACCTATTATTGATATATGCTATGAACACACGAGGCAAATTGTCATGTCCATGTCGACTGAGTGGCGCATGCGTGCACACGAAGTTATACGTATGCCCACTTGCGGGGTCACCTGACCGCCCTTCTAGGAGTGTTGTCTTATATTACACAAAGGTTTTAGTAGTCCATGCCAACGCGTACATTCTAGCATGTCCTAGAGTAGATTTGTAGGAGTTTGTGTTGGTGTCGGTATGTGCATGCGTGCATAGACAAGTGGGGCTGGCCACATGCGGCCATCAACAAAACATCAATGCCTTTGTGCCTCTTGTGCATGAGATCTTCTGATGGGCGACAATTGGTTGACCAATTACACACGCAACCTTGAGTCCTTGGGTCGGGGGAGAGGAGCCCCATGACCCATCAATAGATTCTTATTTGTTGCTCTAACTCTTTCTAGATAGGACAACTACCCTCTTCTAGTAGTGGTCCCTTATATTAGATAGATTTTTAGGAGCATGTGCCATTGTGTAGATTACGGTCTATCCTAGAGTAGATTTTTAGGAATTGCGGCCGGGCGTTGGTATGTGCATGCGTGCATAGAAAGTAGTTTGGCTACATATAGTCATCCACACGATGACAAAACATGAATACTACCACTACATTGGATCTTTCACCTTTTTAGAGTGCGGCCGGCAATTGGTTGACTAATTAGGCATGCCACCCGAAGTCCTTGGTCGAGTAGAGGAGGCCCATGTCCCATCAAAAGCATGCTTGTTTAATGAAGTGTATGAAAGGTGGAGCTACCATTCATAGGCTAAATAGTTACATTCTATACCCAAAAGGAGGCCCATGTCCCATCAAAAGTATGCTTGTTTAATGATGTGTGAAAAGGTGGAGCTACCATTCATAGGCTAAAGCGATTCACATTACACCCATTCTAGATAGGATAGTTACTACGGTAGCATAAGTTTTACCATGCACTCCTTTACATGTAGACCAACCAATGCATTCTTTTACATGCAGACATCAACTATATTGGAGTAGTACTCCTTTGCATGTAGAAGTACTCGGGGAAGAATTTACAAAACATTTCATATCTTGCATGAGCCATCTCAAAAGAAGAATAGCATAAAAGTACAACATGTAAGCAACCATAAGGATGATTGGACAACTCATAAATCCCTATGTGGCAATGTCTCTTGTGTATGGGAGCATGCATGCCACTATGATAAAAATTTTACATGACATGGTCTTCTTGACTATGCTCTCTTGCATGCGGGGAATCTACTATGAATGGTGCGAATTAACACATTTTATGCCTTGCATGAACCAACCACATTTATAAAGACATCACAAGGTGTAGTATACCATTGTCATTCAGTGCAAAATGTGAGCTATTCATAGGAACACTCTATTAAATAGCCATCCTAGGGACCGCACTTTAGGCAGCTCGTGCAACCATAGATTGAGTCAAATGCTAGGGCGCATAGCAGCGATCAGCGACCATCGGTCTTGGCATCACAAAAGCTATAACTACATATGCCTAGATCTCCAAGGTCTACACCGAGCTGTTGTTGGGCTTTAGGGTGCCCCGGGCGGCGGGGACGGTGGGTAGGGCAAGGTCTAGGGCGGGGGTCTCGTGGTCGTCGGTGAGCATGGAGATGGTGGGGCGTTGAGGTCCTTGACGGGCGAGGGACCGTAGCGTGGGGAGGGAGGGAGGGGGGGAAACGAGGGGCCACCCCGGCGGGTGGGGTCGCCTTTGGAGGAAGAAGGTTGGGGGAGGAGAGGGTGGTCAACGCCGGGGCGGTTGTCTAGCACACCCCCTGAAGGTTAGGCGGTGGACATCCCAACGCGGCGAGGGGTGTTTTGCATGTGAGACATGAGAGGTAGGTACGGCTTAAAAAGCGGCGTGACCGCACTAATGGGTATTTCATATGCATGTAGAGCTGCAGTATCATCGCTAGTCATAAGAAGTAAGAACGTTTGTGTGTAGACTTTCGGTTAATCTAGGGGTGCACAAGTCTTTATTTTACGGGTGGTCAATTCTTTTTTTTTTTTTTGCGATAAGGAAAAATTCCATTGATACTAAAGCAAGTTACATCCTCTCATTACAAAAAAGTAAAACCAAACTACTCCACCTTCATTGATGGGAGACAAGAAACCTTGAAAAAAGCCATAAATTCCACCATTTAGATCACCATCCCAAACGGATATGCCAGGGGGCCGAAGCTCCGATTTGAGCGAACGGGGGCCATCTCACCATCCTTTACCGTCATCCTTATACCCATCACTTTTTGCAAAAGAGGAATAAACCGCTAAAACTCCACATGCAAACACAATGAAATTGGCACCGCCCGACACGTCGTCGAAACTCATCGTAAATTTGCCTTCACCAGGTCGTCATAAGAGAACACAAGTCCAACCGACATCCGGATAGATATCGTTGGAAAACTAAATCTCACTAGCCCATCACCATGGCGCATAGAACCACAGCCGAGACAAAGGAAAGAGCGAGTACCTTATTCTCCATCAATGGTGTTGTCTTCGTCTTGCCATCACCGCTAAGGAACAACATGCTCCATTGCTCCATCGATGATCTTGACGGCGCTTTACGCCGCGGGCCAATCTCTTCGATTGGATCTCCGGAGAAACCTTGAACCTTGAAGACTTCGATCTACTATGAAAAAACTTATTAAAAAGCGATGAATCCCCCCCCCCTTCAACCCCCCGGCGTGATGTCGGAGGAGAAGGGAGGGGGACTAGCGTGATGGAAAGCGTGGAATCGGGCGGCGCCCCTAGGTTTTGGGCTGGCGGCGCTAAGAGCATCCGTTCAAGCTTAAAAAATATAATCACGACTGGTCAATTCTTAGCGACAAAATAGCCATGTTGGTCCTTGAAGTTTCATCCAAAGCTCAAATTGGCGTCTCTGAAGTATCAAAAGGGCAAGTTTAGTCCCTATTCGAGTTCGATCTCATCCTTTGTCCGGCGTCGTCTGCCACTAGCTCACTCCGTCAGAGTTGTATTGGGAGACCAAAAAAGGGTTGACTATGTGAATCTTTTTTTTCTATTGTAGTCTACTCCCTCCGTCTTAAAATAACTTGTCATTTTTGACTTTTCAGATTTTATGTTTGACCTTTTTGTCTTATTCAAAAATTTTATATGAATATTATTTATTTTGTTATGACTTAATCTACCATTAGATATACTTTAATAATAATTTAGCTACTTTATCATTTTGTATAAAAATTTTTAAATAAGGCAGCGGTCAAACATAAAATCTAAAAAGTCAAAAAAAGACAAGTTATTTTTAGAACGAGGGAATAGCCAAAATAAAAGGCCGATTTCTTTTTTTCAAGATGTAAGTCATGTGTGTAGCATAAGTAAAAGGCATCTGGGATGTTTCTTTTAAAAATATTGTCACACCATTCTCACTAGTGGGACAATATTATTTTGTCACGTAACAAGGCACCCATGCATCGGTTTACATATTTTTTTCGCAACCTTTGTCGATCACCATGTATATTTTTCCCATTGTCTGGCTGCATACAGCAGATACAACTGTTTCAAGCTTTGATTCATGGGTGCTAACGGAGTGAGCTAGTGTGGCAGATGATGTTTCGAGATTGAAACCAAAATTGCAAATTCAAGGACTAAACCGGCTCTTTTAATAGTTGAGGGATGAATTTGAGCTTTGGATGAAAGTTTAAGGATGAATATGGCTACTTCGCCCATTCTAGATCCATTTCTCAAAAATGTGTTCTCGATACAAATCAGCAGAGTTGGCCCACTTGGCCACGATATAAGGTACAACAAATACTGAAACCTCAGCCTATCCTATCCTAGTTCTTTCCCGAATACAATGCCATATGCCATAGTACAGCAAATGGTGAAACCTCAACGTATCTTATGTTTTTTCCGGATACGTTGCCACATATAACCAAATACAGTGTCAGGGTTCAGTGCAGAAGGGGAGAAAAAATGATCTGGGAGACTCCATAAATAATGCTCGTTCGTGAGATTTGGTGCTGATTTCCTTGCAAGCCATATCCTCTGCAAGGCTCGACCACGTTTCTGAAACACGAACAGCTCCATGCTGATTTGGTGTTTTTGATCTCTACATGAGCTCGATCTTTTGATAGTGGTAGCTTGGACGAGGTACCACACTTCAGCCGATCACACGCGGTGTCTCATACGGATCTGGTGTTTTGATCTTGAACAACTTCGTGGATAATAGTTGCTGAACGAGGTACGGCCCTTCCGGTTCCTCCAGATAGACCTTGTCGTTCAAATAATTCTGTAGATTGTTGACAGCCTCAGCCTGCATCATGTTCCCTTGTTCTTTCAAAGCTGGTAAAAGCACCGTGATATTACATCCAGGATCTTCATGAACTGTGATCCATATTTCTTGTGAAGTGCAAAACCAGCCATCTGAAAGAGCATAAAGAACCCCCGATTAACCACATGGCACACAAACACGAGGTTTTGAAGCAGATTCCTACCTTGAGGAAAGCGTGAAGAGCACAGGCAGTGGCTGTAGTAGCTGGGAGAGAATTGAGGAACATGGCGAGCCATTTCCATCCCTCAGCTAAGCCATGAGGATGACGTACTCCTTTGATTTCCGTCTGTAAATGAAGTTAGGGGAGTTACCTTTCTGTTCTACTGCAATAGGCCAGTCTCTACTGGACAGAGGCTTATATCTTACCAAAATTCATCAATTCAGTGAAGATATAAAACAAGCACGCAACAATACTGAGAGAAAAGAAGTGCACACCTGAATCATTGCCGCGATACAATTTGATGTACGCAACGGCGTGCGTTAGATAACTTTCAGTGCTCTCGAGTTGTTCCATTTTCTTCCTGGTAACCTATCAGTCTGTAATAATTTCTAGTTCGTACTTGTGCCTACAAAATCACAGATATCATCAGAAAAAATCCAAAGCTTAATAAATTGATATATAAAGCAGTGGGTGACAGTATGACACAGCTTGGTCCACAAATTTGCTGCATACAATTGTTAAAATGAATTAAATAATTCTGAGCATTGCTTATAATCTATTGGGGTGTTTTCTCATCGCATCCCATCTAAGAGTCAGAAATAAACAAACTCAAATATATTACAGAGTTCACACCATGCAGACTTTTACATTTAAAGCATGCAGATGTTTTGGAACCGTATATGCAAACTCTGTTGAACTCCGCTAAAAGATAATCCATTACGTCTGGCACCTGACCAATAGGACACATCAGAGGTGGTCATGAAAGGGAAAGGAAATGTATCGTTGCTAATCTTAGCAATTCTTGTTAATATACAAGTATATCACAAGTCATAATAAATAAGAAATTCCTTCAGATTGGTGACCCAGTGTTAATGAAATTAGACTTCAAGCAGGATCACAAGTTTCATGAGTAGCAAGTCATAGGAAATATGGAAGGTCATGTCATCTTGGCACATGGCAATGGCAGCTGGATTTTATCACACAAAGTTGATTAATGTCACTGATATCAAGATCCATGAATATATTCAAACTTCCCATGAATCAGATGCAGAGCATGACCACACCCATGTTCACAGGTGTCTGGGTATAAGGATACATATGACACACTTTGCCCAGTTGATATGTTCCATCTTATTACAACACAATTGCATAAGCTATTCGTTATCTGACTGGAATATGTACTCTCTTGTGCTTTATGAAATATATCGGGTTATGTAGTATATTCAGAACATTCAGGTCAAAAAAATCTAAGTAGACTGTGATCGGCACTAAACTAACACCACAGTATCATTAATAAGAATTCAATAATGCATAATGACAAATGATACTTTGAGGATGACAAGAAGAAACCTGGTTTGTGACTAATAGCATGACATATCCACACGCAAAGGCCAAATTTCCAAAGGTTTTGTCCTTCGTATTTCTACTCTTGACAATTGAAATAATCTGCAAAGCATACAAGGTTAGTTATGTGAGTCAATAAATATTAAGCAAAATTTCATCATGCAAGAAAGAAAACAAATGGTAGGTAAAGATGTTTAAGCCTTTAGGCCCTAATGGCAACTAAATGGGAAGGTACAAACTCAATAGTAGAATACCATTTGAAATAACTGAAGTTACGCTGCTAGCTACCACTCCCTTCAATCAAATATACAAGATATTTAGACTTGTGCAAAAACAAAAAAGAAGAGCCTGTATGAAATGACCATGTGAATCATTGATCCTTCAATGAGTAACTAGAGTGGGACCCATGGGTAATGGAGATGCTCCTAAAAGAGAACATTTACTGCAACTTATATTTTGGAACAGAGCAGTACAGATGCTTGCACCCACATCATTCAAAATGTTCACTCTTGATAATAGGCTGTAAGCCCATGCATGAACACAAGTCACTAAGAAATTGAGTTACAAAAATAGATTCACACATTTGTCTGACATTCCACATCACAGAATACTGACTGCTACTAATTTAGTGAAATTATTATAATAAATATAAAAGCATCTACCTTGTTTGCAAATAGACAACAAGAGATTGGACAGGGACAATCCTGTCCATCTAAAGCTTTAATAAGCTCACTGGTCCTTGCTCTGCACGAAATTATATACAATTGGAAAATCAAATTACACCCAGATAAATTATCCATAACAATATTTCTGAACAACAGGCAGATCACTATTTATTCACATGATGTGTAACAACTAACAAAATGGTGATAAAAGAGGAGGATAAGTGAAAAATAAAGCAGAAAAAAAGCATGGACCCATGCACTGGTGGCACAAAGGTCCAGGCATTAGCAAAAAACAATCTAGATTTATTGTTTCAGAAAAAGACTTGCTTCATTGCTAATTGGTCTGCAAGACAAATTTTTGCACATAACAAAAAACCATGATGTTGAGCAAGTTTACTTTAATGACGTAATCCTCATGGCTCGATGCATTGGGTTTTAGAAGGAACAAAATGTGGCACCCCGCCAAGTTTTTCAAATTAGATTCAAAATTAAAATTACAAAGCATTATATTGTAAAAACTGTTTTGCAAAAAAAAAAGGTATTTTTGTAAAACTGACTATCATACTACAAAAAAACACTTATGTTATGAATTTAATATCACAGTAGCGTAGCTTTCAGATAGTTTATGTAATCACTCACCTGACACTGTCAGTAGTTGGCATAAGTTTACTAATGGACTTGGCAATTTGTCGATCATATTTGCTGAATTCCTGCATGGTATGATGTCAGCCAGAGTATAGAGTTATCAATATACTCATCTCTACATCAAATGGTAACTCATGGAGCAACCATTGTTCATCAGGGTTGTGAAATCAACAAAATTACAGCAAGTTGTTAGAAACTGCAATTAAATATTAAGCTTCAGAAGAAAATAAGACCTTGCTGAGAAGAATGTTTTCGGCACTTGATTCTGTACTAATGCCCACCTCCTGCGACTCTGCTTCTAATGCATATTTATCAGCAAAAACTTTTATACCTACCATGAAAGACCAAGTTCTTAAACATACAACAGACAAGTAGTGTAGCTGGGGAAATAACATGCATAGATGATGATAATACTTCATACAAATACAGAATTGTTGTATATTGTAAGTGTAAAAGAGAATATATGTGCAAATAGAACCAGAATTTCCACTTCCTTCTCTTTCTGGGTATGTGCCAAGCATAATGAGTTATGAGTGTTTGACATTTGTGCAGCAGAATTGTTAGCATGATTTCTAAGATTATGGGAAATTGTACCTTTGATAGAACAAGCTTGCATTTTGCATATTTACCTTGTGACTAGATCCTAGAACAATAAAAGATATGACTGAATGATTGATGCTAGTACATAACTATCTTAGGCCTTGTTTGGATGATGTCAGATTCACCTCAATCGACATGTGTTGGGGTGGAATTTAGTTCAAGTTCCACTTCAACCCACCCCAACACATGTGGATTGATGTGAATCCGACTACATCCAAACAAGACCTTAATTGTAATTTGTAAATAACATAGGGTAAAATTGGTTAATGCAGGAGTTGAAGATATTCTTCATCACACTGTAAAAGATAAGTTAAATGAATTTTAAAAATAGGAAATTAAATGTCCAAGAAAATAACTGGAAGTTAGAAACTGATGAATGGACTATCAGATGATAATAGGCATTGCACAATTGCAACTCTCGAGTTTAACTAAGTGCCAACCCAACAGATACTAAACCTTATTCATGAAAAGCACAAAGTGGTATTGATTTCCTTTCAAATGATTTCAGCATGAATGAGAATAGATATGGTACAAATGAATTCTATATATTAGATACTTCAAGAAAAAATCTATCTATTAGGAAAATCAGTACAAGAACATTAGAACAGTACTATAAATATTAAGTTTGCGAATCAATTCTTCAAACAAGGAGTACCTGCAATGTTATTCTGGGAATTTGGACTAGATTGGGAAGCTGCTGCATCTCTCAATTTAGCAGCCTCCTTTTCCACTGCTTCTTTTCTGCTGCTTCCTTTTAGCAGCCTCAAATGCTATTTTCCGTGCTTCAGCTGCTAATTTTGCAGCTTCCTTCTGCCTAGCCTGCATAGTTGATGACCTTTCTTATTAGCTACAAGGGCTTTTAAGGGATTACTTGACTGCCACCGAAGTAAAGCAAGACTGGTGGTAAGCAAATCTTCAAAATGAAAAGCAACAGGAATAGCTTAAGGGGTGGGGGGTGGGGGTGGGGGACAATAGGTGCAATCAAAACTGATGGAACTCAAAACATTTACTCTGGTTAATATCAAATCCACTCCAGTGTTACAAAAAGACCCTAAGCCCCCAAATCGTGTGTACATGTGATACTCTATGAATCTGAGCAATCAAACCTCTGCTTCTTGCCGGGCTCTTTTCCCCTGCCTTAACTTTCCTTCCTTCATAGCTTGCTCTTTTTTTTTTAGATTCTTCAAGAGCTGCATCATCTCTTAGGTAAACATTCAACAATCTGGGATTTTTGCTCATGATCCCTTTGGACCATAGATAAGTGTTTGTCGAGTACTTCTGCACTACAAGAAAGCAATAGGATAATATAATACTGAAGACAATAAAAAATTGTCAATAAATAAAGTACTAAAAAGTTGCAGGTATACACCATAATTCATGATTTCTTTTATAAGTTATAAACCATCTTATAGAGATAATATACATGGTAGTATTTCCTGTCAATTTTTCCTCGGTTCTTTTTTGTATCTAATAGAATGGTACATTCTCATTCTCATGAATGAACCATATTTTGTATCAAAAATATTTGCACTTTCGAGGAAGTATATCCTATCACATCTCAACTAAAAAAGTTCGAATAGAATAGTAAGCATAGTCTAAAAGGTCAATTTAGGCATCTGAAGAATCAATGGTTAACTTTAAACAATGCAATAGACACAAATTCTGTATCAAGTGCACAAAAGCTAAGGAACCAATATGACCGACTGTTTCATAACACAACAAAAGATAATTCATAAAAATGGCTCCTTAAAAAACACAATTGCTGTACAGTGCAATTATAACTCAAAACACACATAAACTGGTCATGAGGGGATAGAGTAATAGAAGTACTAGCGTGGAACCACGCACGCTTGGGTAAGAGAAAAAGTTTGGGAGAAAATGAGAGAAAATTTTGGGGAAATGTATGGAGAAAAAAATAAGGGAAAAAAATAGAAAACAGAAGAAGGAAAGAGTAAACAGTAGTGTGGGAAGGAGGAAAAGGTTGGAAGAGAAATGAAGGAATTGGGAAAAAAATATGGGAAAAAAAAAGGGAAGGTTGGGAGAGAGAAATGAAGAAATTGGGAAAAAAAAAAAATGTATAGGAAAAAAAAAAAAAAGAAAACAAAAGGAGGAAGAGTGAACAGTATTGGGTTCGTATGATACAGTAACAGGTCCAAGCTTCAGTAACGGGTACACTGTAGTCTGAACAGTGATCTGAGTGTGTGTCTTAACGGGTATACTGTAGATATGCAGTGAAAACCATCACCAAGTTTAAAGGAGTATGTAGGATTCAACAGAATATTGAACTCAAAACTTGAGCGATCCTATCACTTATCAGAGAAATTGCTACTATGAAGCTTGTTTTGGATACAGACATTGAATAGTACAAAAATGCTTTGTGCCTTAAACAAATGTAATGTAATGTTTATTTGGTATTAAAAAAAAAGCTATGGAAAATGCACCGGATATTGAATACTTCAAAGAAATGAAGAGACATAAAGAAAGGTACATACATTCTTCTCTGGAAGTGTACATCAGTCTTCTGTCTATCTCTTTTCCTGATTCATATTTCTGAAGTAAGTGCAAATGCAGAAATAGTTCTCTGAATTTCATTTTGGTGGCATACCTCCAATGAAGCTAGCTTATTTCTAACTTCTTCCTGAAGAACAAATATCATACATGATGTAGACAGGTATTTAAATAGAAAAATGTGGTCCAAGAATGGTCCTTCATTATTAAAGCACAAGAGTGGAAGAGAATGCTGTAATTGGTGGGATGTCTTTAAATTCATGTCATAAAAAATAACCAATGTTATTAAATCATCCAATAAAAACAATGTCATCAGTGAACCTAGTGCCCTGCCCTTTCATACTTTCAAGTTTCAATAGTAGTATATGACCTGTTTTGCTTGAAAATATTTTTCAAATCCTAGAGAAATCAACCCAACAATTGAAGAGTGATATAAAATGGTGATGACCTAACATTAGCAAGTTTGCTTCCTTTATCTTACTTCTTGGGCCTCAATCTTTTTCCATTTGACATAAAATAATGTTGTAAATTGAAAGAATGCTCAAATTGATACCAAACTGACTAAGCACTTCTTTTGATATAATCCAGAAAACAAAAGCACAATGTCAACATCAATTTTTTCATGGAAGTCTTCATTATTTCAACATGAGAGAGATGAGAACAAATAAATGATCAAATCTTCAGAGCTTTGCTTACTGTTTTTATATATTTATATATATATAATGCCATGTACAGTGCACTTTGGTTTCCCTTACTGTATTCCTTTAAAAAAACTGACAAAGCACATCTTTTCCCATATCAATATCATGATGCAATTTATGCTCGAAATGTAGAGGGGTGTTTTATTCATCCATACAAGTGTGACATATCCAGAAAGTATAAAAGGGAACCAAAGTGCTCCATTCAAAATTTCTTGTAGTATAATTTTAGCCAGCTAATAAACATTAAAAAAGAGTATGTGCAAGTATCTGTATTCCATTGTTTGGATCAATAAAAATATTATTAAATGCTAAGCATAAAGTAAAACCTAGTTATGAACCTAAACTGCAATGAGGACACAACAAAGTCCAATGGTTTTATCACAAAAAGATGCAGTTAAAACATTATAAAATGCTCAGTACACACCTGAACTTTTAGATGATGCTCGCGTTCCAGCTCAAGAAGAATGCTCTTTGGGGCAACTTGGCCATCTAATCCATCCTCTGAATCACTGCAAAGAAACGAAAGGAACATAACTATAGCATGCATAAAGTCATCAGGAAGCTTCTACAGTTTTGGAAAGGAAAAAGCACATGCTACGGAGCATACTTAATGGTCCAACGGGATCCTAATGCTTCATAGTTTGTCCTAAGACAGATGTTGCCTTCCTTACAATTATCCCTCCCTCTACAGGAAGATAATGCAGAAACCAAACTGCAATTACATGTATCAAAATTCACCTTGATTCGAGTTCATTACACGAGAACCTTGCTCCCTCTGGCCACGAGGCCCGGACTTCCCATCACTTGTACCATCGTCTTCATCTTCTGTTTCGTCTTCGTCATCATCGTCAGCCCGCATCACAAATGCCTTCTCCCTCAAAATGCCGCCATTAGCCCTAAATTGACCAAACAAAAGTTTATTTGGACCTTATGGGACGGAAAATCACTAGATCGAGCCAGACGCAAGCTAGATATTACCAATCCGGCGATTGCTTCAGGGGCGTTGGCGGCGCAGGGCGGTGGGTGGCGTCCAGCTCGGCGAGCATCCGCATCGCCGAGCGTCCAGCTCGGGCGTGGGTCCAGTGGGTCCAGGTCCCTGGATACTGCAGCTCGAAGGCCTGCGGGGAGGCAAAACAGTGAGGGGAAGCAGGACAGCCACGATGAACAACCGACGGAAAGGAAGGAAGGAGGCAAGCTGAACGAACGGCGGGGGCGGGGATTACATCGCGGTCGTCTCCGTAGTCCCCCGTCGTCGCCAGGGGGAGGTGGCCTCAGTGGCGGGCGGACCCAGGATTTAAACCAGGGTAGTCCTAGTCAAAATTTTAACATGCAATTCGGTAAAGCCAAAAAAAAAAAGATTCGGTATATATGACTATAAATTAAGGATAATCATTTAAAAGGTATAGCGATCTTGATATACCGTTTATTTCTTCTACATTAAATGAATCATACAATTGATCAAATGGAGTTGCGGCCAAGCGTCAAAACGTCGAAAAGCTAGCGCGCGCAATGTCCGCCACCAAAAAGTGTTTTCCTCGTTGTCGCCGATGGCGTCTGGACGGGGATCACCACACTACTTATTACCTAAGCCAACAGGCCAGAGCGCCAGCTCGACCCCTGACAAGATGAGGACGGAGTCGGACCTACGAAGGGCCGAGGGCGGGTGCTATAGGAAGACGGCGTCCGACTCCGACGCGGACGAGCGCGAGCGAAAGGGGCTGGTGGTTGCGGAGGTCCTTCCTGAGCTTTACCAGCGCCCATTCTAGCCCCAGTACCCGGCTAAATCTTCAACATCTTCGCGTCGTCATCGTCGATTCAAAACCCTTTGCGCCGCCAGGAGGATGGAGCTGGGCCCGTCAGATCTTGGACCCTAGACCATTTTCTTCATTCTCCGAATTCTGAATTCTGACCATCACAAAGAAAATCAATGCAGTCGCGACCTCAGAGGTGGCGTCACAAGGCAAAGCACAGAAACGAAAAACAAAAAGGGCGCCAGACCGCCAGTGCACCCCCATCCAGGAATGATCAGTGATGATCCATTTTACAATCAGGCAGCCATCAGTCCACCACAATGGCATGCCAAACATTCGGCATAATGTAAGGGCAGAGCAAATGCAATACAGAGCAGCCTGATAAAACATTACGGATACAAAATGACAGTTCCCAGGCACAGCAAAATAAATAAGAATCCTTGCACCAGAGATCACTACTAGAGCTCAGAGGAAAATCCTGATAAAAAATACTAAGTTCACAGGCACAGCAGAGAACGGAACCAGCAAATTGCAAGACAGACTTAACAGATAATGCCCGCCTTGCCCACCTTAGAGGTACACCAGTGACGCTCACCCCTTGCTTTCATCCCTTCACGGTTCCACTGCCTCAACTTAGCCCCCAGGCCTCACTGCTCTCCCCGACAGGGCCCTTCGGCCTCGCCTGGGAGGGGGTCGCCACCACGCCCCCCTCCCATCATACCTATCATGCCTGCTGCCTCCACCCATGCCCACCACCACCACCATGGTAATCATCACGCCACCTTTCAGCACCAACACGGTAATCATCACGGCCACGGCCTCCCGCCACCACCACCACGTAATCATCAACGGCCATGCCCTTTGCCACCACCAGCCACGCGTAATCATCCGGGTCCCGGCTGCTCTCTCCTGTGATGTGGACTAGGCTGCGCCCTTCCCCTGTATGGCCCTTGTAATTCCCAAACATTTTCTTCCTCAGTTCCCTCACGATCTTCTTCACATGCATGAAATTGTGTAACATCCACCACGATTGCAGCTGTTCTCCTCATATTGCCGGCAGGTAAGCTTCACGGAAATCAGTCACAGGGAGAAGTCAATACAATTACGCCCAGAGTAAAACGTCCCTGAAGAGCTGCAAGGAGCAGCAGCTGCCTCAGATCTTCCTCCCTGAACTGGACATAGACATTACCAATCATGTGATCAGCAAGGTTATCACAGATATTGAGATTCTCAATCTCACCAAACTTGCTTAGTTCCTCATAGATATCCTCATAAAAATCTTCAAAATGCTCCTGCATCTTGTGGGGATCAATTGGCTGGCCTTGAGCATCAACCCCGGGTGACACAATATGTCAGGCGCTGATACATGTTAACGCAGGACAAGAGTTGGTGATATGGAGCCACCTGTTATGGGAGACGTGAGCAGCTTATCTCCATGACGACAAGCTCCAATCTTGAAGTGAAATGGGCAGTTGACCTCTATCTTTCTCTCTGTACCAAATATTGAAGCCAAGTGTTCCGCCATGGATCAAATCAGTCCAACTAGAAGCCTGCAAAGAAAGTATTGATCATTAATACCTCTCTAAATTGGAGAGGACTGCTTCCCGATACACGAAAGCCCCCATAATCTAATTGGTGAACGGAACCACAAGAAATTTAGAGTTAATAGTACCATTTTTGAAACGCGGAACTCACGTAAGAAATTTAGAGCTAATAGTATTGATGGACAGTGCGGTTATACAATATCAGAATCCGTGAATATTACTGTAAACTTGATGCACTGTATTCTCGCTTTTACAACTATGTAGTTGCACTGTATTTGTTTGTTTGTTTTACAATATTCCCAAAAATATTAGCATACCGCGATATTTACCCATTTGAACACATGTCAATTGTTCCTAGACAGCAGACCCTCAAATTCTTGCAAAACAACACTAGCCAAAACCCTTTCGCACCTAAGCCAGTACCACCAGTAACTCAAAATGTTAATATCAAAATGACGAGAGTTGAGTATATATAAGTAAATGACACAGGAAAATATAATATTTCTCCAGAGCAAAACATTATTGGATATCTGCAGTCTATTAGCCTAAACTCACTCCTTCAAATAGTTAACACCAAAGGTACAACCCCTGCAATTGCAAAAGACGGTATTACTGATAGTCCCCCACTAAGTGTCTATTGTCCCTGTCCCTGCAATTGCAATGAGACCAACAAGACAAAAGAAAGAAAAGAAAAAAAAGGACAGAAAGAGCAACTTTTAAGCCTTGCAAAAGAGCAGCTCCTTCTCAGGCAGGCCTTGTTATATCCATCCGACAAAATTTTTATTTCATCCATTTTAAAACCCTAATCTGCACACCGTTTAAGATCGTTAAAATATAATCAAGTAAACAACCAACAAAAGAAATAAAAGCATATTGGTGCTTAGAATACTAATGTAAAATCAAAACAGCACCTTAAAAAATGTGTATAAGTAAACTAAAGTGCATGGTTGCTGTATACAAGATATATGACCTAAAACCCTGCTAGGTGCTCACTAAAGCAGTATTCTAAAATGCACAAGGCACTAGGTGAGCTGCACCTAACCCCCGTCGCTAATTAGGCAGGTAAAGAAGCGTTGGAATCATATATATGAGGCAGTCAGCGATAAGCAAGATCTGCTTATTGCAAGATGCTAGCTCAGTCACGAAACAAACTAAGGGATAGCTTCAACAATAAGTTTTATTCGCCGAAAACATACAACCTTGGTTTATGAAACATCAATGGCTGATGGTCAATGTTATCGACATCAAAAATTAGTTTCCGCGATGCTGATTAATATGGTTGATTGGTTATCCTACAGCAGTATTCCGCATCAGACTTGTACAGGCAAATCGGTAAGGAGAAAAACAAGCTATTACTTCAAAGATGAACAGAAATAGGCTGACAGACTGGTAACAGGCAAGATACATTACAACTTCTCAATCAACAACAAAGTGGTGTTTAGTTCCCAATCATTTTCCCCAGTCAGTTTTCAACGATGTAAATCGATATACTGCCCCCTGTCTGCAACACAAACAGGGCAGGTGTGACCCAATAAATGACATGTGTGCATACATACACCAGATATATTTAAAAAAACAAAATCGAAGCTGTAGGTATAATATATGTATACTTTTGTAATTAGGATCAGATCCGAACAACAAATAGGTTACTAAGCTAGGGTTTGGGTGCTCAGTTTCGCGTACTACCGCGAAAGGGAAGAGGGGCTGGATGCAGTATTACCGTCGCCGGGCGAAGGGCCCGAAGAAGATCCGGCGAAGGCCGTGAGTTAAATTCGGCGTAGGGCTGCGGCGGCGGCGGTCGTCCAGTCGTCGCCACGAGAGAAAACTTCGCACGCGGGGCAGCGGGGAGAAAAAAAAGGGTTCCAGAAAGATCGGAGACGGGCTGCTTCTTTCTCGAAATTCATATGGGCCTTGCAAAGGCGGACCTGGGTGATGTTTTGGTCTGATCCATTATCATGTCTGGGGCTCTAGGCCCAGGCGCAACTCTTCTCTCTCCATGACAGACTGTCCGTGAGAGGCTGTCCACCAGCAGCATGATTGAGGGATGTTTGGTTTGGGACCAGACTTGGCCCTGCCCACGCCCACTCTCGTCCGCGGCGGTCAATTTCTTCGTCATACTCGCCACATTTCACGCCGCACAAAAGAATGAAGAAAACGGCAAGGAAATGTTGGCCAGGCTGCAAAAGCGGTGCGTAAACTAAAAACGGCCTAACAGTGGTGGCGGGCACACACACGTGCCGCGCGAAGTGTGGCGTCAATCCAAACACGCCCTGAATCCTTCAGGCGAAATTAAATCAAAAATTGTAACGCATGATGATGAATTCCACCGGCAGCAGATTGAATCCTTCAACTGAAATTATCCTAATTATTCTACCTTGGTCACTGAGACAGATTTGATTCAGCTATTTACCTATGATGCTCGACCCCCATCTAAAAATATTGCGAAGATTTTTGATTTTGTAGGCCTAAACATGCTGATACCGAAAAAAATAAACCCATTGGAAATGCGGAAACAGTAGGGTATGACATGATATATCTTAGCCCCCTTTTTCCTAGTTTAGTTAGGCAAAAAAACTTAAAAGGGCTGTTGGAACTCATGTATTTATGAAGACGTTTAGTTTTGTTTATGGTAAATATTATTCAATCATGGACTAACTAGACTCAAAAGATTGCCTCATGATGTACAACAAAAAGCGTGTAATTAGTTTTTTACCTACATTCTCGCTCCGAACATATAATCTTTTGGTGTATTTAGTGTAATGTGATGGGAGAGAGTCTAAAAATTTGGAAGTTGGAGGCAAATATTTTTGCCATCTAAATAAGGCCTGTCGATACCATCGGCATGGTCGGTCTGCTTCTTAAAAAGTCTTTGCTCACTGTGCAATAATGTTTATCTATTGGTTCATTCACCACAATTTATAGCAATCGATCTTTTCTCACCATCCTTTAGTTCTTGAGAATTTTACGGTAAATGAAACTATTATGAAAAAAGCACTCCGTGGCGCAGTAGTTTGCCAACAAAAACTTTAGGCGCATTAAAGTATACCATAGTACCGGTAAAGGCGGCATATCTACGGAACAGGTTAGTGCAAAGATTCGTTTCTCAACGTTTCCAGCGACGGGCGCGACATGTGGACCATCCTACCTTTAGGAACGAGTAAAAAGCACTGACCGCTCGGTTTCCTTCGTCCGCCTGGGAGTCGCGAGACCCGACGCTCGCGAAGGGGAAGCGCCGCCCCTGTCGCGCGAAGAGGAGGCGCCCCGCCGCCCCGGCCCCAGCCCCTGCCGCGCCGGTTGGCGCGCCGGCCCCAACCCCTACAGCGCATCGTTCTTGAACTTGAGTATCTCACGAATCATGCGCCAGAAACTAGGATTGAGTGCATTGCTTTTCTGTGCAAAGAGGCCTGAGATGCCATTGCTGCTGCCCCACTCGCATCTGCTGGCGCTGGTCCCCAATTGTGTGCTCACTGAGAAGGACATGTCAGATATCTCCATCTCCACCCCGAGCCCTTCAAACCATTCCAGCATGTTTGGGTATGTAACCTGAAATTTAGTGCATTGATATGTCACAAGTTCTATGGTATACAAATGAAACAATATTTAGAAAACTTAAATGTACTCCTGTCTACTTTTCAGATAGTTTGCCAACAGGAAACTTGTTTTGCGGAAATTAAAGAATTGAGAATAGTACCGGTCACTATTGGCATATCTACGGAACAGGAGAGAGCAAAGCCAGACTGCCAGAGTTCAAGCGACGAACAGAACTGCTGGTGGTCAGGCATAACCTCGAGGCTGAATCTGGCACTAACCGTGGTCTTGGTGCGGTTCGCAAACCTTTCTTCTCGACCTCCTTGGCAGTGGCGATGCGCCTGCAGATGGAGCGCGGCTGCGATCCACCTTGGGCTCATCGCGGCACTTCTTCGCGCTCACCGCACATCTGCTGTCCTGCACTTGGCGCCATTGATCGCCCGGGAGGGGGGTAGGAGGTACACGTTGATTGTGCCTCCCGCGGCATTATGAACACACAGGTGCACGGCACGGGCATGGGGCGCCACGAACACAAGCGAACCGGCCCGAACCGCCGCGGGCATGGGCGGCGTGTAGTCTGGAGTGGATCCCACTTTGGTTGCTCGTGTGGCTTGGCCGGCCGCGGAGGAGGGGTAGTACATGTACATGTTGTCTTTGTAATGTTAGGACTGGCGTTAAACTGATGTGCAAACTAGTGACCAAATGTTAATTAGTCTATGAACCATATTATTGGTATATATTGTGTTAAATATTATTATTATATATTGTGTCAATTTCTTATGTTCAAAACAAGTGCACATATATGCATATGTATTGACTTTTTAGATTTTTCACATGTGTACAGCCATATACAGCATGCACACCTACTGACCAACCTCAAACACTAGAGAGTAGTATAGAGGGCAAGTGATGATTTTTGATAAATTTCTATGGACTGAGGGGCGAAAGTCTTTTCTCTAGGCATTTTTTGATTGTTAGTGTGCAAAATGGACTGAGTGTTATAGGGGACAAGTTACACTTGGCCGATGATATACAGCCTTAGCCGAAGTTTTTTAGAAAAATTACAAGCGGTGGAGCTTTTTCGTAATGGTACAGGTAAAAAGCCTCTTACTTCTTGACTAATTGTACCTTGTCGAACAATATGCAAGCTCGCCGTCATTTCACTCTATAAAAAAACCAGGTTTAACAAAATCCTATTAGATGATTTAATCCCCTAAATCCTCTCAAACCCCCTTGGTTTTGAGATCAAACTAGATCCTAATTGGATTATGGCTTTAGTCTGGTTGTCTCATGAGATTCTTTTCCTAGTATCATCTTCGATCTTATCATCATCATAATCAGATTTAACAAAATCCTATTAGAAGAAGTGGAACTCAAATGCAACGACAGAATTTAAGAACACCCGAGCTGTCCACACACAATGCCAATCCAATCGTCACCCAGTGAGTTAGGGAGATTCTGATAAACGTGGCTCCATCATTGATGATAGCAAAGTTGGCAACTAGAGTCTACAGCTTGAATGCAGCAGGCAGCTGGATTATCACAGGGGAGGCTTTACTGCAGATGTGCTATGTGCATGGATTATGTGGAAAAGATTGGGATTTGTGAGTATTCACGGAGTCTCAAATGCACTTGTCCTCCAGGATATAACATGACCGATCAAAGGACTGGAACAAAGGATGCAGTCAACAGTCAACACCAACTGTGGGCAACCAAAGAGGATTTTTAAATTTGTCAAGATTCCCCATGAAGGTGATGATTTTCATGGCTTTGATCGACTTCAAACCAGTCAATCTCATTTGAAGAATGCATGCGGATATCTTGGACAGCTGCCTGTGCTTATCTTTCACATACAAAGCTGGACAGGGCCTATGTTACACCAAAAATCAGCTCTACAATGGTCAGGGTTTATCCATATTTTCCGGGGAGACAGATACATCCAAACTTCTAAGAAGATCATTCCAACATATTCAGCCTCAAATCGTTCCAGTCTTATTTTCTTATTAAAAAGAATATCAAAAGGTTTTTTCGAAAGCGTGCATTAGCACGTACTTTATTAAGGGAAGTTGGAAAGTACAAAGAGTTCACCAGTAATCCATGGATGACTAACCCGAACCCTACAACCACATACAAACAGCAAGCAAATGTGAGGGGGTAAGGGGGTGGGGTAGGACAAACCCACAACCCCTAACAAGCCCAACGGCTACACCAATTACAAATAAGAAGCTCAACACTTGGGAGCTAGAGGCGAGCGGGAGGCAGACATCAACAGCGACAGCGGCAAAACATCGCTAGAGACTTGGGGTAGGCGAAGCATCCGTCCCAACAACCTCGGCAGCGACAAGAATCTGCTTGGGAAAGAGCACACCTCGGCGACAAAGCATCTGCCGGAAAGAGAGGACCTCGGCAGCAAAGCAACGGGAAGAACCTCCGGCGGAGAAGCTTGGCCGACCGGAGACGGCGAACACACGTTCGCCCGGCTAGACATACCCAAGTGGGGAGAGCGAGGAAGCGCAGGTAGGAGTAGCAAGCGAGCGGGACGACAGAGCCACCACATTCGGAAGGAGGCGGCGAGCCGTAGAATCAGCGCCGTGGCGGGGGGCATGGTACTTTCGAAGGCGATACCTTCAAGAAGGGAGGCGACACGAGAGATGCCGCCATCGTCCACCCGACCACGTCGGGCTAAGCTTTCGCCCGGGAGCTCCATGCCGCGAAAGTCACCAAGGGCGACGCGCCAACCACGCCACCACGGCGTCGATAGCCCAGCGTTGCGAGCGGCGCCCACACCACAGCGGTGCGAGAGCGACAGAAGCAGCCCGAGCGCCGCCCCAGCTGCCCGCGCACTCGAGCGCGAAGCCCGCAACCCCCACCTCGGCCCGGCAGCGTCACCTCCGCGCCTAGCTTCAGCCGGACCCAAGTCCGCGCCCGCCCGCGTAGCGGTGCGAGGAGGAAAGGCTGGAGCCCAGCGGATGCGAGATCGAGGCGCGGTGCCCGATCCAGCCAACCGTCGTCGGACCGGCCACCGATAGCCCCGCCCGAGCGGCGTGCGCGCCGAATCCCGAGGCCCAAGGCCCGATCGGCACGCGGCGGGCCGGTTGCCATAGCCACCCGCCTGCGCGCACGCCCGTGCGGAGTAAGAGGCCGGCCGGCCAGCCGAGATCAAGAGCCCTAGGTCCCGGATCAGCGCAGCCACGGCCTCGGCGCCCGAGGCGAAAGCCCGCCCATAGCACGCTGCCATGGCGGCGGTGGCGTGAAAGGGAGGGAGAGGCGCGAGGGCCGACCACCGCCGGATCCGGCGGCACCGGCCTTGCGAATCCCGGCCGGCGGCCGACCCGCGAGAGGCGTCAGCGCGCCGCGGGGGCTAGGCTAGGGTTTCGGAAGCGGAGGAGGAAGATGGAGGGAGGTAAAGCGCCCGGCCCACTTATTGAGACCCGCGGGCGCCCACCGCCGCACCCGCCGAGAGAGAGGAAGCGGCGGCGAGCGGGAAGGGCAGCGCAGGAAGGGAGGCTGCCGTGGAAGGAGGGAGCGCTCCCGAGGTCGCTGGGAGGAAGCTCCGGGAGCTGGGACCGGTCAATTCCCCCGTCAGAATATCAAGGTCATGTTAGTATCCGAGAAGATGAATACATGAAAAATTCTGACAACATAAACTGGATATACTTCTGTGCATTTGCTACTACTATGAGGGCAGTTGAGCTACTTTTCATCATGACAGGGGTGGTATTTTTCTTTTCAAAATGTACAAAATCTCTCATGAAAACTTTGAAACTTGTGTAACAAAATCCTAAAAACGAACTCAACTGTAAAAACATTTCTATTATTAAAAGACACTGAAATGGTGAAACAAAAACGTACTCTCTCATGAACACTTGCTCAACAGTCCAACCTTCTGTAGCCCTAGACAATCTGCATAGATCTTCCAAAACCCAGAACATGGTATACATCACCTTAGATAGCTTCCTAATACTCCATGTTATATCACCAGACTCTCCTTTTGTAATATTGTTCAATGTGAACTAATCACTGTTCCCATGAGACCTATAATGTTGAAAAATATACAAAAAGATGTCAAATAATGAAGCTACCTATGCTGAGCTCACTTGCTGGCTGGCGACTTGGTGTTGTACCAATCCATATTTTTTCAGCGTGCATTAGCAATTAGCACGTACTTCATTCCAGTGGAAGATAAGAGTTTTACGTTCAAGTGGTGGAATGGCGAGAGGCTATCTCGTCAAATGGAAGGCACACCACACAAATCACCGGCAAGCAGCGGCCTAAACATATGAGCAGTACAAGACATCCTGCTGGTGGAAAGATAGAAAGATTCAAGATTTGGAAAGGCTGTAAGAGGTGAATATAACCTTGATATTTATTTATTTATTTTTAAAGAGTGGAGTTAACAGCCAACACATTACATTTGAAATGAAGGAGTACTTCCTTGACAATGCGCTTTAAAGTTACAAGCTATTGGTTCACCTTTGATACCCTACCTGAATATTATTTGCCTCATTCACCATCCGCAGCCCTCATTTTCTTTCACTTCAGGCAGCACGAGATTGCTTCAATTTTTTGGGGGGGGACACACAGGAGAAACTGTGCATCAGTATATTATATTAACAAAAAAAGTCTGCATGACTTGTACAACCCCCTATAGGGGCAAAGGAGTTACAAAGGACTCGCCAACAAAAACTTAAACTCAACCAAACCAATGGCCATGAGTGAACAATCACAGACATGTGCTACAGACCCTTTGACTCTTTGCCATACGGCTTAAAATTGAACTGATTTACTTCATGCTGTGTAAAATATTGTGGTTTTAGTTCCGGTTAACAAAATGATAAAGCAATAGCCAACAGAACTACTCACCAGGTAAAATCTGGATCTGACACTGCTAGCACTAGTCAATAAAAAGTACCACGAGTAATCATGGTCATCCAATTAAACCTTAGCATGGCTATGGCTGTGGCTGTAAAAGCCCAGGTGGAAAAAGTTTAATACTTGATCTAATCAGCCATAGAAAACTCGTAACAATTTTCAAAGCATAAGCTCGAAAAGATTCTCAATTAGTAGCACGGAAAATTATTGTACTATACAACATTGATACTAGTACAGACCGAGAAGTGGAGTTAAGCTTGTTGCGCGGCGTTAACGACACAAAAACAATTGGTATTACCAAAAACAAATCTGCGAAACTAATACTCGATAGTATCTTCCATCTCTGTAACAAGTCCACTCGTTGCAGTTAATGAGTGACCATACAACTTAATAACCTCATCTTACAAAAAGCCAGCGTCAAAGCAAACCAGAGCTTCTGCTAGCTTTCTTGGGTTCGAAAATTGCTTCATCCCTTCACGGCATTTTTAGCCGATTTCGAGGGCCTCCCAAGCCTTGACGCAGACCCTCCAGCTTTCAGTAGTCTCAACAAAACAACACGCCGCGAAAGCGTGATCCACTATTATCACCGGCAACCATAGACACCTTCCCGCTTCCAGAATCGAGAGCAAGATGACCCTCTTGTGATCAACGCCGACTCCTTCCAATGGATGCCGGTGGCAAGGCAACAAACTGGGCACGGAAACCATCCGGCCATGACCCTTCACTGACCCGCACAAATATGGTGGCCTCCACGGAGTCAAGGATATGACCAAGCGCAAGCTTCAATGTAACTAAGCTTGCTACAGTGCTGTAACGATAAATCTGGCGTGAATTCAACGCATTACCACATGCAATCGGCACAACTGCAAAAGCTCAAGTCTTTTATCCTCGGATTCAGTAGCCCCCTTCACTGTCAGCAACACTCGATCGTCAGATGATCCATCCACAGAACAGCACGGGTCGGACCTTCCAGTGCTAAATTCCGATCCTGCAAGCAACACCATTTATTTAGAAATGAACAAGAGGTAAGCTTGAGTGAAAGAGGATAATGACATTGAGAGCAGCAATAATCTACAATCAACACAAGAACAATACTAAAGGCAGCACAAACAACAGGAGACACAAACAAAACGGTGAACTTGGGAAATATGCAGTGCTACAAACCTCTTTGGTGAGGGTTTGGCAGTTGTCTCTTATTGCGGCTGAAGATAATGTTGCGGTGAAGTCGGTGGGTGTCACGAACTGCGACGATGCCGAACATCGATCACGGCCACTGCAATAATCCCTTCTTCCTTCAACCCTGACTACGAAAATACCTGCAGAGTGTCCATGGGGAAAAGAACAGCCAATGTGGTGCGGGCTCATCCGTGAATCGCATGGGGCCGATCTTCGCTGCGCGTAGTTGGAGGAGATTTCAAGTGAGGTTAAAGATCGAATACAGCAGCAGCAGCAGGAAATAACAGTGGAACTATTAGCATGTTCAGGGTTCACATAATTAACAGCAGTTTATCGGTCAGGTTTTGATCCTACCGCAGCTATCTATCTAATTACTTAGCTTCCGGGTTACTGACAGAAGATGTTTCCTGGGCTGTCAGTTAGTGACGGACTGAGCAGAGAACTCTAACGGCACCAAAGCAAGGGGTTGATCAACCGAAGGTAAGAACTCACTGGTGTCTTCGAATGAACCGTGATTCCGGGACCAAACCTTGATCCAGTCATCGCGAAAGAGGCTAGCTTTTATATGCTTCAAAGTCGGAATCCATCGTCTGCGCCTCCCTCTGGTTTCGTTATCGGACGGACCACACGAGACGAACTACGAGAGGAACAGGCGAGACTGGATAAACGGATTCGTGGTCACTGGTCACGCGCCGCGATCAAGGTCTCGACGACGTACAGAACCAGCAGAAGAAGGTATATAGGGCGGCTTTGGTGCTCGATGGGGAAACACTAAACGAATCTCTTCTCGAGCCTGACTCGGAGTCTCTGTCCCATGGAAAACAAGATCGCACACATCTAGGGAGGGGCAGCCGAAGTAGCGCCCGGCCGTCCGGCGCGTCACTGCGTCCGGACGCGGTGCCTACGGCCCAGGCCCAGCTCTGTCCTGGACGGAAGATATGGGCTCAGCTCGCTGCAGTCTCAGTCAGATAGATCGTGGCAACAGATTTTTGCCAAGGGTTTGTGCAAACACTTAACAAGTTTAGTCAGAAACTTCTGGTGGGGAGCAAGGCAGGAAAAGGAAGACGTGCTGGGTAGCATGGGATGACATGATTATGCCAAAATTTCTCGGAGGTATGGGTTTCCGTGATTTCGAGATGTTTAATCTCGCGTTACTTGCCAAGCAAGCATGGAGGCTTCTGCAGGAACCTTATTCCCTGAGTGCAAAAATACTTAGAGCGGTGTATTATCGAACTTCAGGTTTCTTGAGGCTCAGGCGGGCTCGACCCCTCGAAGATATGGAGGCGCATCTTGGATGGCAGAGAAGTGCTACAGATGGAAGCGATCAAGAGAATGGGGTACAGGTGCCACGACCAACATATGGGATGATCCGTGGCTGCGGTGGCGGGATGAGAAACCAATTCCTAGTAATGATGTGGCCCGGCCTAGGATGGTAGTGAACTTATCAATCACTCGAGGTCTTGGGATGTGGACAAGCTACAACAATTTTTTTAAGCCACTCGATATTGATACTATCGAAATATCCCTCTAAGCTACAGATTACAGGAAGATTACGGGCATGGCACAACGAAAAAGATGGGGTGTTTCTGGTCGGATCGGCATAGGTATGCTGAGCTATCAGGAAGATCGTTCACGAGATAATCCGGAGAGATCCAGCGAAGGAGGCCCGAGAATTAGGGGTAGGCGACTCATGTCAAGTCCTCTAAAGTCCAGGTACCTTCTTATGGAGGTTGTCGGTGCTCTATGCGACGGCCGATGTTCTAAATCATAGACATATATAGTGATGATGGGTGTTTCTTATGTGGTAGTCAGACTCATGGAGACATTCTCTTCTTGATTGTCACTTGGCAAAGGTATAATGCGGGCTTTGGAGGGCGAGGGGATAGTGGAGCACCTATGCAAATCGAATGAGGATCATCCACGGATGTGACTCTCAAATCTCTTGAGTCACTGCCTCATGGTCGGCGGTGGGGGTGGCGGTGGTAGGCGCTGCGGGCAGTCTGGTATGCGCGAAAGGCCGTTTATGAACATATATACGAGCCCGTTGTCAACACATAGTTTTGTTAACAAGTCTTGTGAAGATTTGAAGGACTCGGACTCAAAGCCGAGGTCCAGGGGAGGCGGGGCATGGCGAGGCTCGGCCTAGGCGCCAATGGATGCTGCCACCACGCGGGGTACATCAAGGTGAATGTCGATCGCGGCGTTGTCAAAAGAATGAGAAGGTTACCTTGGTGGCGGCGATAGCGAGAGACCGAGGAAAGGTAATTTCTTGGAATTGCATGTCAGGTGTGTGTATTTGAAGGGATCACCCGATCTACGAGATAGGCTGAAGCTTTTGGCGTGTAGAGAAGGTCTCGATCTGGTGTCGACCTGAACTTAGCGTCGATAAGGCTTACATCAATTTGTGAGAATGTAATTGAAGTCTCAAAGGATCGGGCACTTGGATGCGTATGGTGGGGTTGTACAGGGATAAAAAGCTAAGAGCAAAGTAATTTCATCTCGATAATTTTTTTTGTCCATGAATCACAAGCGTCCGAATGAAGGCGGCTCATGTAATTGCTAGATCACTAGTTTCTTTTGCACCGGGCGATATGTACGGTTGTTGGCGCCGCCTTTTTGGCGTTTATACTGCTGTAGCCATATAATTAATAAAGTGGTTTGTGCTCAAAAAAACAGATTTTGCACTAAATGAATACACCACCATCGCAATGGCTTCAATTCTCTAGTCATTTTGGTGGCTTCGTGGATTTAGAAGCGATAGATAGAAAGTCAGAAATAAATGTGTGTATGAAGGGGGCGCCGGGGGCTCACCTAATGTAACTGTTTATGTCAAAAAAAATCTCTACTATAATGTTTCAGTCAATGCTATTTTTAGGAGATCGTTTTTTTTTTAAAAAATGCAGGATATTTTTAGAAAAATAAAATATATTAATATCTTAGTCTCTACATCGAACAATACACATATAGCTATAATTTAAAATGCGATGAATGCAGATATTTTTTAGTTTGGGAGCATTATATTTGGTCATGATTTTGTTTTTAGGTGGCCAATCGTACTTCTTTTCTAATTTTGCAATTCTCAATTCTCTCTTTTTTTTTTTTCCTTGGATCTTGGTCTGACAGGGCTTGTACGCGAGTCTTGTTGGCCGACGCCGACCCCTCTTTTTCTTCTTAATAATATTTTTCTTAGATAATGTTCTTCTTCTTAATAATACTAGTATATTACGTGCTAACGCTACAGTAATATTTGGGACAAATTAACAACCAAAATCATGTGTACCCCTATATTAGTTGTAAAAAGCCGATGCATAGTATAATTCTTATGAAAACCTATTAACAAATAAATTACTTGCATAACAATACTTGATATCATAATATAATTGGAGACATAAAAGCAACCTTCAATTTTTTACCATACAATAATAATAATAATAATTTGGCAAACACCAAAAAATTTTACATGTTGTAGCTTTGAGTGACCAAAAATAACATTCCAAAGCTTGTAATTAATTCGGAGATTCTTTTACGGGAACAAAATAAAAGAGGTAGCGGGGTGGGGACAGGATTGATCTTAGCTGCGGGAAGCGTCGTCGGGCGAAAGCGTGTGGGGAGGTGAGGGTGTAAGACATTTCACAAACTTTCGATGCTCAGCGCCGGTTCCGAGATCCGTTGGTTAGTGGCGCTTGATAAAAATAGCGTGCGAAAGCATTTATAGTAGAGATAATGGCGCCTTGGGTCTCTTGCGGATGCAAAATATGAAGATAACTCCTCCCTACGGGCCTCGTGCCGATCCCGATCATTTGGACGTCAGCAAGGTCGACATGATGCGTCGTCTGTTGCATCACTCCAGAAGCGATCAGTCGCACCTAAACTTGTTGCTTTCAAGAAAAGGCTAATCACACAAACAGCACTCCTTTTTCATAGGGGTAGGAAACTGGCTAAGGTATCCTGTGATCTCACCGATTGAAAAACAACAAAAATACTTCGCGTCACCCCAACAAAAACTTTCTTCATTTTTACCTCACTTCTGGCGACGCGTAGCATTCTAAGCCTCAGGGTACGTAAATACTTTTCATTTCTGCTCTACCATTCATTCATTTACTTCAGTGCTTGGACTACTCCTAGGCGATTACTTGCGTGCCTAATAAAACCCAGCAAAACGTGGTCAACCAGCACTACAAGCTCATAAGTTAGCTCTAAGCATTATTTTTATTTTTTATAGAAGGTAGAAAAAAGTAGCTCTCAATCAAGAACTAATCTCATACACACATTTCAATATTGAGTGTTATTTATATGGGTTTTATTATAAATAAACATTCTTTAGAAACTATACTATTGGGGATTAATTTAGAAGGCAACGATAATAAGCGGGATTATACCATTGCGGGTGCTTATCAATGAAAACGAAGAACGCTGGCAACTTCAATGTACAAAAAGGCTGTAGGCTTCCAGAATACATCGAGTGAACTGTTCACCCCACCGCCGTTTGTCACTTGCATACACGGATGACATGCGCCGGGCAAGGCCTTCAAATTTCATTGATGCAGTGTCACGGACACCAGTGACAACAAACAAACTGACAACACGTCTGTTAGAAAACAAATGGCACGCGTTCTGACTTCGGGTGCCGAGCACAATGTTAATTAACAGAGCTAAAGGACGTCAGTGAGTCCTAATTTGGTGGCAAAATTTGGAGGCATAGTCATGGGAACAATAAGTCTTTGCGAAGCATTAAAATTTGGAGATGTGACCACAAGCTTTTCCCTAAATTGTCAAGCCGGCCTGCTGACATTACAGGTGTGATGTCCTCACATTACGGCACTCCGGTAGCGAACTTTTCAATGCGGTTTTCGAACTTTTTCCCCCATCGACTACATTGTGTGCTTTGGGGAGATTTTTTATCTTATTGCAAAGTAGTTCTCACTGAATTTCAATCCCTACGTCATTTTCTGTGGTCGGGCAAGTGCATGCCGTTTGAGACTCTGGTGAAACAATATGACAAAACAAATATGAAAGTAGTAGTTGGCTGATTCGATTCGTAAAAAAACATAGGGATATGGATGCAAATCCCCGCTCCATCTGACCTGGCCATGCTCGGTCACGTCACACAACTTGAGTTGTGATTTGTTTAACAAAGTAAAGTCGTACAGTAGTCATTATATCATCCAGCAGATTGCCAGATTACGTCCCGTGCCGTATATAAAAATTATAAGAGTTTATTTATTCAGGCCACTTGTCATTTCATTCTTTGAATGGGTAGCGGATGCATCTTTGCCTGACAGTGCTTCAAGCATATTTTACCACTCTTTGCATGTAGCTAATTAAAGCTCCCATTTAGGTTAAATTTTCTCCTCTACTAAAAGAGGAAAGCTTTACTTTTTCTAAGTTGGAACAAAAACATCAGGGCAAAATAATCAGGCAACCTATGTTACGATCGATTCATTCAACTACCGCCTATAAACCAGGATGGTGTGATTCAGGGAAAAGACTAGTGTTCAGTCAATTCAACATCAGGTGCGCAGAGTCTGCTGTGTCACACATGACACATGTCTGGGCTTCTAGAACGGCAATCAATGCGCTGGGTTACGTCCCCGGCCAGCTTCTAGAGTTCGCTGGTAGTTTACATTGACGTTTCTCTGTAGTTTGCTGTGAAACCTGAACTGTTGGATTGCTGTCTTTTTTTCTCCTGTGTCATTCGTTTCATTCCTAATTGCTTCCGTTAGAACTGCCGTAATTGCATAGACTTGAATAATAACCCAACTTGAGCTCACCATGAGATCTCCAGTGACGAATCAAGAGCGTGACAGCATGGTAGTCCTAGCCGCTACTCCATTCAAAAAAAATCTAGCTAGCTTAAAATTGTCCACTCTCCCTGACAGCGAAGTGATACTTATAGCATAGTAGGGCCGGGGTATTGCTTCCATGCATGCAATACTTCTTCTTTTCTCCCAATTTAAACTTTAAATTACCGTGATTAAGCGTTTAACAAAGAGCGTCATCTTACGTTTTACCTTGTACTATTATATACAGCTATACAAAAACGACAGGGTGCAAATGGGCTACAGCACACACGTTTCTGTCCCTACTGGTAATAAGACACACGGGGTGCACCAACCATCGTGCTTACCTAAGTGTGTTAACCATGTTACGTTAAGTACTAAGCTTGTGGTAAGCGCTAGGACAGAAAGGGGGCGCTTAATATACAAGCCGCTGGTCGCTGCCCATGTGGGGGTTGAAGCTACGTGGCACAACGGGAATCACATTCGACGACCGGACACACTACTACACACACCAATAACATGCATGCATTGGCATGATTTGTGTGTCATGTGTGTAGGGCACAGCCCTACAGGAGTTTTATGCATGTGGCCGGGTTCAGTGAACAAACGTCGTGTGGTCTACTAGCCGTCTGGGGCGTGCGGCTGGCATCTTCTGCGTAGTACGGTGCTGTACGTCCCTTGAGACGCAGAACGGACAGGGAAGAAGAAGGAGAGACAGGCAGGCCAATCAGAAGCCTCCAGAACGAAGATGCGACCGCGGAAGATCAGGCATGCACGCAGATCGATCCGTGGGATTGCGTTGCAACGCATAAACAAACCGCACACGCGAGCGAGGCGCCGATGCACGCTGCTTAGTCGGAGAGGAGCAGCGATACGATGCGCACCGTGGCCGACAGCAGGCATCTCGGCGGCCGAGCTTCGGCCGGCGCCGGCCGGGGCGCCCCGCGGGTGAAACTAAATAAAAACGACTGACTCTGTCCGGTGATCGAGCTCGTGTACATCCGCGTTTGTTGTATACGGCTGCTACACGATCACCTCTGACGATCGGGCGTGGTTTTTGATTGGGGGGCGGTAGCCGCAGCGTGTCCGCTTGCTCGCCGACAGCGCCTCGTCAGCGGCGCGTGCGCACGCGGTCCTGTGCTCTACTAATGTACTGCCCATATCGTCGATCCCGGCCGGCCGCCAGCAACGTGCGCTGCGGTCGACCATGATTGGGTGGTTTTGACTTGCACGTTACCTGGGAGTCTGGGACACGTATCGTCATCTCTCAAATGCTCCTCTACCGTACTGTATGAGACATCATGAAGTTTCCTCTCGATCTCCCCTGTGTATCTTTTTAAAGAGTATAGATAAAAGAATGGCGCGCGGCATGATACTCGATTGCCATGCAAGGGCTAGTAGCAGCTTGAGCAGAAGCTTATGGTCAGCATAGCGAGCGGAGCCGAGGATAAAAATTTACCTATGGCGAACTTAGGTACTACTAAGTACTTGTTTATATAGAGAAAAACATACATAATAATAAAAATGATGCCAAAATGCATTAACTTATATATATAGTCATCAAATATGCATAAATATGTTAGAGATCATCCCTGTGAACAGTGTTATGCGGTTCGCCAGCGAGGTATGGTGGCTGCCATGGCTTGCCTATAGTTGCTGAGATCAGTCGTCATGAGGCCCGACACATCGAGCAGCTGCAGACTTTGCAGAGATGTACTATATATAAGAGCATGGTTAATAAGGTCACCATGGCCGCTGAAATGGAACTGCCAAGTCACTCTACCATTAGAAATAGTCCGCTGTATAATGATTTGTAGAAGACACTATTAAAAATAATTTAAATATTTAATGGTCGCATGAGTGCCCTCCCGGTAACATGCATTTTTCTCGATTTGCGCATGCATCCGGCGTTTCACCAACCGCTCGCTTCATTCTCTCTCTTCTATTCTTACTCCTCCAGCCCTCGAGATTTTGTTGGGCGTGAAACCTCATTTAGTCGATGATTGTACCTTATTATACTTGATGTAAGTAGTATAGAGGTTACACTGGGCTGGAGGTTTATCAGTAGAGCCTGTACTCGGTTAAAATGCAAGAGATATCCAGCACTACCGTAACGACACTTTGATCCATCGCCACCAGTGCCCAAAATGTAATGATGAAAAGTAGGATGTCGTTCATGATTACAGAAAAATAAACAACAAAAAGACCATCATCATGAACGTAGTAGTATGGGTCTTCCTTTTTTACATTGTCTTCTTTGCGATGCAGGTTTCATCCAATCTTATTGCAATATGGCATCAATCGCTAGTGACGTCCACCCATACCATACCACCTCAGCAACCGGCCATGGTGATGAATCGAGCCAGTCGAGTAGAGGACAAATGCCGTATACGGGCGGCAATGAACCGTATGGACGTACGACTATGGAGCAGTAGTAGTATAGCAGCCAGGTGATGTACGCACGCACGCAGATGGTCCAGGCCACACAGGAAAAATGCGAAACTGGACAGCTCATCCTCATTAAAATCTGAAACGGAAACGACTGTACAGATGCGGCAAACCATTGCCTCATCTGCGCTCTGCACTGCGAGGCCCGCCCGGCCGCGCACCAACAAAGGTAACACGACCCCTATAGTCTACCGGACAAGTTCCCGTCCGTCCTGGCTCACGCTTCGAGGAGCCGCGCACTGGACCGTGGAGGGGCTAGTCCCACTCAGGTTCCCAACACGCTACTTCCGAGAGAGCAGCGCCGTGCATTTTCCGGCAGCATGTCACGCGCGCGCGGAAAACGAAGTTGATCGTCGCTGCTTTGCGAACGCTGGGCGTTTTAACTTTTCTGCAATGCTGTGTGTGTCGTGCGCGTTTGTTGGCGGTGGAGATTAAAGAAGTTTACTGCCATGGCAGGCACTTTATATATTTTCTAGAGAATCAAAACCGCCGGTGGTCAACGTGTGCCAAAGTGGCTCTGGTCCCACCAACTATGCGTGCTGGATGATCAATCATCGCGTCCGAGCTGAACAAAACCGGACTGCATTGCCTGCCGACGGTGCTGCAGCTGGCCGCTGACGATTGCGAGTAGTGGTGCGTCGCAACTTGCATATACCCAGCTTGAGTCCATGCCAGCGAAGAAATGCCTGCCGAAAATGCCTGCCTGGTACAGGATTGGCTAGGGTGTATATATGCCGGCGCGATGGAGCAATCAGGACATGGAAATCATCACGGTCGTAGCTGTTCTAGCGAACTGAACAAACGAAGCCAAAGCAAGAGTCCGACGGTTCTTGGGGGCTGCCCTGAGAGACAGCTTTGCGACCTGAATGATGGGCCATGTCCAGAGAAGGCCATCAGCGGTCACATATCGTTTTGTTGGAATCTATTTGGATGTGCCGTTTTATCGATTTGTTTCAGAATTTTGGATTACAGAGTTAATACGAAAACAACCTAGGGTGTGTTTAAAATTCATAAAATTTATTTATCTGAGTCACATCGCGTCAATCGGCCCGGCCCAGCATGTATAGATACGAAATATAGGTAAAAAAATTAAGAAGATTACGGTTTAGATGTACGTTGCGAGGCGATTCTTTTGGCTAGTTAAGCCAATGGTAGGATAATATTTACCACTAACAAGCAGCGTCTTCTACGATTAATGGAGTGTATTATGAAATTAAATTCACACACGGTCGAGGTCTAAGCGTTGCTGCGCGATGAGTCGGCTGCGTTTAGATGTTAGGAGCACAGCAGTAAACTACGGAACTCTGTGGCTCATGCATTTCGTTTGTTTGTGGTAAGCAATATCTGCAGCAGGCTTTCAACGTCTCAAACAATACATCCTGTATAATCAGATTATTTTTTTGCCTACGTTCTTTCGGCAATATATCTTTTGATGTATTTAATGTGATGTGATGGAGAGAGTTAGCCAACTAAACGAGGCCTCAGTGTTGCACGTTAGATGAAGCTTCTGGTCTGCAGAAGAAGCCGAAAAACAGACGGGCGCTGCGTGGCTGTCCTGTTCCATGCCGAGAAAGAAGTACTCGAGTTGTCAGTTGGAGACCAATCGACTGGTTCCCACCAAACAGACACCTGGCACCACGTGCTGGCAAACCTTTTAGCGCTCTACCACCAACCTCCATTACTAGCCTACCCCATTTGCTTGATAAATCCAAAACCGAAAACTAACGTGTTATTGATGACATCAATCCAGAAAACACATTTAGGACCAACTAAAACTGTACGCATTAATTGTCTTCTGATTTGGTAGCTGAATCATTGTCTCCCACCAAGCAAAGATTAGAGCGCCAGGCCAAATCTCTCTTGCGGCCGGGCGCCACACACATTTCATCTGGCTGTGACCTCGTACAATAATGTGTAATAGTTTTGTACCTTACAATATAAGAATAAGAAGATCAGAAAATTCAGACCAGATATAGCAATGCAGAGCCGCAGACGCATAAAGGGTGAATCATAACTGATCAATCTTACAAACCACCAATAATAATAATACAAATAAGAAGCTAGCGAGATCAAAGAAAATTTAAAATAAACAGAGGGAAAAGAAAGGGAGGATGGGGAAAGGGACACCACCGCTGACAATCTCCAGACAAAGAATGGAAGAAGCCGCCCGAATCAACTCCGGGTATGGCATCGTCCTCGCTCGTCCCTGGAAGAGAGAAATGGCGTACGGTCTCACTCTCCTACAACAGGTAGGCAAGAACGAAGAAGCGGCGAGGCCGGCAACGCGCTCCAACCGACGGCCCGGCGCTGGCGGCGATTCGTGGACGCGTCGTCGGCGCCGGAGCCGGCCGGCCCGAAGAGGCGGCGTCCGAGGACCCACGCTTCGTGGGCTGCATCGGACGCTGTGAGCGCTGCGGGCGCCTTGGCGAGCAGCTCCTCGGGCAGGGGCACCTTGTCGACAGGTAGACGGCGAGGCGGCTTGACGGCGCTAGCGAGCGCGTTGTTGACCGCTGGCAGCCTCGACGACGTGGAGACGTTGAGGCGCTGGTTGTTGGTGGTGGCGGTGACGATGTTGAGCGTGTAAGGCCCGTCGCGGCCGGAGGCCCTGCGACGTTGCTGGCGGTCTGGAACGAGTCCATGCTGCCGAACTGGGGCAGGATGTGGCCCTGCACCAGCGCCACCTGCTGCTGCTGCGTGAGCGGAAGTTGAGCGTGCCGGGCTTTGAGGTTGTTGAAGGCGTTGTCGGTGGGCGGCGCGAACACCGTGTAGCCGCCGCCGTTGCTGGCGTACGAGTTTCTGTTGGGCTGGCTGTTGAGCTGCGTGTCCTGCTGCGTCTCCTTCATCAGCCGCATGAACATGGTGTACTGCCCGCCTTTTCTCCAGGATCGCCGTCACGTTCGGCGGGCCGCTCGGCGCTCGCCGCGCCGGGCGCCTGCGCGCCAGCGCCGCGGGACCACCGCCGCCGCCAGCGCCAAGGAACGCGGCCGCCACGGCAATGCGCCTCGCCATCGTGGATCTGTGGTGGAGTAGTGGAGATCGACGAGCTGGCTAGCTGGCTGGTGGTAGAGAGCAGCGAGCAGCGTAGTGTGCGATCGATCGGTAGCGGCTGCGTGGTGGGGTTGAGGTTCATATAGTGGAGGAAAGCTGCTGCCTGGGCTGGAAAGCGGGGGTACAGTACAGCGTCACGGCTGGAGCTGAGCTGGTGGTGGCGCGAGGGCGTAGAGTGAGTGAGCCGGCGGTGGTTGCCCGGTGAGAGTTTACGACCGGCGAGAGCGCGTGGAATATATGGGAACATGCGTGGGAGCAGCATGGAGCAGATAACGTCCGGCTCGGCGGCGGGGCGGGAAGCGCGCTCGGCGAGCGAGTGTGTGGATAGAACTCGCAGAAGGCAGGCGATGTTACTGCCTGTCCGCACGCTGTCAGGTGGTGCACGATGATTGGTGCGTGATTGGCGGGCGGTCTCTGGGGCTGGCGGCAAGTTCTTCGCGGTTGATGTGGCTGGCGCCGTCAGCGTGAACGGCGGCGCGGCACGCACGAACGCACTGCACGGTTTCGGAGTCGCTGGGGTCGCATGGATAATAATGGCCGTTGCCGTTGGGACTCGTAAACGCGATTTCTGTTGTACACTCGCATGTGGCTCATCAATGGCTGCAATATTACAATTCTGCGCGCGTACTGTGCTTGCCACGCGTGCACAGGCAGAGACACCCACTAGAAAGATGAAGCTCTGTGTTGACTGCATGTCAGAGACTGTAACGGGAGATCGCGAGACTCAGGAAAATGTTTTTCAAATAACAAATTTAAAGAAACAGATAAGATACTGCGCTAATGTTGCTGTACTCGAGATGCGAAATAAAATAACAGTGCGGGAGATCTGAGGACAGTGTGAAATTTAAATAGTACTCCCGTCCTTTCAAGTTCTAACTCACATTGGCTTCTTATAAGTAAAGTTTTGTCAGTCTAAATCATTTTCTAAAGGCAACATAAGTAGGTGATGTTCAATGCACATCAAAATATTCCAAGTAAAATTTCAATTTAATAAAACTACTT
>JADLZK010003145.1:0-17197 GCA_015847255.1 Hyparrhenia diplandra
CATAAAATATATAGGGTTTAAATGAAATAAGGGCTAAAATGGAATATCACTGCGGGCATAGGGGCTTGACCGACATAATTCCATGAGTTTAAGTGATTTATATATTTTCAGTATTTCAAACAGAATATGCCCAAGAGTTTGCAAGCCCCAAGTATATAAAGACACGCATCCGTGAAGCAATCCAACTTGAAACCCACATCGCAAGATTCCGTAAGATACCGGCAGACCACGTTAGTCCATCCACAGGTCACGCGCCTAGAACATGTCGTCATAAAACACTCAGTCATCCCACTTCAAGATCGTTGTTTCATCCCAACCCACATTTCTTCGAGTATGTTTCATCCCCTCTATCCATCTATCAAGGCTCTAAGTTGGATAAGGGCTAAGGGAAAATCCAATGGAAGACTCTAGAAGGCCCGCACCACTCCGCCCATCTAAGCCTATGTGCATTCAGCACAATACACATGGTGGAGCGAAGATTGCGGAAGGAGGGAGGCCTGAGACCCCCTATATAACAAGACCCGCCCCAAGGTGAAACCCTAATTCATTCCATCTATCTGCTGACCTGTTGGTCATCAGGTGTCCCAATGTGAGGACAACCTCTCCACTCAGAGAATTAGGGCTAGACTCTCCAATGTAGTAGATTAGCAACTAGAGAGTTAGGGAGAGCGCCATGTCTGATTCTCCTGAGGAATTCCACAAAAGTTTGGTATGTCTTGTATCCTTCTTTTGTAAGACATTATGATTTAAGTATGGGGAGTTTATCTTCTTTATTTACTTTCATTCTTCTCATATAATTGTTAGTAATAGTTGTTATGCTCGTATGGATTCCGCTCGTATCGAATGCTTTAGTTAATCGTAGACTAGGAGTAGTACTAATAGTGTGCATGATGGTGTTCAAACTAGAGAGACACTGGATTGCACCTCAAACTCCACCCGATTGTTTGTGGTAGCCCTGTGTGGTGACACCCGCGGTCGATGTATTCACCGTTTGGGTTGGTGATTGTAAGACCGTGCCAAACCTTCCTAGCCCCTCTTCTCATCCCTCGGCTAGTGCTTTGGTGTCCCAAAGTGTGGATGCGTATGATTTCTCATCATAGAACCCAATAGAGAAGTGCATAAGAACCCAGATCTCTCCCGCCGTCCTCTCGTGCTACCACACATTTATCATTAGAAATCTTCGTGCATTCATATTGTTCATAACTCCTATCATTTACCATTTACCCCCTTCACTCCTTAGTTTAATGGTTTGCTAAGTTAGTAGATACATGATTGTGACTTATTAGATTCTTTAATACAATTCCTTCCCCAGGCGGGGATACATTACTCTAGAACACCATCCTAGGAAAAGCCATAATGGTAGTGCTCCTGCAAAGCTGCGGAATCTCTTCATATTTAGCACTTATCAAATACCCAAACAAAGTTGGCCGCTGTGGAAGCATTTGGTGATAAGATTCTCTAACAATGATCTTGATGTCTGCGCTACTTTAGTATATCACTCAGCTTTAGTAGGATTACCCTTGTTCTGTTGAGTTGTGGAATAGACAGGACAAAAGATGTCGTTGCGACCTCTCCGACAAAATTCCACACAGAAAAGAAAACATTGAAGAACCCAAAGTGCTTGATCATTCACATTCATCATTACAACCCCTGCTATCTCAAAAGGGTATGTATTTAAAATATATATTATTCTAACCATAGATTGAAGTGAAGTCGCCGTCACAAGAATTCAATTCGCCGACATCTCAAGTGACTTATAGAAGGCGCTGATCATAAAAAAGTGATGACACAAAGAGAAAGTCTTGCTCATGGACTATAAATTGGATTGAGTATACTTAATTTCTTGTACGTGTTTGTACATTCAGACTTCACATGCATTCACTCCTCACTTAGTTTTTATGAGTTCTCATAGTAGATCCATTTATTTCCTTGCAGATATATCCACATATAGTTGCATCTTTATCCCAAAAAAAACAAAAACAAAGTTAAACCTCTCACCATGATAATGCTCCTTCGTCTCTAATTGATAAATCTCTATAGTGCTTTGATGCTACCTTTATCTACTGCGAAGCGGTTTGGAAGTACCGCGCACATACTTTCATCAAGCTTAAATTAAAGCGTGGAAAGGGTTAAGTAGCCTTCCTTAATTGAATTAGACATAGGAGTCTAGTTTGGTTATTGAACCAATAATTGCTTGCGTAGATATTAGATATTATTTCTGTTGGACTAACCCCCTCAAAGGTAAAAACCATCATATCCAATTCGAAAGTCAAGAGGTGAACTCATATCGGGATGGTGCCAAGCATATATGAACCCAACCTTGTGCAAAGACACGGCTCATCA
The DNA here is from genome assembly GCA_015847255.1 of Hyparrhenia diplandra. NCBI lineage: Eukaryota > Viridiplantae > Streptophyta > Magnoliopsida > Poales > Poaceae > Hyparrhenia > Hyparrhenia diplandra. The sequence continues at coordinate 2,344 of JADLZK010003145.1, forward strand.
TTGATGGAAGAATCAGCCCGTAAACATCTTTTCACCATGTCTGCTACGTTACCCTTTGCCTCACCCATATACTGAGTGCTCATATAAACAAGTTATGATGAATAACTGCGGTTAAGAATATCAAAGAACCATCTTCATTAGCATAGAAGAAATCATATAAACTTTGGACACAACCCCTATTTAAACCTTTGTTGTATTCTTCGGGTATGTGTCCACTAATATTTTAAAAAGAGAGCTCCATGCCGTGTTCAGCCCGTGACAGCGTCATAAGTAACACGATCACGTAAAGTAATCACTCAATGTATGGATTGACAGTTAATGGGCCACAAGAACATCATGGACAGGTAAGTGAATATAAATCACATATTTGTCTTATGTTCTGCAAAAACCCGGAGTTAACATGAAGGCTCATGCTAAAAGAAAACAACAACATTTTCCTCAGGGACAAGTTTCGGTATACTCTCGTCACTAACCTTGTAGGAATCAAAGATGAACGTAAATATTCTGCGGACATGTTTGATTTGCAACACATGATGAGGGAGGCCAAACAGGTCAGCTAAACAGTGATGCAAAAAAAGATATAGCAGCGTCTTACCTCCTCCCCCAACAAACTATTGCACTCTCTCTCGAGCTCCCGTCACTGACAGTGCTGTTTGTAAATCCCTCTACTCACTATTACTTTGTTTCTGGGCTTGATTGGTTAATAAATGTCATACATCAAAATCAAACCCTAAGATATAAAAAAATCCATTAGAGAAAACGTGATAGTGAGCGCATGCTAATTAAAAACCAAAAACTTTTTGTATTAGAAGATACCTTTAGCTTCATGACAATTTACCCTTATAAAACACCATCTACCTTCCGGGTATATGTTGTCAAACAAATAACAGAATAAAATCATGAGAGGAGCAAAAAGGTCCAAGGCTATCAAAAGAATGGATGCAATAAAGGAGACAAGTGAGGAGCAAGATACACAATAGGCCAAAGAAGAAAGCTTTGAGCGCAAGAAGAAAATACCACCACAAGGTGTTACGCCGGCCACACTCCAATACAAAAATATCTTGAGAGTAAGTTGTCACACTTAAGCTTTTACCTTATCGATATGGCTGTTCATAAATGGGGAATCAAACTTGTTAGAGTAACAACCTTTGCTGATCTAGCTTTATTAGCTCAACTTGTTTTGTTTCTTTAATTGTTCTACCACCACTCTCTGACTTCATAGTCCTAATCTTGTGTTTAATGTTGTTCACATTGCTTTGGTAACTCATAATCATGCCTTTGATACATTATGTTTAGATAAGAAAATCCTTCCAAGAGTCAACGAGCTTGACTGACCGTCGAAAGTTTTAATCACAACAACGCTCAATCTTCTCATCTTTGTCACCTGCCATAGATCACCAAAAAGAGCAACAGAAGAAGAAACCAACTTTATTCGTTTAATGCCTATGAGTTTCTGGTTCTGTTGGCGTTTTCCACCAACAGAGCCCATGCATTTGATTCTACCACTTTGCAAGTAGGACCACTTGAGCAAAGGTGGAGAAATTATCGGGCCTTCTAAATTAACAAGTCTTTACAGCATGATCCATCAACAAAGATGCTCACTCAACACCCACCCGTAACCTAGCACAGAGTAACATGGTGACACCATCCAACTACTGCTATCAAAATGAAAAAAAAATAAAAACCTGCAGTGAAACACAATGAGAGGGTAAGAAGTCTGTCTTCGTATGACTTAAAACACCAACCCTCGCCCTAAAAGATCGGTGTTATCCATATTTAGTGCATAGCATATTTACTTTCTTGCATTGCATAATCATTTTCTCTTTAGCATATTTACATTACAACACTAGAACTCGTATTAGAAAAGGAAATGTACTTCGTTTGTTGCATACAAAAAACCCCAAAGCCCCATGAGTAATTTTGTGGCACCAAGGATATTTACCGTGGTGTATCAAAAAAAATATATGGCTTCGATCATCATCCTTATCTCTGATGGTACCAGTATAAGGCCGGAAGATTCCCGTGCACAAAAAGCAACATAGCTAACCCCCAACGCTAATCAAGTTCCACCAGCTTTAAGGTCTATTTTCTGCCCACAAGATTTCAAGGGAAGAGAGAGGAAAGCACACACATGGTGTCCATCGCGGTGCCAAAGAAGACGTATCAGCCCACCATCGCTATCCACTCTACTTCAACCATCAAGAATAGTCATCGAAGACCATGTCAACATCTAGCTTGGGAGAGCACATCCCTAGTTATCGAGATAAGTATCTCTTACCATATCCTATTTACTACTAGCTAGATATATTTATTTTATTAGAAAGATATAAAAATGATGCATAACTAAGGAAATTAAATAAAAAAGTGAGTCTATATAGTCTTTATTAGAGTGTGAGAATAAAATGTAAAACTCGAAGATAATCTCTAGTCTTGAGACAAATAGTTGCTCCGCCGTAATTCTTTCAAGTACCTACCTTTCAAGCTTAATTTCTCTCGAGCTTTTAATGCAACTGCGGATTCCATTTGCTCAACCTAAAAACCTCGTGGGTAAAGCAAATGCTGCTCTAAAGCTCCAGGTGATTGATGGATATGACGCTCCGAGTCGCGGTCATTCACCCTAGTGACACTAGATTTCTGGAGATTTATCTCGTACCAGTGCAATACGATGAGTCTCTGTATGCAGACGAGTGCAGATTCCTACCACAGCCATATATACATGCTCTTTAGATAGGGAAAACTCCTTTTGATATATATAGGCTGCTTACTTTGCATTGAGTCATCGCAATCCCTTGCTGACCCTTAGAAACTTGTCATACTGCTACCATGTACACAATCCACTCCACTCCACCTCTATTCCACTTACACTTATGCTACTTCTACCCTAGAAGCAACATCCACCAAATATTCACCACAGATCCACCAAAAATGTTCTACTACTCACCCCGAGAGAGCAAATCCAAAAAATATTCCCCACACAGACACCCATCTGTGGGGCCAACATCTCATACCTATCCTGTTCTACTTCTCTACAAGTTTATTGCAAAAGGAGGCTTGGCTTGTAGTCGAAAAAAAAAGAGAAAAGAAGGGAAGATGAAAATGACAAGTGTCCCACTACGAAGACTACCTCCCTAAAAAAAGAGAAGAATAAAGGAGAGTTAAAATGGACAAGTGTCCACAAATAAAACAATGGGTACTTAGATGCCCGTCTCCATGAAAGTGCAGAGAGAAAAGAAAAAATATAAAGCACAAACTTGTTCCCTCCCAAATACTTTCTAAGTCCTTAAAGAGAGATACTCTGGCAAAGAGCAAAGTAGAATTATTAGCTTTCACTTCATTCGCCTCATACACTTACTATCATATTCATTCCACTACACCATGTCACATGCACATGCATTCCGTGACTTTTGGATCCATTGCTTTAATTTCACAAATATAAAAGCTTAGTAAGTAGATTTTAGTTTTCTCCCACCCGGCGAGAGCTCCACATATAAGCCTTTAGATACGTGGTGAGAGAGAAGGAGTGCATAGTGTCCTACCGCCTTAGTCCCAAAAATACCACATATTATGAGAAAGGCAACACAACATTATTGCCTGCGGAACCAAATACCACAAATGAGAGACTTGAAAGAGTCATACTAAGGTGAACTTTGAGTTTTTCTTTATTTGAAACTCCGCAGCACCGGAATGATAGTTGAACAAAGAGTTTGAGACATTAGTGCTTGACTTGATTTGTTCTATCCTTCAATTGCCCAAGATCCTAAGAAAAGGCTATAAGCTCCATGGTTAAAGGTAATATGGGTAAGTTGAAGGTTGAAAAGGTTTATTCTTAATTCTAAGAGAAATTTCGTCGGCTTTACTGTACTTTTGAGTGAGCATTGCAGCAACTCCCTATCCATTGTTATTTGGCTTTGCTAGACTAAAGGGTAAGCTTGGGAGCTTATTGACACATGTTATAGCGTACAAAAATATATAGGGTTTTAAAATGAAATAAGGGCTACAATGAATATCAACATAGTATAGTTTGACTGACATAATTCCATGAGTTTTGGTGATTTATATATTCGTGTGATTAAACAGAATATGCCCAAGAGTTTACAAGCCCTACGATATAAAAGATCTTATATGCAGCTCTCAACCAACTGAAACCCACATGGAACAGTCGAGAAAGCGAATATATTGTTCGCTATATTGAGTCGAATCGAAGGTATCACTACTTGAGCGAGAGTTCACTAAAACGGCCATAACTTTCTCATCGGGACTCCGTTTTCCAGTGAACCACCCCTCTGGAAAGCCTCGACAAGATCTACGCAACCGTGGTGGTTTGAGCCCAAAGCCCAAGGTGGGGCCGCGGCCGCCACTGGCCCATGACCGCGGCAGCGCTCGGGGCCCACGACTTCCTGGAAGTGGGTTGTAGCAGCTTCACCACCGCCTATGAGGAGCAATCTAGTCCATCCATCAAGGTCGGTTTGATCCAAGGGCTCAGGTGCATCCTCTAGGGCTATATAACAAGACCCCACGACCCCACAGGTCAAACCCTAATTCATTCCATTCATTATCTCTTGACTGTTGGTCATTGAGGTGTCCCAATGTGAGGACAACCTCTCCACTAGGAAAGTAGGGCTAGACTCTCCAATGTAGTAGATTAGCAACTAGAGTTAGGGAGAGCCGCGGCTATGTGCTCGGTTACGGAGGAATCTCTATAGAGTTTGGTATGTCTTGTATCCTTTCTTTTGAAAAACATTATGATTTATATATTTATCTTCTCTATTTACTTTCATATCTTTCATATAATTGGATTGCATAGTTGTTATGCCTTTGCATGGGATCTCCGCTCGCATCGAGCGTGCTGGTTGTCGTATGTGACTAGAGTAGTAATTAATAGTGGGGACATGGTGTCTAAACTATCATTACACAGGATTCCACCCAGCCCCACGGATTGTTTGTGGTAGCCTTCTTGGTGGTGGCATGACCCTGATGGCCGATGTATTCCCCACGGTCGGGTTGGTGTTTGCCTAGGACAAGTGATTCGAAAAGCTTCCTGGCCCCTTCTCATCCTTTTCTGTGGCTAGTGTTTTGATGTCCCAAAGTGCCTATATGGTATGATTGCTATAATAGAACCTAAGTAATAGGGAAGTACATAGGAACCTAGATCTCCAGCTGTCCTCTCCAAGTGCTACTACACATTTATCATTAGGAATTCTGTCGTTGTGATTTATATTGTTCATAACTCCTATCATTTACCATTTACCCCCTCACTTTAGTTTAGTGGTTTGCTAAGTTAGTAGATGCATGATTGTGATTCTTAGATTCTTTAGCCAATGCTTCCTTCTGTGGATATGATTCTCTAGAATACAAATCTAGGGGAAAAGCTACAATGGTAGGTGATTCTATATCCGGAACTGCGGAATCCTTTGTTATTCTTATAGCACTTAATAAATACCAACACAGTCCCCTAATGCCATCGAAACATATCTTAACGGTTGAGGAAGCATAATGTAATTGATCCTACCGTCATCTAACCTATCCACCTAACTTCCTATGTACCGTTAATTGCCGTTCCCTTCTTGTTTCGATGCGAGGTAGATATTTTCGATGCAATTCAAGATTTCAATCTAAGTGCTACTTTGAGGCCCTATGACAAGTGATTCTTAGAAAAACTCTCGATAGTCTACTTGTTCTAATTTAGGTTTTCTAGGGTGAGGCCTTTGATTCCACAACCGCTAAAAACTCTACCTCCATTCTATATCCGGATTGGAAACTTCTCTTTTTTTTTGGTGTTCACGCTGAAATCAGCGCCGCCGATCCCTAATATGCATATCGAAACATATATTAACGGTTGGGGAACATAATGTAATTGATCCTACCATCATCTAACCTATCCACCCTAACTTCCTATGTACCGTTTATGGATTCCCTTCTTGTTTGATGCGTAGGTCGATAGGCAATTTTCGATGCAATTCCAAAGATTTCACTCTAAACAAGTGCTATTTTTCAGGCCTATGACAAAGTGATTCTTAGAAAAACTCTCGATAGTCTACTTGTTCTAATTTAGGTTTTCTAGGGTGAGGCATTTGATTCCACAACCGTGAAAACTCTAGCGCTCGTTTCTATAGCTGGATTGGAAAGTTCTCTTTATTTTTGCGCTGAAATCACGCCCAACAGTCCCTAATGCCACATCTGAAACATATCTTAACGGTTGGGGAATGCAATGTAATTGATCCTACCATCATCTAACCTATCCACCTAACTTCCTATGTACCTTTCGTGCCGTTCCTTCTTGTTTCGATGCGTAGGTCGAAGCATGGGAGATTTTGATGTAATTCCAAGATTTCACTCTAAACAAGTGCTACTTTGAGGCCTATGACAAGTGATTCTTAGAAAAAACTCTCTTATAGTCTACTTGTTCTAATTTAGGTTTTTTTAGGGTGAGGCATTTGATTCCACTACCACGAACAAGTCTACCTCGATTTTATAGCGGATTGGAAACTTCTCTTTGTTTTGAGTTCGCTGAAATCAGCGCCGGACTCGTCCCTAATGCCACATCGAAACATATCTTAACGGTTGGGGAACGCAATGTAATTGATCCTACCGTCATCTAACCTATCCACCCTGACTTCCTATGTACCGTTCATGCCGTTCCCCTTCTTGTTTTGCACGTAGGTCGAGACATAGAGATTTTCGATGCAATTCCAAGATTTCACTCTAAACAAGTGCTACTTTGAGGCCTATGACAAGTGATTCTTAGAATAACTCGATAGTCTACATGTTCTAATTTATGTTTTCTAGGGTGAGGCATTTGATTCCACAACCGCGAAAAAGTCGGGTCTCGATTTTATAGCCGGATTGGAAACTTCTCTTTTGTTTCGTTTTGGTTGAAATCAGCGCCAGTCCCTAATGCCACATCCCGAAACATATATTAACGATTGGGGAACGCTTAATGTAATTGATCCTACCATCATCTAACCTATCCACCCTAACTTCCTATGTACCTTTTCGTGTTCTTTCCCTTCTTGTTTTGATGCGTAGGTCGAGACGTAGATTTTCGATGCAATTCTAAGATTTCACTCAAAAACAAGTGCTACTTTGAGGCCTATGACAAGTGATTCTTAGAAAAATCTCTTTCTGATAGTCTACTTGTTCTAATTTAGGTTTTCTAGGGTGAGGCATTTGATTCCACAACCGTGAAAACTCTAGCTTCGATTCTATAGTTGGATTGAAACTTCTCTTTTTTTTGAGTTCAAGGCTAAAAATCAGCGGCATACAATCCCAAATGCCACATCCCGAAACATATCTTAACGGTTGGGGAACGCAATGTAATTGATCCTACCATCATCTAACCTATCCACCCTAACTTCCTATGTACCGTTCGTATGGTCCCCCTTCTTTGTTTGGGCGTGAGGTCAAGGAGACAGAGATTTTCGATGCAATTCAAGATTTCACTCTAAACAAGTGCTACTTTGAGGCCTATGACAAGTGATTCTTGAAAAACTCTCTCTGATAGTCTACTTGTTCTAATTTAGGTTTTCTAGGGTGAGGCATTTGATTCCACAAATCATGAAAAAGTCTACCTCGATTTTATAGCGGATTGGAAACTTCTCTTTGTTTTGAGTTCGCGGCTGAAATCAGCGCCGGCCGATCCCCCAATGCCACATCCCGAAACATATCTTAACGGTTGGGGAACGCGAATGTAATTGATCCTACCATCATCTAACCTATCCACCCTAACTTCCTATGTACCATTCGTGTAGTTCCCCCTTCTTGTTTTTGGTATGTAGGTCGAGACTTAGATTTTCGATGCAATTCCAAGATTTCACTCTAAACAAGTGCTATTTGAGGCTTATGACAAGTGATTCTTAGAAAAACTCTCTGATTGTCAACTTGTTCTAATTTAGGTTTTCTAGGGTGAGGCATTTGATTCCACAACCGTGAAAACTCTAGCTCGATTTTATAGCTAGATTGGAAACTTCTCTTTGTTTGAAGTTCTTGAAATCAGCCAGCTAGCCCCTAATGCCACATCCTAGAAACATATATTAACGGTTGGGGGAACACAATGTAATTGATCCTACCATCATCTAACCTATCCACCCCTAACTTCCTATGTACCCTTTCGTGTCGTTCCCTTCTTGTTTTGTTTGCACGTAGGTCCAGACAGAAGATTTTCGATGCAATTCCAAGATTTCCTCTAAACAAGTGCTACTTTGAGGCCTATGACAAGTGATTCTTAGAAAAACTCTCTCGATAGTCTAGTTGTTCTAATTTAGGTTTTCTAGGGTGAGGCATTTGATTCCACAACCGTGAAAACTCTACCTCGATTTTTATAGCGGATTGGAAACTTCTCTTTTTGAGAGTGTTGCACGAAATCGGCGCGTGATCCCCTAATGCCACATCGAAACATATATTAACGGTTGGGGAGCGCAGAATGTAATTGATCCTACCATCATCTAACCTCCATCCCTAACTTCCTATTTAAATCGGATTAGTGCCGTTTCCTTCTTGTTTTGATTCGTACGTAGGTCGAGACGTAGATTTTCGATGCAATTCCAAGATTTCACTCTAAACAAGTGCTACTTTGAGGCCTATGACAAGTGATTCTTAGAAAAACTCTTGATAGTCTACTTGTTCTAATTTAGGTTTTCTAGGGTGAGGCATTTGATTCCACAACGCAAAAACTCTCTAGCTCGATTCTATAGCGGATTGGAAACTTCTCTTTGTTTCGAGTTCGCGTTGAAATCAGCGCCAGCAGTCCCTAATGCCACATCCGGAAACATATCTTAGCGGTTGGGGAGCGCAATGTAATTGATCCTACCATCATCTAACCTATCCACTAACTTCCTATGTATCGTTAGGTGTCATTCCCCTTCTTGTTTGATGCGTATTAGGGGCGAAAGATTTTTGATGTAATTCAAGATTTCACTCTAAACAAGTGCTACTTTGAGGCCTATGACAAGTGATTCTTAGAAAAACTCTCTTATAGTCTACTTGTTCTAATTTAGGTTTTCTAGGGTGAGGCATTTGATTCCACAACCGTGAAAAAGTCTACCTCGATTTTATAGCGGATTGGAAACTTCTCTTTTTTTAGAGTTCGCGTTGAAATCAGCGCCCGGCCGATCCCTAATGCCACATCCGAAACATATCTTAACGGTTGGGAGCGCGCAATGTAATTGATCCTACCATCATCTAACCTATCCACCCTAACTTCCTAATATGCGGATTATGCGGTCCCCTTCTTGTTTCGATGCGTAGGTTTAATATAGAGATTTTCGATGCAATTCAAGATTTCACTCTAAACAAGTGCTACTTTGAGGCCTATGACAAGTGATTCTTAGAAAAACTCTCGATAGTCTACATGTTCTAATTTAGGTTTTCTAGGGTGAGGCATTTGATTCCACAAGTGAAAAAGTCTACCGATTTTATAGCGGTTGGAAACTTCTCTTTGTTTCGAGTTTGCTGAAATCAGCGCCAACGATCCCTAATGCCACATCCCGAAACATATATTAGCGGTTGGGGGGCGCCAATGTAATTGATCCTACCATCATCTAACCTATCCACCCTAACTTCCTATGTACCGTTTCGTGTCGTCCCCTTCTTGTTTTTGTGCGTAGGTTGGCAGAAGATTTTCGATGCAATTCAAGATTTCACTCTAAACAAGTGCTACTTTGAGGGCCTATGACAAGTGATTCTTAGAAAAACTCTCGATAGTCTACTTGTTCTAATTTAGGTTTTCTAGGGTGAGGGCATTTGATTCCACAACCGTGAAAAACTACCTCGATTTTATAGTTGGATTGGAAACTTCTTTTTTTCGAAGTTTGCGCTGAAATCAGCGCCGGCCGATCCCTAATGCCACATCGAAACATATATTAACGGTTGGGAGCATAATGTAATTGATCCTACCATCATCTAACCTATCCACCTAACTTCCTATGTACCGGTTCGTGCCGTTCCCTTCTTGTTTTTTTGTACGTAGGTCGAGACAGAGATTTTCGATGCAATTCCAAGATTTCACTCTAAACAAGTGCTACTTTGAGGCCTATGACAAGTGATTCTTAGAAAACTCTCTGATAGTCTACTTGTTCTAATTTAGGTTTTCTAGGGTGAGGCATTTGATTCCACAACGTGAAAAACTCTAGCTCGATTTTATAGCCGGATTGGAAACTTCTCTTTTTTCGTTGTTTCCGAGCGAAATCGGCGCCCGGCGGTCCCCTAATGCCACATCAAGAAACATATATTAGCGGTTGGGGAATGCAATGTAAATTGATCCTACCATCATCTAACCTATCCAACCTATCTTCCTAATGTCCCATGTTACCGTGCCGTTCCCTTCTTGTTTTGATGCGTAGGTCGAGCGTGATGATTTTCGATGCAATTCAAGATTTCACTCTAAACAAGTGCTACTTTGAGGCCTATGACAAGTGATTCTTAGAAAAAACTCTCGATAGTCTACTTGTTCTAATTTAGGTTTTCTAGGGTGAGGCATTTGATTCCACAACCGTGAAAAACTCTACCTCGATTTTATAGCGGATTGAAACTTCTCTTTGTTTCGTTTTCGGCTGAAATCGGCGCCGCCGATCCCTAATGCCACATCGAAACATATCTTAACGGTTGGGAACACAATGTAATTGATCCTACCATCATCTAACCTATCCACCCTAACTTCCTATGTACCGTTCGTGCCGTTCCCCTTCTTGTTTTGATGCGTAGGTCGAGACGAAGATTTTCGATGCAATTCCAAGATTTCACTCTAAACAAGTGCTACTTTGAGGCCTATGACAAGTGATTCTTAGAAAAACTCTCGATAGTCTACTTGTTCTAATTTAGGTTTTCTAGGGTGAGGCATTTGATTCCACAACCGCGAAAAAAGTCTATCTCGATTTTATAGCCGGGATTGGAAACTTCTCTTTTTGTTTTGAGTTCGGCTGAAATCAGCGCCAAGAGTCCCCTAATACCACATCGAAAAACATATAATAGCGGTTTGGGAACGTAATGTAATTGATCCTACCATCATCTAACCAATCCACCCTAACTTCTAATGTACCGAAGTTCATGCCGTTCCACTTCTTGTTTGATTGCATTATGGTCGAGGCAGAGATTTTCGATGCAATTCCAAGATTTCACTCTAAACAAGTGCTACTTTGAGGCCTATGACAAGTGATTCTTAGAAAAACTCTTTCGATAGTCTACTTGTTCTAATTTAGGTTTTCTAGGGTGAGGCATTTGATTCCACAACCCGTGAAAAAGTCTACTTCGATTTTATAGCTGGATTGGAAACTTCTCTTTTTGTTTCGAGTACCGAAATCAGCGCCGGCCGATCCCTAATGCCACATCCTAGAAACATATATTAGCGGTTGGGGAACGCATAATGTAATTGATCCTACCATCATCTAACCTATCCACCTAACTTCCTTATATACCGTTCATGCCGTTCCCTTCTTGTTTCGATGCGTAGGTCGAAAGACGGATTTTCGATGCAATTCCAAGATTTCACTCTAAACAAGTGCTACTTGGGGCCTATGACAAGTGATTCTTAGAAAAACTCTCGATAGTCTACTTGTTCTAATTTAGGTTTTCTAGGGTGAGGCATTTGATTCCACAACCGCGAAAAAGTCTATCTCAATTTTATAGCTGGATTGGAAACTTCTCTTTGTTTCGAGTTCTTTTGAAATCGCGCCGGTGATCCCTAATGCCATCGAAACATATATTAACGGTTGGGGAGCGCAATATAATTGATCCTACCATCATCTAACCTATCCACCTAACTTCCTATGTACCGTTCATGCCGTTCCCCTTCTTGTTTTTGGTGCGTAGGTCGAGACGAGATTTTTCGATGCAATTCCAAGATTTCACTCTAAACAAGTGCTACTTTGAGGCCTATGACAAGTGATTCTTAGAAAAACTCTCGATAGTCTACTTGTTCTAATTTAGGTTTTCTAGGGTGAGGCATTTGATTCCACAACCGTGAAAAAAAACTCTACCTCGATTTATAGCGGATTGAAACTTCTCTTTGTTTCGAGTTTTGAAATTAGCGCCAAGAGTCCCCCTAATGCCACATCTAGAAACATATATTAACGGTTTGGGAGCATAATGTAATTTGATCCTACCATCATCTAACCTATCCACCTAACTTCCTATGTACCGTTCATGCCGTTTCCCCTTCTTGTTTCGATGCGTTGAGTCGAGACAGAGATTTTTGATGCAATTTCAAGATTTCATTCTAAACAAGTGCTACTTTGGGGCCTATGACAAGTGATTCTTAGAAAAACTCTCGATAGTCTACTTGTTCTAATTTAGGTTTTCTAGGGTGAGGCATTTGATTCCACAACCGTGAAAAACTCTACCTCGATTTTATAGCGGATTGAAACTTCTCTTTTTTAGGGTTGGCGGTGAAAATCGGCGCCCGGCGATCCCTAATGCCACATCCACGAAACATATATATTAACGGTTGGGAAGCGCCAATATGATTGATCCTACCATCATCTAACCTATCACCCTAACTTCCTATGTACCGTTCGTGCGGTTCCCCTTCTTGTTTGATGCGTAGGTCGGCGAAGATTTTTCGATGCAATTCAAGATTTCACTCTAAACAAGTGCTACTTTGAGGCCTATGACAAGTGATTCTTAGAAAAACTCTCGATAGTCTACTTGTTCTAATTTAGGTTTTCTAGGGTGAGGCATTTGATTCCTACAACCGTGAAAAACTCTACCTTCGATTTTATAAGCTGGATTGGAAATTTCTCTTTTTTCGAGTTCGACTGAAATTGTCGCCCGGTCCCTAATGCCACCGAGAAACATATATTAACGGTTTGGGAATGCAATGTAATTGATCCTACCATCATCTAACCTATCACCCTAACTTCCTATGTACGTTCGTGCGTTCCCCTTCTTGTTTGATGCGTAGGTCGAGACCGAATTTTTCGATGCAATTCAAGATTTCCTCTAAACAAGTGCTACTTTGGGGCCTATGACAAGTGATTCTTGAAAAACTCTCGATAGTCTACTTGTTCTAATTTAGTTTTTCTAGGGTGAGGCATTTGATTCCACAACAGCGAAAAAGTCTTCTCGATTTTATAGCGGATTGGAAGCTTCTCTTTGTTTCGAGTTCGCGCTGAAATCAGCGCCGGCGTGTCCCCTAATGCCACATCCCGAAACATATATAATGCGGTTGGGGAACACAATGTAAGTGATCCTACCATCATCTAACCTATCCACCCCTAACTTCCTATGTACCGTTCGATTACGTTCCCCTTCTTGTTTTCGATGCGTAGGTTGAACAGAGAAATTTTCGATGCAATTCCAAGATTTCACTCTAAACAAGTGCTACTTTGAGGCCTGTGACAAGTGATTCTTAGAAAAACTCTCTGATAGTCAACATGTTCTAACTTAGGTTTTCTAGGGTGAGGCATTTGATTCCACAACCGTGAAAAACCCTACCTCGATTTTATAGCGGATTGGAAACTTCTCTTTGTTCGTGTTGTGGCCCGAAATCAGCGCCGGCGATCCCTAATGCCACATCCGAAACATATATTAACGGTTGGGGAGCAATGTAATTGATCCTACCATCATCTAACCTATCCACCTAACTTCCTATGTACGTTCGTGCCGTTCCCTTCTTGTTTTGATTACGTAGGTCGAGCAATTTTTCGATGCAATTCAGATCCCTAATGCCACATCGAAACATATATCTTAACGGTTGGGGAGCATAATGTAATTGATCCTACCATCATCTAACCTATCCACCCCTAACTTCCTATGTACTTAGTTCGGTGCCGTTCCCTTCTTGTTCCCGATGCGTGGGGTGAGCTCCGGTGATTTTCGATTGTAATTCAAGATTTCACTCTAAACAAGTGCTACTTTGAGGCCTATGACAAGTGATTCTTAGAAAAACTCTCGATAGTCTACTTGTTCTAATTTAGGTTTTCTAGGGTGAGGCATTTGATTCCACAACCCAGCGAACAAGTCTACCTCGATTTTATAGCGGATTGGAAACTTCTCTTTTTGTTTCGAGTTTGAAATCGGCGCCGGCCGATCCCCTAATGCCACATCGAAACATATATTAGCGGATGGGGAACGCAATGTAATTGATCCTACCATCATCTAACCTATATCACCACGACTTCCTATGTACGTTCATACGTTCCCCTTCTTGTTTGATGCGTGTAGGAGAACGAAGATTTTGATGCAATTCAGATTTCACTCTAAACAAGTGCTACTTTGAGGCCTATAACAGTGATTCTTAGAAAAACTCTCGATACTCTACATGTTCTAATTTAGTTTTCTAGGGTGAGGCATTTGATTCCACAACCATGAAAAACTCTACCTCGATTTTATAGCGGTTATTGAAACTTCTCTTTGTTTTAGGCGAAATCGGCGCCGGCAGATCTAATGCCACATCGGAAACATATATTAGCGGTTTGGGGAGCGCCAATGTAATTGATCCTACCATCATCTAACCTATCCACCTAACTTCCTATGCGGATTAGGTATTGGATTCCCTTCTTGTTTTGATGCGTGGTAGGTGGAAGATTTTGATGCAATTCTAAAGATTTCACTCTAAACAAGTGCTATTTTACGGCCTATGACCGTGATTCTTAGAAAACTCTCACGATAGTCTACTTGTTCTAATTTAGGTTTTTCTAGGGTGAGGCATTTGATTCCTGCCACGCGAAAAAGTCTACCCGATTTTTATAGCCGGATTGGAAACTTCTCTTTTGTTTCGAGTTCGCTGAAATCAGCGCCTGATCCCCTAATGCCACATCCAGAAACATATCTTAACGGTTGACGCAATGTAATTGATCCTACCATCATCTAACCTATCCACCCTAACTTCCTATGATACGATTCGTGCGCGTTCCCTTCTTGT
>JADLZK010003146.1:600000-774129 GCA_015847255.1 Hyparrhenia diplandra
TCGAAGTCCGGGCGGATGTTCCTAACGCTTTTGGTATGCGGTGCCCACCCGGCAACCCAGCACCTACGCTCTTGGCAGACAGGACCCGGTGGATGATATCACGAAGAGACGCGGTGCGTATTGTTGATACAATGTCGGCGAGGTTGGGCAAGAGGAAGCCGATGGCGAGGGGGTGGTATTTCCTCCCGGATCTTGCAAAAGAGTCTGGCGAAAGCGCCGCGAGATCCCTCGAGGAATGTCTTTGAAGTCAACATTGGGTGCGTAATTAGAACATGAAGACTAGGAGGCTGGACTGTCCGGTCATAGCGAGGTGAACACTCTAGGGGCTGCTCTATGTTACAGCGTCTTTGTGGCGAAGGTGGACATTGGTGAAGATGTCGAAATTGACTCCACCTTAGGCTCGCCAAAGAAGACGCTAGCGGACCAGGAAAGCACACCGGACCCCTATGGTGACTCTTCCGATGATGATGAAGATGGTGGGGATGGCGGAGGCAACGACCCTCCTCATGGTTCCATGCCCCCCCACGCTAAGGACCCGGCACAAGACAGGCCTAAGGAGCCGAGCAGGCAGGAAGCCGAGCCGAGGCCCTGAGGCCTAAGGAGGCGGCACTGAGGGCCGCACTGAGGAGCCTAAGGAGCCGACACCTCGGGGGCCGGCACATGAGGGGGCCGATATACGAGGAAGCAGGCGGGCGAAAACACGTTGCCGAGTCCCGAGGAGAGTAGGGAGCGAGACACCCATCTACACTCAAGGCCTCCAATGGACAACACCTCAAGCGTAGGGAAGCGTAAAGGAGCTAGACCTAGCAAATGCCCTCCACCACCGAAGAAGCCGCATTCGATGAAGAGGAGGTCGAGCCGACAAGTACCCTAAACCCAAGAGGCCCCGGTAATAGATGTTCGATCCAAAGGTATGCCCCATTTGAAACAACGAGTTGTACTATGTTATTAGCTACTTCTTTTCGCAACCGTAGCTAACATTTTGTACCGCCCGCTTTTTGCGGGCCAAAATCCCCACCTTATGTCGGGTTTGTCTTGGAAGAATGCCCCGGCTCGTTCGAGTTTGGGAAGTTCATGATCCCAAAGGCCCGGCTCATCGATCTTGAGACCGGGAGACTTCGAAAAGTTCCATGCGTGGTACATAGAGTGCGCAAAGCGTGGATTGCACGTAAAGTGTCTTTCTTCCTAAGGAGTGCTTCCACTACCACACCGATCTCCAGTTCTTGGTTACATTCGACGACATGTCGAGACTACTTCGTCGACAGGACATTGGCGTTGCCCAAGTCACCTTGTTTTACGATGTAAGCGCAATTTTACTTGCACATGTCCCTTGCATCCATATATAGATTCTTTGTTTCAAAGGTACCTATGCCACAGCCACATGTCCTTGTAGGTTGGCGCCCGATCATGCAGCCACAAGTTAAAGAATGGTATTATTTACCTCTCTCCATGGCACATCCGTGAGAGACGAGGTCATCGGTTATAAGCTAAGAGCGGACCATCCGACACAGTGAACTTGCCGGACGAGGAAAAGACGTAAGAAGATGCGGGATAAGAACGAAAAGAGCTAAGAAGTTGGAGGTAGCGAGTACGTCATATCGGCGATGAAAAAAAGGTCAAGGAAAATGGGTATCGATGTATTCTGGCGCCTTACCAATACGGAATGGGGCTCGTAGGACATTGGATCTGTTTCATGATCTTTCCTCGGGGCGGGGAGGGCCGTTGTCTTTGACTCACTACGAGGCACAAACCCATACGGCTACCAACAATTCGAAAAAATCTTGAGATTGTAAGTGATCAATGAACTCCTTATTCAATTACTAGAGTCGAATATCGTATATCGTTGACAATATAGTGCATTTCGTGCTGGCCGCTTACAAGCAATACTTGAAGGATCCGAATTCTTTGGGATCGGACGATCCCGAAGTGTAAGGAGCGCAATGGAGATACACTCAAAATCAGCGAGATTTCCGATGCGTAAATGAAACATAGTTTTTCTTAATGCGACTACCTAGCTATAGCTTCGATATTACTAATAACACCGGTTTTATTGTGTGCGGTGCCTCAAACAACCGGAGCGGATCAAATTTGTGTGGATTCTTCGTGCGTGAGTTCCTCGGGGGCACGCAAAAGGTACAAATCCAGCTACCGAACGGCTCAAGGACTCAAAGAACCAGTGGAAAGGGGTACTACAAAAGGCAACCGGCGAGATGCGGTTCAAGGCGCCTGATATCGAACATCCGCAAGTTCGTTCTAGACATGGTAGTTCACGAAGGCGGTAGGTACTTCAATATGGACGATGAGTTGGGGATGTTTTGTAGAGTATCTTGTGACTAAGGAGATGGGAAGAGCTAGGTCTTAAGGACTATCTTCATCCGGTCAACATATAGCTCGCAATTTTTGTATAGATGTTGTAATTAACTAGTACATGTTGGATATGAACAAATGGATCGTCGGATCAGTGAAACTTGTATATATGAATCGATGTATATATATGTATATATGATATATATTAGAGTATCTCGTCTTTCTTATATATATGTGTGTATGGATTGATATATATATATATATATATATATATATATATATATATATATATATATATATATGGTATTTTTATTTTTTTAAAATAAAATTCAAGCCGTGGCGGGAACAACATAACCGCCACGCATAATAAACTTAACCGTGGCGGCCGTCTTGCGGGAGGGATAGCCGCGGCCAGAGACCGGCTTTGACGGGCGGCGGGTTGGCCACGCGCCGCAGGAGGGCCGGCACCGCCATGAGATTTGGCCGGGAGAGAGCGCAGAGAGAGGAAGCGGGGAGAGATTGAGGGAGTGTTTGGACCGGAGGTTGATTCGATTAAAAGTACGAGGGCATTTTGCAAAAAGGTCGGGGTCGGCACGATCTAGGCCGTCTAACAGCCGATCCGGCGGTCGAGAATTCTAGGCGGCGTGGCACATTTGGTTGGCTCTCTTTTGGTGCCCAAATCTCCGTAGTCACCGAAGGGCGCGGTCCCAACTCGTCATTTGTCGCGGGGTGTGACGTCGCGGGCGCGGCCGAACGAAAACCAGCGTGGGCGCAAATCGAGCCCACGACGGGCCCGACCGCCTGTCGAACTCGATTTCGATTCGAGCATCGAGGCGGCTCGATCGCCGTTCGTTCCATGCTGTAGCGAACGCGGCCGCCTTGAGGGGACCTCCCCGCCACGTCAGATCCCCTGAGATATTTTTCCGTTCGCGTCGGCCGTGCGGCTCCCCATCCACGACGCCTCATTGCCGCCATCGCGCCACCCACAAGAACCGTAACTACCTTGAGGGCGTGGCCACGGGCGGCTTTCCCTGTTCCTTCCTTCCCTCTCTCCCTAGGCCTCTCCATCCCATCGTCGCTGCCGGGCGAGATTTCTGAGAACCGAAACCGAATCGTAAAACCAAAACCGAGCCCAAAAAAAACGGCAGAAGAATTAGGTTCCTATTCAGTTCGATTCTGAGCCGTCCGGGGAAAAGTCGGTATTTTAAGAAATTTCGAGGAAACCAGCAATCTGAATTTTAAGCCCACGGCAGCCAGCTCACTAAGCCCATCGACTGGAACCCTAGCTAGCGCCCCCCACACCCACTGTGATCAACGGTCATTCACGCACCCACACCGCCCGCCCCCAATCTCGCGGTCGCGACCGGGAGAAGCGGCCTCGCTCGGCGGGCGCCCAACCTCGCTCAACGGCGCCGCCCTCACTCGCCTCAGCGGGTTCACGTCACGCGCCTCCCTCGCGCCGGCCTCCCCCTTGCGCCCGCCGGCCGCGCCCTCGCCGCTGCGTGGCTGCCATCGCTCCTTGCGCAACGCCATCGCCATCGCTCTATCTCCTTATCGATCGCCTCGGCCTCACCGCGGCAGGGCACGCCGTGTTCATTGGCCGCTCCCACGCCGGACGGTGGGGCAGCGAATCGGCGAAGGCCACTTCCCTTTCTCTCCTTTCTCCTGTAATCTTTTTGTTCGGTTCTTTTCGGTAAATACCGAAACCGAACGAAAGAACCGAAACTGAATTTGCTTTCGGTGCCGAGTTTTTGGGAACCGATCGGTACCAATATACTGAGGAACCGAAATTGGCTTGGTACCGAGGAACCGACCGATCGGTTCGGTATTACCGAATGCCCAGGGCTGTCCGTCTCCTCCTAGCTTGGCTGGCTGACCAGTGACCACCAGCCCTCTCCCACCTCACCTCACACGCCTTTCACCACCGGAGTTTAATGCCCCCGCCTCTGCGTCAGCGCCGCCTGGGCTCGCCGTCTCGCTGTGCGCGGCGTGGGTCGTGGTAGCAGTATCGGGCGTGGTGGTTGGGGGCCTGGCTTGGGGATGGGCGGAACTGGCGAGGTGAGGTGAGGTGTGGAGATTGAGCGGGGAGCTGTTGTGGCGCGTGTCTCCCTGTCACCCACAGCTTCCTTCCTTTTATTCGATTCTGGGGAGGAAGGATTCTGAGCCACGGGGGAGGGGACTGAAGGGGAGGAGAGGAGACGCGGACGCCGGCGCGGCTACTGCTGCTTTGATCCCTTGCTTCCTCGGCTGTCGTTCGTACGTCGTCCTCGTCGTCGTGGAGCGTGGGCGGCGCAATTTGGGTGAGTCCATGCTCACCTTCTCCTGCCATTCCGGCTCCGGAATTTTCCCTGGTTTGGGGACCGAGGCTGCGAGGGAAACCATGGCTCCCTGGTTGCCTGTTGTTCAGTGTTTCCATGCTTTTATGTGGTGGTGATGATAAGTCTCAGTGTTTTGCAGCGACGTGTCGGCGGCGGCGGCGTGCGTGTGTGTTCCTTGCCTAGCTAGATTGGTGTGATCCAATTCTGGTCCAACGGAGGCGGGGAGGTGCTGCCCGTCGCAGAACACGAGCGTGTGCTTGGTGCTTGCTAAGGTAAATCTGTGTTTCACCTTTTGCCTGTTGATGACTTGCTACTAGATCCATTCGATTGATGTAGTCATTTTTGTGGGTTCTGTTTCAAAATGGGAAATCAGGCTAGCATCGTGCTCCCTGTTTTCTGAAGAGTTTGTATTGCAAGGCCATGCCATGCGCATGCACCAAGCAGAAGATGGAGTATCAACTCCTTGTGATGGAAAACTTCCTATTAGGTTCCACTGCTACCATATGCACCCCAAACTTTGCTATGAAAAAAAAAAAAAAACATAATAGCATGCTATGCTGTAAGGTGGGGCACCTAGTGCTGAATGCCTGCACATGCCCAATGAATCGAGCAAACACATAGTATAGAGCCTAATATGTATTCTACGATTACATGATCTTATAATCTAATGATTGATCAGCGCAAAACAATCATCAACCACCGTTGATTACTTGCCTGTACGATGAAAGACAATAGCATGGAGAGAAAACAAAACTATCCTAGTCATCACGCAATGCCTTCAGACAATGATAGTCTTCTAGTAACTTTTCTTCCGAAAGAATGTTGTTCTCATCTTGGGAGTCCACAAAACCTGAATCCCCTGAAAAAAGCAGCCGCTATCATCAACCACCGTAAATATAGGTTTTCACAGTAAGTATCTGTCATTTTATTTCAATGCATGTCACAACTCGTAGTTATGAATCTGAAAAAGCAAAGCACTTGTAAAACTGAACGGAAAAAAAAAATCTGCAACTCCATACCTGAATTTGTCTTGCAGGTATAGAGTTGAGATTTCCACAACTGCCTCCAAATCTGCACAGTTTCTGACTTCGGGAATTTTAATGCTCCATCGGCAGCAACCAGTATGGTTACTGAAGATTTGGAAATTATCAAAAAAAAAATAGTCATTTTGTAGTATGAAGCTTGACATGCTTGATGTTTGAACAGAAAAGAAAAAACATTGGTTCATAGAAATAAGAATTTTGCTGCATAAGTACACGTAGCACCATGTATTCGTTCCTGAAGCCATCAGGTTTTCTGGAGTAAGGTTTCTTTTTTGATTCCTTCCAAGTTTCACAGAGTTTCTCCATCCAATTTACTCCGTTCCTCGATAGAAATTTTGTCAAAATGCAGCAAAAGAGCGAAACTAAGTGAAACAGGAAGCCACCCTAGAACAGCACGGTTAAATTTGTCCCACATCCGAGCTTCGCACATTTGAAGGCTCAAAGTCATGCAGTCATCTTAGGAGTTTCTCCGTCATAACATCAGATCCCAGTCTTTTTCCCTTCTGCAGTCCATTGGGAAAAGTGTGTTCAATCGGCATCTTATATTCCTATATTGAATAGTGCCCAAGCGAAACCAGCAAATACAAACATTGCCAAGTGCTGAGAGATACTGTTCCTATTTTGGAGCCAGCTCCCTGAAATCAGCTCTTGAGATCGGGAAACCATTCCAGCAAAACACATTACTTGGACAGCACCGCAGCACCCTTGCTATGGAGCAACAAAAAATAACTATCTTTCACATCAACCTAAAAATAAATGGCATGGAAAAAAAACACGATATTCAGCTATTGCACTATTGAGGCATGAAAACCATCTGTCACCAAAAGAATTTTCATGTCATATATATCTCTCTTACTGATAAACTTGAAGATATACAACAGTTGTTATGACGGCACAGGAACATATGGTCTCTGCATAAATGGTGGTTCATCAGAGATTGAGAGATCAGAGTATGGTAAAAATGCTACCATCAAGAATGGGTATATTCATGTGCAAGCTGAGCAGGTATTAATGGAGAAGTATGGATATATCCAATTAAATATTTTATATACAAGTCAACATCTGAGTGGATAATCATCTTATATGCATGTACAATATTGCAACTGTATCAGAGATGTTGCTACAGTTACATTGGTTCTTATATTGATAAACAAGATAGTTTCTACAAGTGCTAGTATTCCTGAAATTACTTTTATTGAAGCATTATACATTACAATATCATGGTTATAGATAATTTGTCAACTTCAGTCTTCACTGCAACTGAAATAAAAGTAGAAACTATCGACTACCTGTTCCTAATTATCCATGTTTCTTTGCAAAAACTACAACAAACTCAGTTCTAGAGTTCTACAATATCCATGGGAAGGAAGACTCAGCCACATTCATCAGAAACTAAATGTGTTGCCTTCAAATTCATTAACAAAAAGCACATATGGTCTAGAGCACTCTACATATTTCTTCTCTGGTTTAGGGCCTTTCCTAAAAGCATGTTTAGTACATATTTTTCTTCTGAATACATGTTATATATGTCTTAGGCCCTCGAAATAGATTGTTTTTTTTTTTTTTGGAAATATTAGTTGCTTATAGGGTACAACATGATGCATGTTTTGCATACCTTGATCTCTTGCGTTGAGAGAGCTATTGAGTTGGGAAATAGTTCCTCTATCTGTTATTCATCCATTCATCTAGAGTTGTACTGATGCATATAATATATGTACTCCCTACGTATAGAAAAAGAAGTCGTTTAGGACAATAACATTTATAGATATGCAGTCAAAAGAAAGTGAACAAAGCTTGATTTTTCATTAGATATTCTTTTATGTGGTTTTATATACATTTTAGAATAGAAAAAGAGAAACATATTATCTTTATAGGATTATATATAGTTTTATTTAATGAAATCAGTGTAATATGAGGCACATTAGCAAAATATTACAAGACAGTGGAAGCAATATGCTAGAAGGCTAAATATGTAAGATAATGATTGCAAGTAAACAGAAGCATGTCCCGAGGTTGTCCCAAACAAAAAGCAGAAAGGCTGGGAAAATTGAGGACAGATGGATCCCTCTGAGCTCTGCAATCGACCTTACTGATACCTTAGTCTGTTACCACATTGAGTTTGTATTTTTGTCATACATATCAACATGGAAATGAAGCAAGAAAAGGGCACACATTTATTATCCGAGACTAAAATATCTCATCATATGACACAAGGCACTGGAATTGTACTATTGTTTAGGGGAAGAACTTTCTCATAGCTGGTGTTACCCCATGTGTCTCTGGTTATGTCTCCCTACAAAGCCTTTTTTTCAACCAGGCAATTGTTCCACAAGATCACCCTCTAATAAAAGTTGAAATCTTAATACAAAACCATAAATGCAAGTGTGATGATGCCACTTTTTTTTTTTTCTCCACCATATAACCTATAATGTGAGTCATTTTGATATCCTGTATCTATACAAAATTTATGTAACATAAGTACAACGATTCCTTTGGACATTAAAACTTGGATAAAAAAGTATGCCTCATAAACTATATGTTTTACAGAATGAGGTTCTGATTTGGGCGCAACATTTTGCAAGCACATTATCTTCAGAGATACATCTCGGGTCAGACCTATAGGCACACAGAAACAAACAACACAGCATGAATGGCAAGGATAGGATCCAAGTGAACCTGGAGGAATCAGGTTTAGATTGTATGGTGGATTGTACGCCATGAGATTTCCATGGTCCAGCTCATTGTTGTAGGTGGCTGTGGATCGAGTTTGTGAGGCCACATGTGGCTGCACCGGATGCTGTCCAGTGTACACGGGTGCTGCCACCAGCATGTCAGATGTGGCATTGCACATGTCTGCAGTGGATAAGAGGCCATCAGCAGTGCGTAGTGGCAAATGAACTAAGAATTCATTATATGGTAATGAAACAAAGAATCAACATTTGTGTAAGTCCTGCAAATGCAAAGTATAACTGTACTGGAGGGAGGCAAACCTTGTCGACATTTTATCGAGCATGTATTGGGCGTCGTCCGGCCCACCACCCCGCAAGCACGAGTAACGGCGGACTGGAGCCGCGCTGCTCGGTGGCAAGCAGGCTCCCATGGTGTCTATATGGCTGGGACCGACCGCGGCGGCGGCGGCTAGCCGGACGGCGAGCTGCGCGCGCTGGCCCTACTGCAGCGGCGTAGCACTGCCGCGACGGCCACGTGACGGCGGCGGGGACGGCGAGAGGAAGGCGGGATGGGAGTGCCGGGCTCGCGTTGGGGCTCCGACTCTGCTAGTGCCCCACCCGCGTCGGAACTCGGAAGGAGGAGGCAGAAGACCGGTGGCCATCGCCATCGAGGCGCCGTCGTCCTGGCGCCGTAGCCTCGGAAGAGAACGCGAGAGGGAGAGGAGGACGGGAGAGTTGTGGACTGCGGGTTGGTTTCTCTAAAGTTTGAGGGGTGTTTTTGTAAAATGACCGAGGTTCGCCCGATCTGGGCCGTCCACGCGCCAGATCGAACGGCCGATAAAAGCAGGCGACGTGGCCACGCTCGCTGGGCGCTTTGTTGCTGAAATCGTAAGGTGAAAGATTGGCTTCTTACCGGTTTCTACTCGTAAAGATGACGGTTGCCTATGGATCAATATATTCGAATTCAACTTCGATTTAATTTTCTTTTCATGGTCAAGATCCGGACCGACAGTAAGATACAGCCTTACTAATCAACGATAGTTTGCATGCACGTAGAACCAAATCTGCAACTAGTGCCGGATCCAATGACTTCAAAGACAGAACAATGTAAAAAGACGAGTAGACGGCTCTGACTGCGGGTCATATGGCCTCAGCTTTGTTGAGTTGAGCAACAACGTGACATGCAAGCCCCAGTACGTATCTCTAACTTCCTAAACCGGAGCCAAGCTCTGGCCGGTGGACCTGGCCACGTCGCCTTCAAATCCTCTGGCCGTCGGATCTCGAACGGGCGGCTCCAGGCACTCAGCAAGTCGCTTTCTCTTGCCACGTATACAGCTCTTCAGAAGGCCACGTACTCAGTCGGAGCTCAAGCCAGCGCTAGGGTCGTTTCAAGCGCCTTCTGGAAGAAACGCCGTGGTTCTCCACGTTTGCCGCTGTTGTCCTTCAGCTGTCGCTGCCTGTAGGAGCAAACTGCGGGGGCGCTGCCACGGCCAGTGAGACGAGTGGCCGGTGGTGGGGCGCACACGGCCAGCGCGACGGAGCTCGCGCGGCACGGGCAGCGACCGGAGCACGCAGCCGGCGCAGAGCTCAGACAGGAGCAGGCCCCCGCGACCGGCGCGGAGCTCGAGCTTGCGCTCACGCCCGCGGCTCACCGGGCCTGCGGCGGCGGAGCAAGCCCACACGACCGGCGGGGAGCTCGAGCTCATGCCCACGCATGGCGGACCCACGGCGATGTTGAAGGCCGGTGGAGCTCGTAGCCTGGCGGAGCTGCGCACGTCGAAGCTCGCAGTCACGTCGGCAGAGCAGGCACCCGCGACCGGCGGGGTGCTCGTACTCACGCCCGCGGTGGCGGCTGGGACACGGGCGGGCCGACGAGCTCCGGGCGGCAGACGGCGGAGGCAAGAAGAGGCGGCAGGTGCTCGGCGCCGACCGTACCCCACAGGAAGAAGACGAGGGGACGGCCATGATGGCAGTGGCTGGCCGGCCGGACAGCTGTGCCGGGCACGCGCGGTCGTGCCGCACCGCAGCACGGCGAGGCCGAGCCGCCGAAGCTGCCCTCGCTCCGGGTCGGCCGGCCCTCCCTCGCCGCTGCCACGCCGCACTCGCCAGCCATCCGCCCGCAAGCCTGCGGCAGCCGTTGCTGTCCGTGCCACCAAGAGCACATCGCCGCGGCCATCAGCTGCCGTCGCGCTGCCGCTACTCTGCTCGCTCGCAACCGCGCACCGCTCCACCGCCACTGCCTCCCTGCCCAGACTTTACTGCCGCGCCGTCATCCACCAACGCCATGCCGCACGCGCTTACGCTGGGAGCCGCCCGTGGCAACCAATCGCCATCGCCACTGCTGCTCTTCCCTCCCTCTGTTTCTCTCGCTCTCTACGTTGACCGAGCGAAGTGGAGCAAGGCCGCAGTGCACTCCGTCCCGTCTAATCCAGCCGGTGGCCACGACGTCGCAGCCAGGCAGCCACTAACACGTGACAGTGGGCAGCACCCATTCTCCCTCTTTTGCTTTCCATGAACATGGTTCATGTGAAAGACAGGCACGAGAAGGCACATCCCCAGATCGGCTCACGAGGGAGTGGACCAAGCCCACGTGCACAGTGCAGCAGACAGCGCCCAGCACAGGGACCCGCGCGTCAGCCCATATTAAATTTCTAAACACACTTGGGAATTGTACACGGAGGGTCGAAAATATATTTTCCAGTTGCACAACTCAAATACCTACTGCCTCTGTCAAAAAAATGCAATTATAAGAAACGTGTCAAACTATGCCAATTTTGATTAAATTTACAGTAAAAAGTATTGACATTTATATCTCAAAATAAATTTATCATGAAAATATATTTCATAACTAATGTAATGGTACTTATTTTGTCTCATAAGTGTTTGTATTTTTTATATAATTTGAGTCAAAGTTTACGTAGTTTAACTTCTCAGGATATCAGAATTACATATTTTTTAGGCAGAGAGAATACTACAAACATGACCATGCATATCTATCTTTTCTTAAATAGTATTATTGGAACAATAAAAAAAAATAATAGCACCGGCAAACGTGGCCTCAAAAGGTAAGAGATTCAACAATTAATCCAGCTTGTACCCCATTGGTTCCATCCAACGCAGCCCTTGCCGCGCGTTGTTTCTAGTGTATTATCTATCCTTTACCCTTAATCCTGTACAACATTTCCTGAACGCACAGCCAGCCACGTCGCCTGGATTTCATGCCCGTTAAACTGCGCATCGGCGGCCACGAACGCCATGCCATCATCTCTAAGGCTCCCACCGGCGTCCGGACCCTTCGGGCGACACAGGATACTTATCCTTCCACCTCCCGATCCACATCGCCCCCATCGCCACCACCGCTCGGCCCGCGGTAGGAGCGCCGCCAAGATCTCTGCAGCGCCGCCCGCCGTAGCCTCCGCCCGCTCATCCTCTCCCGTCATGCGGCACGCACCGCTGCGACCTCCGCCCAACGCCGTGCGGCCAGCCAGCACCCGCGGCGCTCCGGCCCGCCGGCGACTGCTGCGGCGGCGCCCCACTCGAGCACCCACGTCTGCGCCCTCCCGTCCGCGCGGCGTACCACGCAGGCGCCGCGCAGGCGCCAGCGCCGTCGCCCGCGGCGGCGCAGGCCCGCCTCCGGCCATCTCCCTCGCCGCACTCCTGCGGCGGCGGCGGCCGCACCGCCCCCCGACGAGGGACGCCGCCCCGTCCCGCCGCCGTGCTCCTGCGGCAGCGACGCCCGCCTGCCGCCCGCCCCTGAGGGGAGGCACCAAAGCGTCCTCTGCCGTACCACAGGGAGATGGAGGCAGCAGGTATGCTCTCTTTTTTTCACCCTCTTTTTATTTCTACATTTTTCCTCTTTTTATTTCTTCATTCAATTGCCCCATATGATATATTGATTGAAACGCACATTCAAAACCAATTGCAGGGCCACTCCCTCTCGCTAATGATGTCTAACTCCTCCTGCATCATGTGACAGGCACGCTATGTCAGCCAACCTTCTTCCTTGCTAAGCGCTCATAATAGATACTGATAGATGATTCAAGGTATTTGACAATTTCCTCAGCGGCGTCAATGGTGCTGCTGAATTTTGCAATTCTCTCAATGTTCAGGTCATCATCATGTGCTTACCATTTTGATTTCCTATTACAGACCAGTAAATATTTGTTGCAAAAAGACATGCTCAGTATATTAATGAATGATTGCCTATTGTTGTTTAAATTTGCAGAAAATTTCGCAGGTGTCAAAGCTGAAAATAATGATGCCAACTGCTAATTTCATGTGATGTTCTACAGAACTAGCTTAAGATCCTCCTGATGAGAGCATCAATTGCATTTGTGACATTTCGTTCCATCTCACCCTTCTACTTCTCCGACATGCTTTTTATGTCTGCCTTTTCTCCTTTTAGTTTGTCTTCTCATGTGCCTAAAGCATAGTATGCAGATCTCAGTCAGCTATATATATGTGCAGACCATCTAATCTGCAGCTCCAGCTTGCGCACATCTGCCTTTCGTGGCCCCTGCACCGGTACCATCCCTCCACCGCAGAGGTACACTGCCTTTTTCCCTTTTGTTTGCTAAACGTAAATGTACATGTGATTCTCCGATGAAGCCACCTTTCCTCACAGTATTCAAATTTGTTTTGTCCTGTCCAGTATATGGTCATGTCCTGCCAAGTATGTGCTTATGCCATTTGCTGGATGTTTGGTTACGACTGCTATGTAATAAAAAACATGGACCTCAAACTTGGGCCACATGTGCTGACTCAAATTGAATGGAGAACTGTCGAAGCCCCTTTGTGCTCCATCTTTCTACAGGATTTGTCTTATCTAACCATGAATCATAATAACTTCCACGTGAAAGGCTTATTTTGTACTGATTCATCTTTTTTTTTTTCAATCACGTTTCCTTCGTATGTACTTAACATGTAAATTTGGTTGTTCCAATGGATTTTTTTCCGCTGTAGTTTTGGACTGATGCTTCAAGTTATCAATAGGTCTATTCAGCTGCTTACACAATCTTGGCCTCAGAATGATAGCAAAATGAATGGCTTCTTTTATGGTGCTGTTGCAGTGTCAGCTTCCTTTTTATGCCAAGGTATATCGTTTCAGAATGATTTCGTGTGTGCGCTCAGATTGAACCGGTAATGTTTTCATAATACAAACTCTGCCATTTTAATTGCCTATATGGAAAGCTCTCTCATACACATTTTGGTATACGGAAAACCTCATGAATATATGCCGATGTAATTAGATTACAATGATAACCACGACCAAAGTAACCAGACATTTGAACTTTTGTACCATCGCTCATACTGCTTTGAGGTCCTCGAGCATAAAAAAGGAAACTTTTCACTAGCTGAATTAGAGGCCTCCACGGCAAAGGCTTATTTCTGTACTGACTCATCTTATTTGTATTTTTGCAGGCTCATTTCCTTCCTATGTACTGACATGTAAATGTGGTTGTCCAATTCCTTTTTCTCCCGCTGTGGTTTTCGACTGATGCTTCAAGTTAATATCTATTCATCAGCTTACACAACCTTAGCCTCAGAACGATTGCAAGATGAACGGCTCCATGGTGCTGTTGCAGTCTCAGCTTCCTTTCTATGCTGACAAGGTACACCACCTCTGATTGACTTTTGTGTGTGCCCTCACATTGAAGCACTAATGTTTTCCTCTACAATACAAACTTTGCTATTTTTATTACATACATTGAAACCGTCGCTATAGCCTGTACCATGAATATGTGCCGGTTTAATTAGATTTTTATAATAAACGGGAACAAAGTAACTATACATTCGACCTTTTTTACCATTGCTCATACTGAATTTGGGGCATATGAACAAAATTGGTGCACCTTCTGAACAAGACAGATTAATGAAGCAGGCGCTTATCGTCATAAGTTCCTGATTACGAGCATTATATACTCAGTACAATTGCTATTTAGTTAGCAATAATGCTACTATTCAGTGCAGTTTCCTCTGCAGTTTCTATTAGTCGTATCTCTTGCTTCTATCACTAAAAATATGTTCCTCAACCCTGCTGAGTCCAGGTATTTCTTCTCAATGGTTCACATGATACAGGCATTATCTAAATTCGTTATCTAGAGATCCTCACAAAAGCTTAAAATATCATGTAAGATTATTCTATATTTTTTACTGCAACAATAAAAGCCATGGAGTAACACATTCAACAAATAGCTCTTGCTTGCTCCAAAATTTGGCATTAAAATTTTCAGAATGCAAGCGTCATTGTTCAGCTAAAATTCTACATTGAATATTTGTCTGCCTTTGTGTGCAGGCCACTGACTGTAAATCCTATACCCACGAGTGTAAATCATATATTGGTTGAAGGACCCAACCTTCTTTACACATTTGAAGTTTGGCTGGTCAGCAAATCCTCCATGTTCTAAGTGCCTCTATTTTATCGACTATGATGGCCTACATTTTGGAATACATACTACAGAATCACCGCTATATCAAATTTAAAGGCTACTCATATCAAATTTTCGTAAGATGAATCCGTGTCAGCCTTATGATACATGTGAATTGTGGTTCACCTAACGCACTTTCTGTGTCTGCCTGCGCTGTTCCAGGTCCTGTATGTTTTGTTCTTCAACTAATCGTCTTTCATAATCAATACTCGGTCCAGTGGACCACATTTCCATGACAAGTCTTTGTCGCCAATACGAACCCATCTGTAACTAATTTTACTAATAGTACTAATCTTTTCGTTGCATGTACAATCATATCATATGCTGTATACTTTCAGCATCGTGCGATCCTGCCCCGTGCAAAGCACGGGGTTACCTGCTAGTTGTAACAATAATCAGTGATTGCTTGGTCGTATGTGGCAACGGCTTCAAGCCGAATATGACTTGATGTCTCGATGAACCATGCATGAAGTGGATTCGGATCACAATACGAAGCGGTGCCTGTGCATGCGGGTCCAAAACAATTCAGCTGCAAAGGGTGCTGTTATGCACGGGCCACGTAGAGTGACGTGGACTTCTGGTCCGGTGCTATGCAAAAAAAAATAGGCAGCTGCTACAGTATACTTGATTCGATTATTGCAAGTATATATATGTACTTCGAGTATATATACGTATGATTCTATGTGCACGGAATATGGCTAGCACCAACGATCTGCAAGATACGATTCTTTCGTACCTTTGTTTCTTGAATTCGAGAAGAAACGAAGGCTGTCACGAACGACAGTTCGGCTAGGCCGTGGGGACCTGCCGGCGTGATGATGAGTCGATGCAGTGCAGATTAGTAGCAGGTAGAAGTAGTAGATCCGTTCCGCTAACAACGCGGGGATGTCAACGTCGCCGGTAAGACGGGCGGGCGTCGCACGACGTCGATCGCGAAGATCGGGGCGGCTTCAACGGCGATGTCGACGAAGAGCTTGTCGTGCTGATAACGTGTTATAAAACATGTCGTCAGCGGTTAGGATCTTACTCTCTCCATCTCTCATGATCAACACAGTAGATGAGAAGTAGAACAAGTATACACAAGATAGGGAGACTATTCTTTATTCATCTGAATATTGGTCATTACAACATAGAGCTCCTACATATATATAGTTCTGCCAAGGCCTAAGAGTTTCGGTAAGAGCCCACATATAAACGGATTTAGGATTAGGATTCGTTCTTCTCCTTTCCTTTTAGAGCGAGTCCGTGTGTTTTTACAACATAATGCACCGTAACGTGCGGGCAGTGCAGACCAAAATACATGTATCAGCACCGGACCGGATAGCACCTATATATCCTGTGGGACCCCAGGCGCCTAGATGCATATGCAAGAAAAATCATATCCTAAACTAGGGCTTTGTTAGTTTGTTTAATTTCTAGACAACACGTACACATAACCCTAAATTTATTTATTTTTCTTCTTATGCCTAGGTTAGCAGCCCGTTCGGCTGGCTGCCACGTCTATGGCTGAGGGAACTACCAAATTAATTAAGCCGATAACCGACCAAACATATAATATAATTCTACTTTCAATACAACTATATTTTGAGTAAAAATACACTCCAGCATACTTAAACTATTGGGGCATTACCATCGGGTACTTGAACCGAAAAAGCTCACCCCGGGCATTCGGTAAAAACCGAAAATTCGGTTCGGTTCGGTTTGGTAAAAAAATAGTTTGGTTTTCAGAAAACCAAAACCGATCGGTTTGTCAAAATCCCAGAAACCGACCAATTCGGTTTCGGTTTTTAATTTCGCTTTTCGGTTTTTATCAAAAAAACCGAGCAGCAACAGAATCGAAAAAATCGCTGCCTCCTGCTTCCTGCTCCCGTCCCGCCGCTGCCCCGCCGCCAAGCCCCGCAGCTGTGCCCCGCCGCCGAGCCCCGCAGCTGTGCCCGCCGCCGCCCAACGATGAGCCCCGCCGCCGCCACGCCTCTGAGCGCGGAGCGCCTGAGCCCCGCCGCGGCCTCGCCTCTGAGCGCGCCAGAGCCCCGCCGCCGCCCCGTCTCTGAGTACTCCGGAGTGCCTGAGCCCCACCGCCGCACCCCTTCTGAGCGCGGAGTGCCTTAGCCCCGCCGCCGCACCCTTCTGACCGGCGGTACTCGCTAGGGTTACAGACGGGAGTGGGGAATAGTCGCCGTACTCGCTCGGGTGCGGACGGGACTGCGGGGTGCCGTGCCTGTTTTTCTCCCCGTGGTGGGCTTTGGGCCGGGGCCGGCTGCGGGGTGTCACTGGCTTAGAGCCTAGTTTTACAGATGTTCGGTTAATTCGGTTATTCGGTTCGGTTTGGGACGAAACCGATCCCAATTCCGAAAACCGAATGGAGCAAAACCAGAAACCGATCCCGAACCGAAAAACCGAGATTTCGGTTCGGTTTCGGTTCGGTATTCGGTTTTTCGGTAAATAGTGCCTGGGCGAGAAAAAGCTATCACCCGGGTATTTAAACTATTGGGGCATTTACCATCTAGGTACTCAAACTTAAAAGGCTCCCACACGGGTACTTAAACTATTGGACATTACCATCCTGGCACGCGAGTGGGCCGTCACCGCCGCTG
Organism: Hyparrhenia diplandra; assembly: GCA_015847255.1. Lineage (NCBI taxonomy): Eukaryota > Viridiplantae > Streptophyta > Magnoliopsida > Poales > Poaceae > Hyparrhenia > Hyparrhenia diplandra. The sequence goes on from JADLZK010003146.1 coordinate 617,360, forward strand.
GAGTGCAGGAAATTGAATTTTGATTTTTTTTTTCTTTTTCTAAAAATTGGTGAATAGTGCTAGAATTTGTTATTTTTATAAAAATTTAGAGCTTCAAAAATTCGAAAAATTTTGTGTAGCCTCTCCATGATGTACTCTACCTAGGAAAAATATGAAACTTAGAAAATGAATAGCTTTTGTATGTTTAAAATTTACCTCTTTAATTAATAAATGAACTTCCATGAATTTTAATAATTAAAAAATATAAATGTCCAAAAAGGGGTGGCTACCTGTGCTCGCCACGCTCACGCACCGCGCTCCAATGTGTCGCCGTGTGGGCCACATCGATGGGGCCTCGCGCGTGTGCCTAGAGGCCCACCTATGCTCGCCGCTTGCGCCCCCCGCCTTCAGAAACGACCTCTGACCGGTATGCAGGGGCGAAGTTCGAGCAAGTCGGAGGGGTGCCTTTCTCTTATAGATGTGAAAATTTGATCTGTAAACATGGTGGAAATTTGTTTTTAGTAGTGGTATTTCAAATTTTTGTGGGTGCCTAATTGAACGTAGCTTCGCCCATGCCGGTATGTATGTCAACCATATAAAACTAGTAGTCTATCGGGTGTCCTCGGGAACCCGAATCATCCACGTTTCTAACTTTCCGCAAGATCATTATAGAAGACATTGCAGTATTATAATAGTTGATACAAAAATATATTACATCGAGTTTAACAGACGGAAGTATTACAAACAAATTTCATGATTTTTGGATATTTATTTTAATTATTAAAATTCATGGAAGTTCATTTATTAATTAAAAGAGGTAATTTTTAAACATACAAAAACTATTCATTTTCTAAGTTTCATATTTTTCCTAGGTAGAGTACATCATGGAGAGGCTACACAAAAAATTTCAGAATTTTTGGAGCTCTAATTATTTTTTTAAAACAAATAACAAATTCTAGCACTATTCACAAATTTTTAAAAAAGAAAAAGAATCAAATTTCAATTTTTCGCGCTCTGGCGGCGTGTGACAGCCCACTCGCATACCCAGATGGTAATGTCCAATAGTTTAAGTACCCAGGTGGGAGCCTTTTTAAGTTCGAGTACCTAGATGATAATGCCCCAATAGTTTAAGTACCCGGGTGATAGCTTTTTCGGTTCGAGTACCCGGATGGTAATGCCCCAATAGTTTAAGTACCCAGAGTGCATTTTACTCTACATTTTTCATTACGCCTAACAAATCGTTTATGTGTTGCTAATAAGTACTGATGCACATTCGATTCTCGTTTCGGTTTCATAATACTTTTTTTTCTGAAACACCAGTATAATAAACAAGACGCTCACAAACAAGCAGTGTGCACCCTCCAACCACCACCAATAAAGTGGGAACCAGTTTCTCCAAATCCATTTCCTTTTAACCCGGGTGCCGTAGGGCTGGATTACTATGACTAACACGGGAACTAAGCGTGTACTCCCTCCATATTGGTAAAGAATATCGTTTTGGGCAAGGTTTGGGTCAAATATTGAGAATATAAATCAAATAACTTTTAAGTCGTTGAGTTTGTAAATGTGAAAAACATATCAATAGATTTGTCTTTAATATCGTATTTTCATAAAAATATACATATACCACCTTTCAAGTAAATACTTTTATAGAAATAAGAAGACAAAGTTATACTTTGAAGACCGTGTCGTTGTCCCCAAACGACATTCTTTACTAACCTGGAGGGAGTAAAAGAAATGCCATGTATCCGAGAAAAAAAGAGAAAATTAGTGGAAATGTGAACAAAAGATGACGGCGTAATTAAATCATTGGTCGCCCGTGAACTGAGCGTAGCTTAGCTGGTGAGGCTCCTTGTGGTGGAACCTACCCACCCGGGTGCTCGTATTTTCCTGAATTTATTCCAGGATTTACTTGCGCTATGCTTTCAGTCGAGGCCCGGTCTCTCGAAAGCGTTTATAGGGGTATGGTTTGCGTGCGTATGTTCATAGGGGTGAGTATGCGTGTGTTGTGAGCGTCTGAGTCTGTACTGGCGTTTTGAAAAAAAAAACAGTGGTCGGCCTGGTGCGCCAAGAAAACGAGGTTGGAACAAGAATAATATAATAAATAAAATCAATAAAAGCTCAGTCGTGGTCTACAGCTGGTCCGCGTACGACCTGGGCAGACGGCTTTTTCTTACTGGAAAAAAAAAGATACGAGTCCAGAAAGAACATTGTTACTCCACTGATTATACTGTACTTTACTAGCCCACAGGAGACATCTGAAAGAAGGAATCTTAGTTTCCATTCACCAGGAGGGAGGAAGGCCGAGATGGAGGCATGGTGTGGGGGAGGGAGTGCCGCGTTGGGATGTGTTAGTGTTTCAGTGTTTATATATTGTGACCGAGATATGGGCCGAGATAGACTTCTGTTGGGCTTCTTCGTCTAATTTCAAATTGTTCCCAGTGAGGCTGGAGCTCTGATTTGGGCTATTATTAACCGTGGCGGTTATTTAAAAAAAAAACCCACCACGGTTAATAAAACCTAAGTGTCTTGCACTTGCTTTGTGTAGGTGTTCTTGCTAGCATAAGGACCGGTTAGTCTTGTGTGGATTAGAGACCTAGACTTTCCTTTAGAAGTGCTACTAGGAGGCTTGCAAGACCATAGAGCTAGAGCAAACCGCGTTTACGCTTTTTGTTGTACTAATCCTTTGCTCTAGTACTTTGTAGAAGTTTTTAATAGGCTATTTACCCCTCTCTAGCCAACTCGGACCTTTCAGCCGTGCGAGCCGTGCCACCTGAGAGACAGGGAGGGGAGGGAGCACCGGGAGGGAGGAAGGCCGAGATGGAGGCATGGTGTGGGGGAGGGAGTGCCACGTTGGGATGTGTTAGTGTTTCTGTGTTTATATATTGTGACCGAGATATGGGCCGAGATAGACTTCTGTTGGGCTTCTTCGTCTAATTTCAAATTGTTCCCAGCGAGGCTGGGGCTCTGATTTGGGCTATTATTAACCGTGACGGTTATTTTTTAAAAAAAACCACCATGGTTAATAAAACCTAAGTGTCTTGCAAAAGATTTTGTGTAGTAGTGTAAGGCATGGGCCAAGGGAGGAGAGGGAGGTAGAGAGAGAGGGGGGACACTAGGCACCAGTCATGGGGAAGAAGAGGCACTATGTCAGGGTGATGTGTTGGGCACAGAGGAGTGCCGGGGATGGAGGAGCGTCAGCAGCAGAGGCGCGCCAAGGCTGCATGCCGGGGCCGGAGGAGCATCGACGAGGTAGGCGCATCGGGTGGGTTGAGGTACCACACATTAGCCATCAGGTGTTGTTAAACATCAAGCAATACGGAGGGAGATGGCTCAGTATCCAAGATGATGGCTTGCAAGTATATTGAATATACCGTTTGATTTAGGGTTTGAGTTCTGTTTGATTCCAAATAAGTCGCCAACTTATATAAGTCAAAAAGTAAAAAAAAAATGACTTGTTTTACCAAACAACTCTAACTTATAAGTCACCCTAACTTATAAGCCATAAGTTGGTACACCTCCGCTTAAAACTTATAAGTGACCTTTTTTTTTTTTCTCCTTTTCTCACAACAGCCCTAACTTATAAGTCATCTACAACCAAACAGCCTCAATTTATAAGTCACCTGGGTTTCAGTCACCTGACTTATGGAAACCAAATAGGCCTTAATTTCAATTCTGAATTATTCTGCACTTGGAGCTAGCCAATACCAACTCTAAATTTATGAGGCTGAATATATCACGGTAGTGATTTTGTTTCGCTTGGACGTTTTTGCTTCCAGCCGTTGTCCTCTGTTTTATTACTGGTTTTTTGTTCTCTGCAATCTATCCTCGCAGACTAACAGAGTAATCTAGTATGTTGACAATTTCTTGTCGTGATTTGAGATATAAAATTATTTGGAATTGAAAAAAATTACTCAGTTGCCATACCCATACATTGCACTCTAAATAGTCAGCAGCCCATCGTACTGTCATTCTTCAATGTTCTCGTCCGGCCCATTCTCGTAAGCATATCGTTTCCCCACTAGACATGTCTCAGCCCGGCTCCTTATTACTTCACTAGTGTTTTGGCGCGCGCCCATGCGCTCGGGGTATTGGCCCCGTCTGATTTGGAAACGATTTACACACAATGTGGTATCATTATACACACAATAGGATCCGATGCTTTGGCACATGGGTTTCCAAATGGCCACCGGGACGGTCCAGCACCTGATACAACAGATTGCAATTGGGCCATTGGCCGGCTCTGTTTTTGATGACATACGTCTAGCCATCAATACATCTAGACATCAAAGTTAAGCGACACTACAGAGTAGTCCTGCCACAGATTATGTGGCGATAATACTTACATATAGGACGTTATCCCTGGGTCCATATTGTACATGACGGTACATAGAAGAGGTTAGGGCCATGAGACTGAATGGAAATGACTGATGACATGGTTCAGCACATAACACACACAGGCAGCATAGATCACAGCAGTTCAGAGGTAGGCAGACAGACACGCAAAAGCAACAGTTGCTTGGTCTTCAGTCATCTCTGGGGCGGTAACGGAAGCCTCATGTTGACTGCGCATTGCAAATAAGCATGTGGATGAAATTTTCATAGAAGGATTGCATCATGTACTTAAACAAATGGTGATGACAGTGATGTTAGCTATAGTAAGAATGGTACCTCTGATCTGCCAAACATAGGCTTCCGTAAGGACCTCTCTATCGTAGCCCAGCTCTTCAGCTAACATATACAATGGGGGAAGTATCAGCGGAATTCTGATTATAATAGCTGGTAAGATAAGATTGAAAGATATATGATTGAAACAAATGGAGAAGTATCAGAGGAAGTATGTAGTTGGTAAGATAAAATTGAAAGATATATGAATATACTACCTGCTCTTTTGTATTGTTATATCTTGCACTGTTATCTTAGTTCTTTTGTTCTTGCCACCTGTATCGACACCGTTATAAACCACCCCCACCTGGTAACCACGCTCACCATATGGAAACAGGAGCGGATACTGGAGGGCCATATATGCAGGATGGATAGAAGAAATATGTTGTAGCTATCCATCCTGCAACCAACCAATGCAAAGGAATATATGTAAAAATATGGAACCTAACTAAGGAATAGAAAGAGCATCCGACCAACCACCACCCCCAATCTGAATGAAAACAGACGCAATTGGGCATGTGAAACATGCCCCATCGTCCCATACATGAGATAAACTCACCTCTGGCAATCGAAGAATGACCAACTGGTATAAAAGATTCAGGGAAAACATTGGGCTATCTCCTCCCAGGGTTTATTCTTCTGAAGTGTCTGCAATATAATTGAAGGGAAGATCCAACAGAATTAATTTTGTTTCCAACCAGGGAAATGACAACATAAATTTAAGATGAGGCAATCAAGTTGGACAGATCTTCAAGAATAACACTGGGAAATAGTTCTCTGTTGAAATTATAGAGAGATGCAATGATTAAGCGTAATGATATTGATTGACAACCTAAAGGAACATTTTCTATTGAGGGCATGGTAATCTTAGGGTTTAGGATATATATTTGCCTCTTTACTAGACAGCTATCTTTGTTAAATAAATATGACCGCAAATCTGGTGCACATAAAAGAAATTAATCAACACCAAACCTGCAGAGTGCACCCATTAGCCTTGCAGATAGATACCGGGACATATATGTCGATTTCAGCATCTCAAGATCAATACTCAGATTGTGGCAAGCAGTTGGATAAAAAGGGATAAAGACAGAAATGGAAATCAAGCGAACCAACCTTAAGCAAATAAATATGTCAGCAATTTTTAGAATAGGAAGCTAGGAGGCAACAATGGCATAAATAATTGCTGCCACTGGAGGTGTATGTTTCATGTGATGTGTAATCAATCAAACGAAATCGATGGTGAATTTATAGCTCGCTAGTTCAAGGCAATTTTATATATTAAACATAATAATAGTCACAAAAAGAATAACACATAATCTACATGTAATCATTGCATAAATCTCATTGAATGGCATCCTTTTTTTTGAACTTTCATTGAATAACATCTGAGAAGCTTTCTTTTGTTCATGTGAATAACCTGATTAGGCTCATTGAAATATGGTTCCTGCCTCAATTCGGAACACAGAAAAACAATTTTTATTATAGTGGGAAACTAAACATAGTTTAGCTATCGAAGGTAAAGGTAAAAGTGCATGTTTGGGGCAAAAATAAAGGGACAGAAGCAACATGGCATGTTAGTCATAAACCTTACTCCTTCCAACTGCAATACACAACGAAGTAAATCTTCATGGACACAAGAACCCAACGAAACGAAATTGCAACTCTAAGAGGTCAGTGAGCAGTCAAAACTATAAATCTATATAAACAATAGAGTAGATGCTATTTTTAAAAAAAAAAAAAAGGACATATGTTCCTGATGATCCTTAGTATTTTCTGTAATTTATATAGAATTTTCAAGCTATATTTGGATCACTAAGAAATGGTAAAAGAAAACAAAGAAAATGAGGACACACGTACCAGCAAAGGCTGGCTTCAGCCTCCATCATTGAGCATGAGGCTCCGTTCGTTCGTCGCCATCAGCTGTGGCCCTTTTCGGAGTCGACCTTTTCACTGTCCGCTCGTTCCACAAGCAAAGGAGCCGGCCAGCCATCGTGGGACCTAGGATGGAGGGGGCTGCAGTGCGTGCGGAGATGTCGAGGAGCTCAGTCGCCGGCGCACAACGCGTTAGGGATGCAGATGGAAAAGGGATCAAGATGAAAGTGACGCACCGTTGGCTCAGATCGCCTGTCTTTGAATCAGCACGGGGAGCAGACACCCAGGAGGCAGTGGCCAGCGCCGTCGCTGGCCCACAGGCCTCCACCATGCCACCACCGTCCTTGGCCTCCGGCGGCTTCCTGTTTGGCACTCTGCGCAGATCTGGCGGGAGAAGGGACGGATCCGACTATAGAGGCACTGGATCCGCCAGATCCGCCGGTGTGGGCCTCCTCCAGCAAGAAAGAATGAACAGGCAAGCATAGATCGACATCCGTCCCCGGCGCCGGCGACTGAAGTGGAGGGGGGGAGAGAGAGTACCTTAACCTGCGCCGGCCATCGGGTCTGCTTGCCCGCGCCCATGGCCGGAAAGGTCCCACGCTTGCCTGCCGCCGCGGCAACGGGCCTAGCAGCCCCGCTTGGAGAGAGGAAGAGAGGGACTGAGGGAGGCCAACAAACAATATCTGTCAGTAAAGAGCAGCGCTGCCGCGCTGGGCACGAGAACCCATCGGCGAAGGCACAAAGACGACGGTCACATACCGGACGCAGACCCAGGAGCAAAGAAGACGGGGCCGCAAACGACCAGCAGCCACTGGACGGCGCACCTCCGCTCGCCGACGTCGCACATGCACGGTGGAAGAATCCAGCAGCAACCTACAGAGTGCGGTAACGACGCGCGCCCCGCAGAAAAGCACAAACATTGAGCGAACTGTTTGATGCCACCAGAACGCGGAGAACACTGAACAGGAACAAAAGGAAGCGAGAAACACATACCGAGTTACCGACTACCGCAAATCAGATGCAGCACGGGCACAGCGGCCGCAGCGAAGAAGCAGCCGGTGCGCCGGCTCTTTGGCCTCCGCCAGCACACAACCAACAGGCCTGAGGCGGCAGCCTGGCCCTACGCCGCTACGCAAGCAGCAGCCTGCACGTCACACCTCCACCGTGCGCCAGCACGCAGATCTGCGCAGCCGACGGCGCCACAGATCTGGTTCCCGAGCGGCACAGGAACCTACGAATCGACGCCTCGACAGCCCTCCAGGCGCGCCGGAGGGCCACAGGAGCCAACGATCCAGCAGCCTCAACAGGCAAACCGCACCAAACCGAGGAAAGAGGAGAACGGGAGCCCGCTAGCTGAGAGAGGCGAGGAAAGCGATGGCGTCGCGTGGAAGCTGACCGGATACAGCCGGACCGGGTAGCAAATGGAGCAGCGTTCGGACACCAACCAAGTCACCGAGACGAAGAGACCGACACGCGGGTCCAAGAGGAACCCTAAGTTACAGGGGCCACTGGACAGCGTCACCGCAACACCTGGGCCCCGCGAACTCACAGCCCGCCCCCGCGAACGCAGCGCCCGCACCCTACCGCCATTCGCCAAAAGGATGAGGAATGCGCCAGCGCTGTAACCGGGCCCAGCGGAGGGCGCCCAACCGCCCACGACAGCGAAGGGCGCGGACCCAGGCGGCCGTCCGGGAAACGCGCCCCCGCCGCAGTCGGGCGGGAGCTCCCGGCGAACCGGTGCTCGACAACGCGCGAAGGCCAGGAACGAGGAGCCGACAACGCACACGTACGGATGGTACGACGGCCGCCCACTCAGAACTCCTGTTCACAGCCCGCGGTCAGCGCACTCCCGTCCACCGATTCCGATCGCAGCGGCCAAAAATTTTTCGGCCACCGTGGCCACGCTGGGAGCCCGTCCTAGCCTGGGGCTCTCATATCTTTAGATCCTCGCGCCATTTTGCTCCGCTGCTCAAGCTGTGCGTGCACCAGCCCACCCCACCCGCTCGCCGTCGCGGACGAGTGATGATTGTGTTTGCGCCTTTGCGGTGTGGGGCGCGCGCGCGTTAGCTGGGATCGGATTCAATCGTTCAAACAGGTGGTTTCGCAGGCAGAGCTGCCGTCTGATGCAAATTTCTGCGTCGACCTAGCTGCTTGCGCGCCGCGCCGCGCCGCGCCCCGCCCGGGCTGGTCCCGTCTCCCGCCCGTCAGTCTCGTGGCAAGCCTTACACTGTTACACATGTGCTGACTTGGTACTCGGCGGTCGGTCTGCCCAGTGGCCGCGCACATGGATGGACGATTCATGCTTGGGACTGCTGTAGCTATGACAGATTTCGCGTTATGTGCTGATTCGATTGCAATATACATACGAGGCCAGTTTATGCAAAGGTCTTGATTTTTTTCAACATTGTTCCTCTGTGAATGCCCAGTATCGATGGCTGCTCTGGCGTTGCCCAAACAAGGACGACACCCAAGATTCGGTAGGCAACTCGGCATTGGCCCAGCAGCAGGCCACTGGAAGGTTTGTCTTTGCTTCAACATTAGCGCATATGTTTCTGAGTTCTTGATGTGTTTAGATCCCCTGGAATTCACCTGAAATTTGGTATTGTAGCTGAAATTTGGCACTGTAGCACTTTTCGTTTGTTTATGGTAATTGTTGTCCTACTATGAGCTAACTAGGCTTAAAAGATTCGTCTCGCAAAGTATATACAAACTGTGCAATTAGTTATTTTGTTGACCTACATTGGATACTCCATGCATGAGGCAAAAGATTTGATGTGACGGGGAATCACAAAGTTTAGAGATTCAAACTTTGGATCTAAACACAGCCTTAGTGAAAACCAACTTGATATGTGGCTTGATGGGACAGGTGTTGTTATTCTGCCGCTTCTTATGCCATATGGATTTCATCGGTCAGGAAAGGGTTTTGCTAAGGTACTCTCAAATAACTGTGAGCCATTCATCTATTTTGATTGGGCCGGTTACGATCATCTATTACCTAATAGGAGGTAATATGTGAAGTACATGTTTATTAATTTTTATATTTTGTAAAACATGACAATTAAGGAAAGCTCAGATATAAAAAATAATTTTCTAGATTTAATTGATGCGTGCTAACCTCAATGATTTGCATGTGCATGTGCATGTGTGAGACCATTATTCAATTCAGATCAAATACGTGTGAAATTGGATTCAGATAGAACTATTTACCATATTGTAGTTCAAATTTCAATGCCGGTATGGATAGTTCGAATTTTTATTTACATCCTAATATGAACTTGATTTTGAAAAAAACAAATACAAGATACATTTGCTTTATTGATTATTCTAGGAGAACAAATAATTGTGAATGTAGAGATTTAAAATATGAGTGTAGAAGATTTTTGAAACATGTCAAGCTGGCCGGTCCCAAGAAATCATGCATTGCTGTCAGTATTAGCGAAGAATCGGGAGGCTTGTTTTTAAAGAAGAAAGGAGGATTTCCCTGCCATATTTACTCCCGTCATTATGGGAACGGGAAGGAAATTCAATTGTTTTCTTAGATTTTTAATTAATTAATTAATTGATAAAATTTATAAAATCAACGGCTCAGATTCGTTTGATATATTACCTTCTCCTAGGTAAAAAGTGTACATTAGCATTGCCCGTCAAGAAAAAAGGTGGCAGAAAATGATATACAGTAATAAGTTGGTGAAGCAATCAGGTGGTGTTCATCCACATCAGAGTTTCTACTTATCAACTGTGTGAGAACCTCCTAAATACCGGGCCCACACTTTTTGTCTTTGTCCTAAAGACCTCGGCGGTGTGCGAGATGCACCCAATAACTTAAGAAACATGTCGGGTGTCATCGGAAACCCCGATTACACCACTCTCATACCGGGATCAACAAAGGAGTAGCTACAACATTACAACATATGTTACAAGAATATAGATCGAGTGTGGAAGAATAATAACATTAATTTTACAAAATGTGAGTAAGTTACATTTTTGTAAAGTAAACTTAATTAATTTGCGGAAGCTGAGTAGACTATAGGAGACATCCAAGTCATGTCGAGCCCACCGAGCGCAACCTTGGTTAAGACATGAGTCAACACCTGCAACAAGGGTTAACAAACCCTGAGTACACAATGTACTCTGCAAGACTTACCCGACAAAAAGAAAAGACTCAAAGGATATGTTGGCTTAAGGGAAGTAGAGCTAGAAAAGGGAAGTTTGTAGAAAAGCTTACTACAAGTGGATCCTTACTTTCAATCTTTTTAGCCTCAATTTTGTTGAAGCATAATTAAGCTAGATTTGCACCTGTTCTATCTCAAACACATTTTAATCAACACATCTCAACTTATCTCTGCATCTCTTTTCCTTTCATAACCATGAGTAACCTTGTTTCTTCAATTACTATGATGAATGGACAGAAGAACGGGTCTCCATATCCGAGAAGCAACGGCGATCCACGAATCGATTCAAACCCAGCTGGGGATCCCTAACCACACGACATATGTAGCACTTAAGCTTGCATATATCAACCCTCACTCAGTTCGTCCAAAACAGGACTGGGTCCATCGCCACCCGAGAATACAGTACACCTCCAATCCGGGACTTTAACCCACGAGGGTAGCTTGTACTCCCGCCATCTCTCCACTCACAGTGCGCGGTTGTCCGTTCCCGATTTGGCACACCCCCGAGATCAGGCTTACCGGAGCATGTGGCTAGTTAGGGTCGACTGACCTGGGGTGACAACCAGGCAGCCGTGCCTTTGCCAGAAGGCCTCAGGCGCACTTGCGTTCAAAAAGTCCCGAATATAACAATTCAAACAACGGACGGGCCTTAAACGACCAACACGGAATAAGCACAGCTAGGTATCCCGCTGGCTTTTCAACCTAATTCCCGTGCAGTCTCAGATTCAATACTACCATTTTCATTCTCATGAACCACCATCAGGGTGTTCTCTTTTTCCAAAGCCGGGAGGAACAAAGATAAAAACCTATATCTCGCGAACGATGAAGCCATCATTCGACTTCTACCGACATCTAAGCATTACTAAGCATTTAGAGAAACGACCTACTCATACTAGTGAGATAACATTGGAATAACTAAAATTCAAGGTAGTCATGCAGCAACGGTATCAACCAACTCTTATTAACTTAATGCACATTACACTAGACTTAAGGTGAATAAAACATTTATAAAATAGAGAAGGGTTTATGCTCAGGGGCTTGCACGTGTTGCGAGGGAAAGTCGATTCCACGGTCGGATCACGAAGTCACACTTGACACCAACACCTCGGATCGATGCATCTTCTCCAAAGCTTGATCATCGCGAACCATTTTATTCTCGTTTACTACACGCAAATGATGATGCATGCTTTAGCATGATGAAGTATAAATATGATGCTTGATGGATGCATGAAATGATAAACAACTTGGGTACAAGTTTTCTTCACGATAAAGTTGCAACCCAACAAAACCAACTTGTTGAACTACTCTACAAGATATCATCACCATTGCACGAGGAGTTCTCAAGGACCATTTGATTGTGATATGATCCAAGATTCACAAAACAATCCCAAGATCACACAAAACCTAAGTCAATAAACGTTAAACACTATCCTTTTTCTAATAAATAAATAAAACATAATATAGAAAATAATTTAAACATTTCAAAGTGACTCTAAACTTTTTATACAAGTAGGTCATAGCATAAAACAGCACCAAATAAATTTTCATGATTTTTGAACAAATATTTTATTTTCTAAAAATCATAGAACATGCATTTTTCAATTAAAGATGGTATTTTTAAAACATGCAAGAACTATTCAAAATCAAAGTTTCAAATTTTTCATGGATACACATACTCATAGGAAGGCCCTACAAAAATTTTCAGAATTTTTGAACCAGAACTTGAATTTATATGAAAATCACAAAATCGGGCACTATTCATAATCACAAAAATTGATAAAACATTTTATAAAAGGAAAAGAGCCTTTGGGCTCAAAGTGGCCCGATCCTGCTGCGGCCCGGGCGCGAACGCGCATGCGCGGCCAACAACGGCGGCAGCGTCATCGCTAGCGGCGACAAGACAAACGAGGCAGCCGGCCCAACTACACGCGGCTGCCAAAGCCCGCCACGGCAACTTTTGCGAGAAAAGGACTCACGCTTTTATAAAATAACAAACAAATCCAAACCACTATTTGACACTATTTAACTAAGTCACGAGACTTTTCATTTAACCCCCTTAACTTTTTGTAATTTGCAAACTCGGTCCACGAAGGACTTGAGCGGGCGGCGCCGGTGGCGCTCGGCCGGCGGCGGCAAGGCTCGGCGGGGTTTCCCGGCGGCGGCGAGGCGAGCATCGAGCACAAGACGCGCCTGGCGACCAAAACCCCTCACACAAACGAACCAAACGGGACCTCCACGGACGTACCTACGCGCGCGGCGACACGGCAAGGCGAACTCGCTGGCGGACGGCGTTCCGCTGACTACGGTGCGCGAAACGGCGAGCGGACGGCACACTCATGACCGGGAGCTCACCGTGGTTCTGGTGCTCGCGCTGGTTTGGACGGGGGCAAGGCGGAGATATGCTGCGGGCGGCGGTGGGCGGGTGGCGGCATTCTCCGGCGGCAACGATGGCGTTCGGCCGCGTCTAGGCGTCTTCGCGAGAAAAGAGCGAGCCGCCCATGATCGGTGTAACGAAGCGAAGTTAGGGCTCAAAGTGGTTCGTCGTGAGGCTAACCGGAAAGGGGCGACGACGACGAGGTGGGTCGGGCAGCGCGCGATTCACGGGAAAAAGGAAAAAAATGGCGGTGCGCCCGACCGTTCCGGTGGACGATAGCGGGACGCGACCGGGTTCGAGACGCAGCGAAGCGACAAAGGCGGTCTGCCTACGAGCCGGAGTGGGTGGAGGTGCAAGAACGATGGCGAAATCTGGCGGCGGTGGCCGGAGGTGCTCGTCGACGGGAAGGAAGAAGAAGAAAGAAGAAAACGGCCGGCTCTAGCGACTTATAAAGGTGAGGGAAGGAGGAGAAGAGGTGGCCAGCACCTTCGTGATGACGCCCGGTGGCGATAATGCACGGGGATGGCCGAAGTCGCGAGGCGGCCACGGCGGACGGCGGCGACAGTGGCCGGCATGGGCATCCATGCCGGTTACTATAGCACCCAAACCCTAACTTTCGGTTTTTAATCAAATTCACCCAAAATTTGAACTGAACTCGAAAAACTATAAAAAGCAACTTTGCTTAAAATTTCAAGATCTAAAATTTTCACAATTGGAAGATTTTCAAATTCGGCCTCTAAATATGACTTTTTGAAATGGGATCAAAAAGGGAGAAATTTGAATTCAAAATTACTTTTAAAATTACATATAAACTTGAAAAACTCAAAACACCAACTTTGTACATCAAGACAAGATAAACAAACTAGCTTTTGAAAGTTTTGTCAAATTATGCATAGATTTTGAAATATCGAAAAGGGGGTAAAGAAGGGTTAGGGTTTAGGGTTTCCGACAAAAGGGGGTAACTCTCGGATTTTGATTCTTTTCGCGTCTCTTCGATCGACAACGTAACCAAGCATAAACTAAACTTATTTTTGTCCAAACCAAAGCTTAAGCGGTAAATAACACTGGGGGGTGTTACTGCCTTTCCCCTTAATGAGAATTTCGTCCCGAGATTCAGAACGGGAACTTCCAAGAAAGCGACGAGAGATTACCATAGCTTTAAAACTGCACTAAAGATGATAGAACTTGCCCACACGATAGACGATTACAAAACCATTGGAGATACAAAGAGGGTACAAAGATTACTCCCTGGGTCTAGTGACACATCTATTACATAGCAAAGTTTCACTCCGAAACTTAGACAAACGAGGACAAAGAAGAAACACCAAGAAGAGAGAAGCGACCAAAACGCAAAAAGGACCCCAAAGATCGAAAACAGATGGGATCGAGGAGGCACAACATGTCAAGAAGGCACAGAATGAATCCTAAGGCCATAAGCTAACTGGATGTAGACTCGACCTTCTAGGATGAAAACTGGACTTCTTCTTCAACAAGACGCGTAGCAACCTTTGACGGGCAACCTGAATCCGCAAGTAAGAGCTTAATCTTGCAGTACTGGATTTCACGTCTTCTTCTCTGGCTCAATTACTTCTTGAGCTAGACAGCTTCACTTTGGAGGAGAAAATCTACATTGTGATTCTTAAGAAGAGATTTACGGTGGGCTTTGAAGAGAAGGAAGTGGCAAAGCAAGGTACCCGAGTTGCGTTTTATAACGCAGAGGAGCGGATAGAGATGCTGCATCGCATTGAGGAAAAGAGACCGAGAGAGAAGAGAGAGAGTCAAAAGCCGTTCACGGGTGGAGCGGCCACCAGCTTTGGTGCGCTCTGTGCTCAAGCTTAGGGTGACAGGATTCCCGCGACGTGGAGGCAAGCAGTGACCGAAGTCATGGAGGGGTCCGGTACGGTGCAATGGCGAGGGCTGCGGGCAGACAGCGCACAAAGAGAGAGGAAGAAAGAGAGCGTTGTGCAGGAGTAGACGTGACCTGACGGAGTGAGTGCGGGCACAGCGAGACTACAACACAAAAGCAAGCGCGAGAGGGGCCAGGATGCTCACGGCGTCCAACAAACACATGGCGGCAATAGAATGCCACAGTGATCCCAATCTGAGCAGGGCCAGCAAAATTTGAAGTCGAACTGAATAATCCATATGCTCTTTGCAATGTCACCGAAATGTCAGATGTAAATTGTAGCTTGGTAAATCCCACTCAAATGCAAAAGGCAGCAGCATAAAACTTATCAGAAACAGGACAACTTTCCGATCTTTCATGTCCTCTCGATCCAACAGTGACGGCATAAGTGGCTTGATAATTGGCCAGCACTACCTTCAGAAATGGTTAAACAGAGTTCCTTATCTACCACTTCTTGTAGTCTGTTAATGTTGATGTCAGTGATTTGCTCTTCGAAGGTCACCTTTCTTGCTACTTTCAGAGGAAAGTCCCACTCACTGAGTTCGATATACAGGTCCTCGGATAGAGTATAGAAGGATAACCAAGGAAATTCACGGCAAGGGAATGCTTTAGTGTAGTTTTGTAATGGATCATGATTAGAAATCATTAATCATAACACCACGGCCAAAACCACAACCACGGAGAGAATCCATATGATAAAAATTAGTGGTGAGCAAGGATTTACAACGAATGATAGCAAACAAAGCAGTTCCAAGACGTAGAGTCACTATGGAGGTGATTCAAGATCAAAACCAAGGATATAATACTAGAAGAGTTTGGATCGAAGAGTTTGGAAATAATCAACCAAGATTCTAGGGCGTAAAACCAAGGAGTTATCGAAGATCAAAGAGAGATGTGCATGGCAAGAGTCGCCTAAGAGACCCAACAAAAACTTGGCTTGATTCCACAAGGCGCAACACAAGCCGTGGCAAAACTTACATATAACATCCTAGCTGGACTAAGGTTCAGCCAAAGTTACACACAGACTAGCAATAGAACACAAACAACACCCAACATTGCTAAAATTTATTCATGAAAAGTAACTTATTAAACATTTGAGCAAATCCACGAAATTTAGCAAGCTCTCAATCAATAATAAAAACCTCATATGCACTATATAAATGCTAAAATTAACATATGCAATGCAATGATATCTACTAATAATGCAACAAGATGATCATGAATAACTGGAATATGAAGATCTTTCCCCCTTAAAAGAAATCAAATTCCGAGATTTCAAGGTGACAAATCCCGTGAGATAAGTATTGGGAAAGGAAATGTGTCAAATATATATTAACTTATAAGAAATTTGCAAACAACAAAATTGATATTAAGATTGCAATCAGAATCAAATGATGATTACAACCGATAAGGGTTTTTCGGAAATTTCAGAGAAATATAGATAGGAATTTCCAAAGAAAGTTGCGAAGAAGGCAAAACCTCATTAATTGTGAATTATGGTAAATCATGACCATAGACCCCGACATAAGCGAGCGCCCGGCAGTATTTCCTTATGGCCGCGGTCCATAGGAGACCCCAGGTTTCGACGCTATTTCCCGGCCACAGATCATGATTTTACCATAGGACACAACCATTGTAACTTTCAACCAACACATGTTGACTGTCAAAGTGAAGAGAAGAGCATGTGTCAGAATGGAAGAAGTCGAAATACGACACATATATGAGTTGAGAAATCAAGGAGAAATCTGAGGCTTTTAAATAGAGTTGACATGGCAAGGTGCAAGCTCCCAAAAATTAGAACTTATAAAGCAAAGATTATCAAATGGAAGTCCATTAACCAAAAACTTGGTATAGGACAAAATTTAGGACAAACAACTATAAAGAAGAATAATTGTCCGAATAAAAGGAGGAAGAATCAACATTATATGGATGATATGATGCATGCTCGTCCTATACGTCTCCACAACGTTAGGAGTACTCTGTCTTCATCATGTTAGATGTTAGTAGGTTATAGGGCTTTACTTTATATACTATCTTCACTGCACCAACGAGATGTTGAAAAGCACTTAGCAGAACATTGTCGGTGAAGTTAACTCTCAAGTTGTTCTTCAAAGGATGACATGAAAACTTCTTGAAATCTTTTACTTGACTCTGCGGAAAAAGCTTCATTTAAAAGCTTCCGGCAAGCATAAGGAAAGAAAGAAGATCATTTTTAATTTGTTACTTTCAAAAACTTTTAGATTACAAAATCATTTTGAAGTTTTCGAAGTAATATTGTAGCTGGTCCTAAGTATGAGCTCGATACCATTACGTGACGAGAACCTCCTAAATACCGGGCCCACCGCACTTTTGTCTTTGTCCTAAAGACCTCGGCGGTGTGCGAGATGCACCCAATAACTTAAGAAGCACTGTCGGGTGTCATCGGAAACCCCGATTACACCACTCTCATACCGGGATCAACAAAGGAGTAGCTACAACATTACAACATATGTTACAAAAAATATAGATCGAGTGCGGAAGAATAATAACATTAATTTTACAAAATGTGAGTAAGTTACATTTGAGTAAACTTAATTAATTTGCGGAAGCTGAGTAGACTATAGGAGACATCAAGTCATGTCGAGCCTACCGACGCAACCTTGGTTAACGGCATGAGTCAACACCGCAACAAGGGTTAACAAACCCGAGTACACAATGTACTCTGCAAGACTTACCCGACAAAAGAAAAGACTCCAAGGATATCTTTGGCTTAAGGGAAGTAGAGCTAGAAAAGGGATGTTTCTTGAGAAAAGCTTACTACAAGTGGATCCTTACTTTCAATCTTTTTAGCCTCAATTTTGTTGAAGCATAATTAAGCTAGATTTGCACCTGTTCTATCTCAAACACTTTTAAGCAACACATCTCAACTTATCTCTTGCATCTCTTTTCCTTTCATAACCATGAGTAACCTTGTTTCTTCAATTACTACGATGAATGGACAGAAGAACGGGTCTCCATATCTGAGAAGCAACGGCGATCCACGAATCGATTCAAACCCAGCTGGGGATCCCTAACCACACGATATATGTAGCACTTAAGCTTGCATATATCAACCCTCACTCAGTTCGTCCAAAAGCGGAATTTGGGTCCATCGCCACCCGAGAATACAGTACACCTCCAATCCGGGACTTTAACCCACGAGGGTAGCTTGTACTCCCGCCATCTCTCCACTCCCAGTGCGCGGTTGTCCGTTCCCGATTTGGCACACCCCCGAGATCAGGTTTACCGGAGCATGTGGCTAGTTAGGGTCGACTGACCTGGGGTGACAACCAGGCAGCCGTGCCTTTGCCAGAAGGCCTCAGGCGCACTTGCGTTCAAAAGTCCCGAACATAACAATTCAAACAACGGACGAGCCTTAAACGACCAACACGGAATAAGCACAGCTAGGTATCCCGCCGGCTTTTCAACCTAATTCCCGTGCAGTCTCAGATTCAATACTACCATTTTCATTCTCATGAACCACCATCATGGTGTTCCCTTTTTCCAAAGCCGAGAGGAACAAAGATAAAAACCTATATCTCATGAACGATGAAGCCATCATTCGACTTCTACCGACATCTAAGCATTACTAAGCATTTAGAGAAAGCGACCTACTCATACTAGTGAGATAACATTAGAATAACTAAAATTCAAGGTAGTCATGCAAAGAAGCGGTATCAACCAACTCTTATTAACTTAATGCACATTACACTAGACTTAAGGTGAATAAAACATTTATAAAACAGAGAAGGGTTTATGCTCCGGGGCTTGCCTGTGTTGTAGGGAAAGTCAGATTCCACAGTCGGATCACCGAAGTCACACTTGACACCAACACCTCGGACTGATGCATCTTCTCCAAAGCTTGATCATCGCGAACCATTTTATTCTCGTTTACTACACGCAAATGATGATGCATGCTTTAGCATGATGAAGTATAAATATGATGCTTGATGGATGCATGAAATGATAAACAACTTGGGTACAAGTTTTCTTCACGATAAAGTTGCAACCCAACAAAACCAACTTGTTGAACTACTCTACAAGATATCATCACCATTGCCTGAGGAGTTCTCAAGGACCATTTGAGTGTGATATGATCCAAGATTCACAAAGCAATCCCAAGATCACACAAAACCTAAGTCAATAAAGCGTTAAACACTATCCTTTTTCTAATAAATAAATAAAACATAATATAGAAAATAATTTAAACATTTCAAAGTGACTCTAAACTTTTTATACAAGTAGGTCATAGCATAAAACAGCACCAAATAAATTTTTCATGATTTTTGAACAAATATTTTATTTTCTAAAAATCATAGAACATGCATTTTTTAATTAAAGATGGTATTTTTAAAACATGCAAGAACTATTCAAAATCAAAGTTTCAAATTTTTCATGGATACACATACTCATAGGAAGGTCCTGCAAAAATTTTCAGAATTTTTGAACCAGAATTTGAATTTATATGAAAATCACAAAATCGGGCACTATTCATAATCACGTAAATTGATAAAACATTTTATAGAAGGAAAAGAGCCTTCGGGCTCAAAGTGGCCCGATCTGCTGCGGCCCAGGCGCGAAAGCGAAGCGCATCGTGGCCCAACGGCCAGCGTAGCGTCGGTAGCGGCGGACAAGCGCGGCGGTGCGGCCCAACTACGCGACCTTTCAAAGCCTGCCACGGCAACTTTGCGAAAAGGACTCACGCTTTTATAAAATAACAAACAAATCAAACCACTATTTGACACTATTTAACTAAGTCACGGACTTTTCATTTAACCCCTTAACTTTTTGTAATTTGCAAACTCGGTCCACGAAGGACTTGGAGCGAGGGTAAAGCGCCGGTGGCACTTTCGGCGGCGGCGGCAAGGCTCGACGGGGTTTCCGGCGATGGCGGCGAGCATCGAGCACGGCAACGCCTGGCGACCAAAACCCTCACACAAAGCGAACCAAGCGGGACCTCCACGGGCGTACCCTGCAGCGCGACACGGCAAGGCGAACTTCGGCGGGCGGACGGCGTTCGGCCCGACTCACGGTCTTGCGAAAACGACGATCGGACGGCACACTCATGACCAGGGAGCTCACCGTGGTTTCGGTGCTCGCGCTAGTTTGGGCGGGGGCAAAGGCGGAGATATGCTCGCTGGGCGGCGGCGGCGGGTGGCGGCATTCTCCGGCGGCAACGATGGCGTTCGGCGTGTCTAAGCGTCTTCTGCGAAAAAGAGCGCCGCCCATGATCG
The DNA here is from genome assembly GCA_015847255.1 of Hyparrhenia diplandra. Taxonomy (NCBI): domain Eukaryota; kingdom Viridiplantae; phylum Streptophyta; class Magnoliopsida; order Poales; family Poaceae; genus Hyparrhenia; species Hyparrhenia diplandra. Next base: position 637,580 of record JADLZK010003146.1, read on the forward strand.
GTGTAACGAAGCGAAGTTAGGGCTCAAAGTGGTTTGTCGTGAGGCTAACGGAAGGGTCGGCGACGACGAGGTGGTGGCGGTGGCGCGATTGCCGACCGCAAGGAAAAAAAATGGCGGTGCGCCGGCCGTTCCGGTGACGATAGCGGGACGCCAGGGCGGGTTACGAGACGCCAGAGCGACAAGGCGGTGCTGCCTACGAAGCTGGAGTGGGTGGAGGTGCAAGAACGACGGCGAAATCGGCGCGGCCGGAGGTGCTCGTCGACGGGAAGGAAGAAGAAGAAAGAAGAAAACGGTAGGCTCTAGCGGCTTATAAAGGTGAGGAAGGAGGAGAAGAGGTGGCCAACACCTTCGCGACGACGTCCAGGTGGCCGATAATGCACGGGGATGGCGAAGTCGCGGCGGCCACGGCGGACGGCGGCGGCGGTGGCGGCATGGGCATCCTTGCCGGAGTTCTTGTAGCACCCAAACCCTAACTTTCGGTTTTTAATCAAATTCACCAAAAATTTGAACTGAACTCGAAAAACTACAAAAAGCAACTTTGCTTAAAATTTCAAGATCTAAAATTTTCACAATTGGAAGATTTTCAAATTCAGCCTCTAAATATGACTTTTTAAAATGGGGTCAAAAGGGAGAAATTTGAATTCAAAATTACTTTTAAAATTACATATAAACTTGAAAAACTCAAAACACCAACTTTGTACATCAAGACAAGATAAACAAACTAGCTTTTGAAAGTTTTGTCAAATTGTGCATAGATTTTGAAATATCGAAAAGGGGGTAAAGAAGGGTTAGGGTTTAGGGTTTCCGACAAAAAGGGGGTAACTCTCGGATTTTGATTCTTTTCGCGTCTCTTCGATCGACAACGTAACCAAGCATAAACTAAACTTATTTTTGTCCAAACCAAAGCTTAACTGGTAAATAACACCGGGGTGTTACATCAACAAAGACATCCGTGGCATCTAGTGATTACGGGTCGATTACCTAAAGTATCGAATTTAATTTCCACCCTAAAGCGATTTAGTGGTCATGATTAGACAAAGATCAAGATTATGTGCACGTTTAGTTATTACATGTCTATGCTAAGTTTATTAATTCAGCCCATCATTCCCTGTGCAAACCGGTCTGTGGACCATAAACAATGTCCTCCGTATGCTACGTAAGTCTCACAGTGATTGTTGGATGGACCTCTTCGGGGAACTATTCGAAGCGTCGCTCCGTCGCTCCAGCGTGGGCGACGCGGGCGACAAACCCCTAATCGCCGCCGCCCGCCCCGCCCCTCCCCTCCTCCCGCTGCGCCGCCGCTGGCGGGCCGCCGGAGCCCGCGCGGCTCGTAGGGGACGGCGGCGGCGCCATCCTCCTCGCTCCCCGGCGGATCTACGGCGGCTGGCCGCCCGGCCCCCGGAGTCTCTCGTCGGCGTGGGCCGCCCCTGCGGCGGCGGCGGCTGTTCCCCACCAGATCCGGCGTTGCCGGGCGGATCACGAAGGGGATGCGCGGCGAGGCGCCGTGGTGTGTGGGGGCGGTCCGGTCCGTCGGGTGGCGGCGGCTGCCTGGCGGCTCGGGCGCTCGGCGATCTCGGCGTGGATGGACCGCGGTGGTGGCGGGCGGTGGATGGTGCGGGGCGGGGCGGCCGGTGCCGGTGGCGGTGGCGTCGTGGCCGAGGGCCTCCGTGACTGTCGGGTCGACCATGGCGGCCGGGATTGAGTGGTGCCGAGGGCGGTTCTACGTGCGGGCGGCCGGTTTGCGACGAGGATGGACGGTACTCCCCTTCTTCTCCTCGTGTTCTTTGGTGCGGCGTCACCATGGTGGTGGGGCGGTCAGCGAGGCTTGCTTCTTGGAGGTGCCAAGGTGGTGCCGGGCGGCGTCGGGTTTCCTTCCGGTGATGCGTCGTGGCTCAGGCCCGGGGTGTACTACTTATTTGGACCGAGTGCGTGCAAGAGGAATGGTGACTCGGGCGAAAAGCTTCCATGGCCGTTTGGTCGATGGCAATGGTGGCGGCTTTGTGTCGTCGTCCTCCCCTGCTGGGGGCACCATTGAGGGCGGCTTTTCTAGCGGCAAGGGTTCTCGTGGTGAAAACCAGTCCTCTTTGGACGTGCGATGGCCGGCGCCATCGGCGTCGTGCCCTCCTTGGAGGCATCGCATCCGGGAGACCCGTCTCGGGTCGTGGCGGTGGTAGTGGTCGGCCCGGTGGAGTTGCCACTGCGACGTCGCGGCTTGGGGTGCACCCGGTCGAGTTGGCGGGGGAGGTGCGGAGGGCCCATGGGGCTAGAGGCTTTGTGTTGTCTTCCTTGGTGGTGGTGATCTCGGTCTTTGGCGGGGCGGAGGTGTTGCTCTTGGAGCGGTCTCTTATATCCGAGTCCTAGGTAGTAGTGGTGGCTTTGGGTGAGGTGTGGCCCCCAAGCGAGTTCTTTGGGATCGGTGGTTCTCAACGGTGCCGCGACGAGATTCTCTGCTGAAGCTTTGCCGGGTGGGGATCGGCGATTGTGGGAGCAACTTGAGGTGGATAGTCCCGTGGTGGGGAGTCTCGGGTGGGCTGCTCGGACTTGCGGGCGGGCGGCGGCTCATACGTTGGCGGCGACGGCGCGGTTTCGACGGCTCCCTTTCGGCTCCTCTCCCTGGTGGTGGTGGAGTGGTGTCTTCGATTTGTGAGTGTTGTGTTTTTTCTTCTTGGTTTTGTGCCTTTCTCCGTGCTGGCTCGCGTCGACGTCCCAATCCGACCGAGAGGCAGGGATGGAACCTCGGGGTGATGACCCAATCCAACCGAGGGGTGCTTATTGTATATCCTTGTTTTCCATCCGGTTTGTTTTTGATTAGTCGAGTTGTTTTAGTAGTTCACAGTTGTGGAGTTGAGTGGGCGCTATTTGTGGCGCAAGTTGAGTAGATTTGGTACCTAGGTGCAGGCGGAGTAGGGTACCCTCCACATTTGTATGGTTTTTACGGCCCGGTTTCGGTCAAAAAACTGGCCAAGCACTTGCCTTTTCTTTTTATCGTCTAATAGAAATCGCGGCAAAGCTTTTGCCGCCCCTTCTAAAAAAAAAACTGTTGGATGGACGGTTCGCAGTCGGTTCGTCAGGCGTATGTTTGGTTACAATTGCGCAAGAGAACTGCGGGTCAGGGTGATGTAATCTGGGAAGTGTGGTTCTGTCAAATAGCTCGTGGACTCTGTGCTATGTGGGGAAAAGCACGGCCATGATGATGCATGTGCAGCACAGGAAATAAGGGTTACTGATTGATTAGTGCAATCTAATCTAACTACTACTATGATTTTCGTACCCAGCTAACAGGTCCGTCACAGACACATGTTACTGCTACCGGTACAGTGAGATAAACACTGTTGACGGCACAGCAACGGGTCCTCTACAGTAACGGGTTAAAGGGTCCGACCACAGTAATGGGTTAACGGGCTCAGCCACAGGACGGGTCCATAAACAGTTTCGGCCCACAAAGAAACAGTACCAGATCCGTTAAGGAACAGTACAACCCGTTAAAATAGTAAAAACCCCATTACTAAACAGTACCAAATTCTATTTACAGTTTACAGATTCACCCCAATAATAAACTTACACTGCTCCCTTTTTAAATAAAAAAAACAATCACACTTAAATGATTTTCGTGCACCACTACCATATCCTCACATATTTTTTGATCAAATTTTAACCTTCTTAATAACCCACTTAATTACCCACGTTACCAATAAGCTTATACTCCCTCCGTCCCAAAAAATAAACGATATTTTGGGTTTTCGCCACAAGTTTGACTCGATTTATATAAAATACATATAGTATTAATATTTCTAAATAAATTTATTAAAAAACTAAACTTGAAGATCGTTCGATGATACTAATTACTCTGCATAAATATTTTTATTTTTAATATATAACTACCGGTAAATGTTTTCGAAAGCGAAAACGTCACTTCTTTTTGGGACGGAGAGAATATTGCTCATAGCTCCACCGGCTATTCTTTTTCCAGTTCTCCAAATATCTCCGACCAGTGCGGGCCCAACAATAATAAAATTAACTACTCCTTTATTTCTAAAAAAAACAACTTTTCAATCAAAGTTTAACCTTCCTAATCAGCTTCCCGCCCCGTGCGACGCACGGGGTTCTGTGCTAGTTTATAATAATACAGTTTGTTTCTCCTTTCTGTTCCCTCTGTTGTTGTGGTCGTGATGCCCAGTGAGCCAATTGGAAGACCTGCACACGACCAAGGGGCATTGGCGGGTTCGGGATCACGGATCTGAAGCTGCTCGTGACGGCCTTTGAAACCAATTAACCGAATGGCTGTGGCTGCAGAAGACTGATCGGGACAGAGCTTTACGAGGCGAGAGCCTTCTTCCGGGCTTCAACATACACCGTCATCGGTAATGGACGGGATACATTGTTCTGGCTCTACAGTTGGATCAGCGGGGTGTTCATCAGAACCATGGCACCCACGCTGCTGAAATTTGTCCCCAAATGCACCATCAGCAAGCAGACGGTTGCCGAAGCAAGCACTCACGAACAGATGCTGGGTGCTTTAGATAGTGGGAGGCATATCGGCTCCAGCGATGGCTGTGAGTACCTGCATGTCTGGTGCCCAGTTAGGGATGTGGCGCTCACGGACACACCTGATCGGCTAGTTTGGAGATGGGCCACTGACGGAAGTTTCTCAGTGAAATTGGCTTATCAGTCACTCGGGCTCCCACCCGGTACTGGTCAGAATCTGAGAAACTTGGGCGCCTCTCAGGGCCAAGCTGTTCCTATGGCTGGCAGTGCACCGGCGTCACTGGACCGTGGACCGAAGGCGGAGACATCGACTGGACGCAAATAACGACCGCTTCCTTTGCGACCAACAACCAGAAACAATCGACCATCTCATCGTCGAGTGCTCATACTCCAAGCAGATTTGGTTCGGAGCAGATGCAGCAGCCACCAAGCGGTCACATCCTGGTCTCCTGGAATGGTGGAACGCATGGAGTTCACGGTGGACAGGTAGCTGCAGAAAAGGCGCCGGCTCACTCTTCGCGAAGGAACGCACGTTTCTTCCGTGGAGCCACCACAGAATTGCACGAGCTCAAGGCAGGGATCAAGCACCAATCCGGTCTGTGGGTGCAGGCGGGTGAAAAGCACCTTGGTTGTCTTCTCCATCGAGTAATAGCCTAGCCGAGGCGTGGAGTGGGATGCAAATCCATTGAGCAACCCTGTTGTATTCGAACCTCTCCTCAATACAAATATGTGCAAGTCTTTTGCGTGATTGAAAAAAAATCACCTAGTTTAGTGCACTAATAAACTGATCTATATCTTTTTACTTGCAGAGAGTAATGCTGGCGACTGGTGAGTGGTGACTGTGGGCCTCTTGGTTTTGACTCACTAGTAACGAAATAATTTTGCGAGACACCCCCTAAGTATTTACCGTGACGGGCATTTTTTTTACCCGTCATGGTAAATGCCCTGATTAACCGTGACGGGCGTTTTTTGATTTACCGTGGCGGGCACTTTTGCCCGTCACGAAATAGATTTACCATGACGGGCAGCTTAAAAATACCCGTCCACATGACGGGCGGGCATCTAATGTGCCCGCGGTAAAAATGGAGGGCAACTTTAAAAACCCGTCACCGTATATCATGGCCCAATAGAAAGCCCATCCCGGCCCAATATGTACTGATGTATATATACTCGAATTAGGGTTCGGTGTCACCAGAGTCTAGAGCCGCACCAGAGTCCAGAGCGCACGCCGCTCTCGATCTCCCCGCTCCATCTCGCGCCCCCTCTCCTCTCCGCAGCTCGCGCTACCCACTCTTCACTCTCTCTTCCCTCCCTCACGAAGCAGCACGCCGGCGCATCCATGGCGGGGACGGCAGCACGGCCCCCAGCACGAGCTCGCGGCGGCCTCGGCGGGTCGCGCTCGCGCGGGCGAGGCGCAGGCGGCGGGATGCGCTCGCGCGGGCAGCGGCGCAGGCGGCCTCGGCGGGTCGCGCTCCCAGCACGAGCTCGCGGGGACGGCAGCACGGCCTCCCAGCACGAGCTCGCGGCGGCCTCGGCGGGTCGCGCTCGCGCGGGCGAGGCGCAGGCGGCGGGATGCGCTCGCGCGGGCAGCGGCGCAGGCGGCCTCGGCGGGTCGCGCTCCCAGCACGAGCTCGCGGGGACGGCAGACGGCCTCCCAGCACGAGCTCGCGGCGGCCTCGGCGGGTCGCGCTCGCGCGGCGAGGCGCAGGCGGCGGGACGCGCTCGACGGGTCGCGCGAGCAGCAGGGGGGTGGCGGCGTCTGCGGGCGCACGCGATGGCGGCGGCGTGCTGATGGAGAGGCGCGACGGCTGATTCATCTCCCTCTCGTCCCGGATCTAGATGAGTTCGCCATCTCCCTCTTCCTCTATCCATCTCCCTCTTCCCTCCATCCCCCTCTCACTCCTCTAACCTTTGCAGGTCCTCCTGCACGGCGTGGTGGTGACTTGCGCGGCCGGCTCCTCTCGGTAGCCCGGTGCCCAATCTGCGACACCGGCGTCCGATCTGCGCCACAGGCGCCTGATCGACCCCGGCGGTGGCGGAAGACCTGGTGGCGGCGGCGGAGGACCTAGCAGCAGCGGCGGCGGCGTTGCAGCCCTAGATGGGCTTGGCGGGCCCACGGATGGGCTTGGTGGGCCTGTCTAGGGTTTTTTTCTGAAATTATTAACCGTGACGGGCGTTTGTAAGACGCCCGAACGCCCGCCACGGTTAATCGATTTAGCGTGACGGGCACTTTAGCCCGCCTGACCTTTGAAGCGTGACGGGCTGACCTTTGAAGCGTGACGGGCTATAGTGCCCGTCACGCTAAATCAAAGCGCCCGTCAAGCTTAATGAATCCAGTACTAGTGACTAATGGATATGCCAACAGAGTAGCATGTTATGTTGGAGGTTAGTGTTCTGTCCCTATAAAACTACTGCATTGTCACATAGTCTCATGGAACTTGAAATGCCACTTGTATACAAGTGTATACTTAAGCAGCATATCCCTGCCATTTCTGCAGTTAATTTAAGGGGCTATCTCAAATGAACATTTAGCCTTCTGAATTGTCAAGCCTGATTATTGCCCTATTTCATTGCTTTGTGGCAGGGCTATTTGATATTTTTGCACTGCACTTAGACTGTTAGACGACATAAACTGTACTGAGCTTTTTCATGTAAAAAAAATGGTAGCACCAAGCATTATATTGGCACATCATCATCAAGCTTGCAGCAGATAGCTCTACTTGTGCTAAAGATCCCATTCCCAGGGAAGAATTAATAAAAGAGCTTCTTAAGCACCACTGTCATACAGACAGCACATGATGACCCAACTATATATACCCCTAGCTGATCTAGCTATCCCTCCAGGACTCAGCAGCACATCAGTAGGCTTGCAATTGCATTAGGCATTAGCTAAAAACTAAGGAGACGTTCTTGACACGCATTCAGAAGAGGTAAACCGGCTGGTAATGACGATAACTACAAACTTAAAGCTCCTGACTAACTAGAACTAATCAATCAAGCCGCATCAGTTTGCGACCGCCTTCTTCGGCTTGGGCGACGCCGCCTTCTCGTGGCCATGGCCGGCGTGCGCCCCTGGACCTGGAGCGGCGGCGGCATTGAGGTCCGGGATCGGCGTGCGGTTGCCTGCTGCTGCTGCCGCCGCCGCCGCCACATTCCCGTTGCCGTTGTTGGTGTTGGCCACCGCCGTCTTGGCGATGCGCTGCTTGAGCTCGGTGAGCAGGGCCTGGTTCTCCTGGTTCAGCAGCAGCGCCTTCTTGCGCAGCCGCTCGTTCTCCTTGATGATGAAGCAGTTCTGCAGGTACAGCTTGGCGTTCAGTCTGTCCATCCTCGCCTGCCAATGCCATGCCACAACAGGGAACGAAATCAGATAGTGGTCAGACATGTTTGCATACTTGCATCCATGTGGGGGGTCCATGCATGTTTCAGAGCATCAGACATGTAAGAGGGAGCAAATTCTTGAGTCGTGCAAAATGGAACAGAGTGCTAGCAGAGGAGCCGAGCAGCAGGAGTAGATATAGATACTGAAGCACATCCAATCTGAAACTTGTATTCAATTAAAAAAAAGGATTGTACAGAGTTTTCCTGATTGGCTGATTCTAGGCACATCATTACAGTTACACCATTGTTAAAAATATTCAAGGTAGTACAGCCTCCCACTAGAACCACTACCGGATTCGCCTGATATCCCGTGAGCCCGACGCTCACGGAAAGACCTTTTATTCACGGAAAGGATAGCCCGTGTGTAACACACGGGATATCGTTGACGGGAAAAAAACGACCGGGAAATCTCTCTTTCCCGTGAACACGGATCATGTTCACGGGATATCCTTTCCCGTGATTCTAGAAAGCTCACGGGATATACTTAACGGGGGGGACATGAACGGCGTTTTGGTGATATCCCGTGAGCGTAGCGGTGCAGCTCACGGGATATCCCTCCCTTTCCCGTGTGTTAAATCGAGTTCACGGGAAATATTTGGTCAATTTCCGTGAGCCGTGCCACTCACGGGAAATATTTGGTCAATTTCCGTGTGTGGCTCACGGAAATTGACCTTTTTTTTTTTTTTTTTTTTTGTTCCAAAGACATTGTTGACACATATAAATATATATATACATACACAGATTTCATAATATCCATAATACCACATATATAGCTCGATAAATCCATAATACCACATATATATTACATAATATCCAACAAAGTCACAAGTTCAACCACATGTCCATGAGTGCAACCACAAGTGCACAAGTTTTCAACCTAAAAAACATGACAAATTTACGACCCGCGGCGCCCAACCTGCCGAAGCGCGTTCCCAAGCGTCCGGTTGAGATTGGTTCGGAGTTGGGTTCGAGGCATGAGAATTTTTCCCCGCACGTAGGCAAAGATAAATAGTTAGAAATTTGTGAGACAAAATTCAAGGTAGAATCTATTAACTTGAAAAAAAAGAAGAGAAATAGTTAGAAATTTCGGCGGCACCTCCCCCACGGAGGGCTTTCCAACCCGCAAGAAAACAACGGCTCGATGGCCGACAACCACATGTCCACGTGCACATCTCATGGTGCATTCAAAACTCGAGATCATATCCATTCACATTCATATATGCATATTTCGAGTTACGGAGACAAACTCACACGGGAGAAGCTCCATGCGGTGGAGGGAAGATCGGCCGTGTTGTAGACGGGCGGTGGGACGAAGACGGGCGGTGGCGGGAAGGCGATCTCCGGTGGCAATTTGCACACCAACCCTGGCCACCAACACGGCGGGAGGTACGCTAGGAGAGCTTCCATGCTCTTACGGTGGTGCTCACCCTCTCTTGCTCCACTCGAGCCCTCTCTTGCTCGCCTTGAGCCCTTGCCCGCTCCCTCTCCTCGGCCTCCTCCCGTCGCTTCCTCTCTTCCTCTATCCGGGCCTATTTCAACACAAAGTTAGAACACGGAGAAATAGTATTCAACGATAAATGAACCTTAAATAAAAATATATAAACCTCAAGTCCGGAGGCGTAGCACGGTAAGTGGTTGGCCGCTCGCGTATCACCGGGCCTCCCGAGCGTGCTCGGAGCTCAGATAGCTTCTTTGTGTTGTGCGGGTTGATAACGCTATCACCTATATAGTACCGCCCGTGCTTCTTGCCTCCTCCGGCGATCATGGCGATGTCCCCCTCAATGTCGTGGCCGCGGGGATCGAAGCTTTCTCCATACTGCTCCCTCGCCACTTCGGTGTACCTACTGATCTTCTCGTAGGCGGTCGGGTTGGTGTAGGCTTCGGGCCCAGCCTCAGGGTTGAAGACGACCGCGGGATCTTTATACCTGCCCGTGTGGGAGTTAGCAAAGGCCTCGAGCGTGCTGATTGGCGTGCCATGTGTCTGCTCCTGTGTGAGAAAAAGAAAAGTAGCTAGAATGGTAAGAAAGTATTGAGTTGCACATCAGAAAATAAGAATTGGATAACACTTACATATCTAGCTTGGTAGGTCGCGAGATTAAGGCTGCCTTGATGGTGTGGTACACCTGGCATCATGGCACGCCGGTCCCGGTAGTCGTTGTGGACCTCCTGATAGTCTGTATCGACCCACTTGTCCACCTGAAGCTCCCAGAGAACGCCTATCCAACAAGCACCCTTCGGAATCACCTACAGGACACCAAGTATAACACAGATTATAAAAATCACATTAAGCATAATTAAACTTAGTATGAGCATTCAATATTTACCTCCATGTATTGTTCTTTGGTCGATTCGGCGTTTTCCATTCACGCTTATGGAGACTTCTGTTCTCCTTTAGCGCGTACCACGCCCCGACGGCGGGGCGTGCCTCGTACCACATGTCCGCCACATGCTTGAAACAGGCGTTTAGAGCCACTTCCTCCGCCTCAGCCTCGTATCCCTCCTCGCACTTGAAGTATTTATGCACATAGAAGCAATGTAATAAGTCATTATTTCTAACATTAGAATTTGGAGCGATGTATTTGTACAAAGGCGACATAGACTTACCCAAAACTCTTTGACCCACGAATGGCCTTGTTACCATATTTTATGCCATCCTCATCATAGTTGTCCCGAAAGTCCAGCGTCTTGGTGGAACGGCGTGACAAAGCATACTCTTCTCCGTCGATTTTAACAAGGCGGGGTAGTGCTTCCTCACCAGAATACCAAGAATGCTGGCGGGAAGGCGTCCTTGAACCGAGTTCGCGGTGACAACAAAACCCCTGCCCAAATGATCAAGAATAACTATTAGTTCCTATTACGATTTTGAAACCCGAAAAATAAGAAAGTAGTGCTAAAGTGTAAAGTAAATTACCTTGGGTGTGTGTTGGTCTTATGGTCGGTTTCTGCTCCTCACGAGGTTGTCGATCCGGGAGTCTGGAGGGGCCTCGCAAGTAGACACGCCTCTGAGCAGAGGAAGAGGAACCCCCTCCCGTACTCTGGCTAGTCCCCTCCTCGTGGTGCGACGCGCCGGCGGTCCGCGTGGTGCGACGCCGAGCGTGGTGCGACGCCGAGAGGTCCTCGTCCTCCGCCTCCGCCTCCGCCTCCTCCGCCTCCTCCTCCTCCTCCTCCTCCTCCTCCTCCTCCTCCCTCGTGCACCACCGGTGGTGGCGACGGTGGTCGGGGTGCACGACGCTTTGCCCCTGCCCCTATCCCTGTGGCGGTGGTGGTGGCTCGACGCTTCCTCTTCTGTTGCCCTTGCCCTAGCAAGGCTACGCCGAACCTCCTGGTCATTCTCTTGAACACATTCGTTCGAGGCATCTTTTGAATGACCTGCAATTAGATAGAACATAATTAGTAAAAATGCAAAATTAAATAGAACATAATTATGAAGAGATTGAAAACCAATAATCGAACATAATTATTAAGAGATGCATAGTATTACATGTATTAGAAATAATCCTCATCCCCTGTCACGATTTCGCCTTTGTCGGATCATAATCCTCATGATCACTATCATCCATGTCTACGTCTTCCAACATATGAAGATTGGCGGGATCCATGGGAGGAGGAACGGCGTCAACACCGCATTTGTCCTTAAGTAATTTTTCAAGTAGCGTAAGTCCTTCGCATCTCGAACCTCCTCGTCCTCCTCATCATCAACAACACTTTCATTGTCTACTTCCATTTCGTTGGGCCCGGTTATTTCTATCACAAATTTACCTTGTAGCCCATCTTCTTGGAAGAACTCTCCCTCATATGTGTTTGCATTAAAATGGTAATCGTCCCTGTTTGGGACAGGTAGTCTACCGTGTGGCAATACCTTCTGCACAACATCCCAACCCTTAAGCCGCTCGTCGTCCTGGCAACACCATGGGAGATAATAAACTTGTGTGGCATGTTGAGCCACAATGTAGACATCATCTCCGGCCATCACGGGAATCTTGTCGAATCCGAACAATCCCAAGTTGTTCGAGGTCCGAATTTGTTATTTCAGGATCGAACCAATGGCACTTAAACACGACAGAGCAAGCCGTTTAGAGCCGGGGAAATGGAGCTCGTATATTTCTTCAATTCTTCCATAATAACCTTTAGTGCTAGTTCCATCATCACCTTTAGTGAAAACTCCGGTATTTGTGGTTCTTCGGTTTGGTCGATTCTCGCTCATAGCTAGTTGTGTGGTAGCGATATCCATTCACGTCATAACCGGTAAATGACCTAACCACGGTCTCAAAGCCATTGGCAACCTGTATGAGCTCGGGATGCATACCGGATCGATGCGTGCTCGCAAGCTCAAGCAAGATAAATGAAATGAGGCGGCTCGTTAGCATATCAAACGAGGCGTTATTTAACACGAATTGGGCCGGTACTGGCGTTTGAACCAACTAATGAAATCGGGTTTTCCATTGCCGGCACCCTGTCTAGCGGGCGTCCAATTCATGTGCTTCAGCGGCGTTCGTTGGCCCGTAATTGCCTTTGAAATTTCCTATACCAACGAGAGACAAAAGGGTTGGATGCGGGATATTAAGTACTACAAGACAAGTAGGTTCTACGCTTAGAGTTGTGACTTCTTTGTACGTAAGAAGCACGCCGTCCAGGTTGAAAAGTATATAATTCATTATCTTGATCCACTCTCGATTTGTCAAGATCTTTATTTTTGAACCACTTGCACGCCCTAGTTCTCCTTGGAAAAGGCTGAGGGTTGATTCATTTTCATCAGCATTATAACGAGGGGGTGGATAATGCGAGCTAGGAAGGTTGTCACCATAGTATTTTGATGTGAAGTCGACACCTCCTACCGAACCTTTGCTTCTCGCGATGGAACCCTCAATCTTACACTTATTTTTTACACGGTTGGCCCGAACATGCTTGAGAACTCTCTCAACAAAGATAGCACCAACGAAGCTGTGCGGGGCCACCAACCCTTGCCTCGTATGGAAGGTGCAAAATCAAATGCACCATCGAACAAAGAAGCCCGGGCGGAAATATCTTCTCCAACTTATAGACCAACACAGGTGCCACTTTTTCCATTTCTTCTAGTGTGGTCCGAGATAACTCTTTAGCACAAAGCTGCCGAAAGAAATTGCTCAACTCTCGCCATCACATGCCGGACATGATCGGGGACATAGCCTCGAAGCATCTTTGGAAGAAGCCGCTCCATCCATATGTGGTAGTCATGACTCTTGAGCCCATTGATTCGCATAGTAGATAAGTTCACTCCCCTCCTCGGATTTCTTTGCATACCCATCGGGGAACATTAATTTCGAAACCATTGCGGTACTTCCCTCCTTTGGGGCCTGCTCAACACGTAATCGGCCTTAGGTTTTTCCATCTCTTGCCATTGCTAGGAGGCTTCATTTCTTGCCGATTACGTCACACAACTCGCCCGGATCAATTCTAGCCTTAACGTTGTCCTTTGACTTGCTAGTTTCCATGAATGTTCCAAAAAAATACTCGGCGATGTTCTTTTTAGTATGCATTAAATCAAGGTTATGTGGAAGAAGAAGGTCGTCATAATAGGGGAGCCTCTCTAATCGACTTGTGAGTCCATGCATGATCCACGCCATAACCCACAAAGACACCGGTTTCATCACCCACAAGGGAATCCACTTGGCGTGTACCTCGCGAGATGTCATCATCCTCGGCTGCGGGTCCGTAACTTGGAGACCTTTTCGTAAAGTTCTTCTTGTCTAGCACGAAAGCATGGTCGGGAGGCGGGAAGCTGTCGATGCTTGTCGAACGCTTGAGAATACTTGCCACCCTTCTTCAACCAGGTGAACCTCACGGCCGCCTTGCATACCGGGCAAGGGAACTTGCCGTGTGCACACACCCACCCACGAGAATATCCCGTGACGCCAAGAAATCATGCGGGGAGTAGTGGTACCACACGTACACATCCCGAAATTTCTCTTCAAAGCTTCGATTCGTGCGTCCAAAACCCTTGATTCCAACCTTTGATCAATTCATCAATCACGGGCTCTAAGAACACACCCATTTTATTTCCGGGTGGCGGGAATTATCAAAGACAAAAGAATGTTCTTCGCTTGAAAGCGAGCGAGGAGGAGGCGATTCGGGCGGGATAACGAATACTGAGGCCAACAAGTGTATGGGGCAGCCATCATTCCATAAGGATTGAACCCATCATTTGCCCGGCAACTTAACACGCACATTACGAGCCTCCATAGCTTTGTCGGGATGAATATTGTTGAAATGGGTCCATGCTTCGGCATCGGATGGGTGTACCATCTTATCGGGCTTGTAGCGACGCCCATCTTTGTGCCATGTCATCTGTTTTTTGAGACTCCTCGGTCATGTACATCCGTTGTAACCTCGGTGCGAAGGGAAGGTACCATAGGATTTTTCACGGGGACCTTAAGCGCCTCTTCTCACCGTCTTCACCGGGGTCTACCTCTATAAACCTTGAGGATTTACACTTTGGCCGGTGCGTATCGTCTTTGTACTCTTTCCTAAATAAGACGCACCCGTTCTCACAAGCATGTATCGCTTTCGTATGGCATCTTGAGTACCTTGAGGAGTTTCTCGACTCATACATGTTCTTTGGCAAAGACGTGACTGGCGGAAGCAAGCCCCCAAAGATCGTCAACATGTCGGTGAAGCCGTCTCGACTAATATTGCATCGAGCCTTCAAGTCCATAAGGCGTGAAATGGCATCTAGTTTGGAGACCTCACAATAGTCGTGAAGGGGTTTTACGTGCCGCTGCAACATGGTATAATAGGCCTTTGCGGTTTCTTCCGGCTCCTCCCCCCCCTCATCCCCAAGTCCTTGCTCAAAGTTTTTCGGCATGAAAGTCATCTATCATGTCTCCTATCCCGCATCGAAGCAAGATCATCGATGCGTTGCCTCACGACCTCGTCTCTCATACGCTCGGTTTCACCATGGAAGATCCACCGCTTATAGCCCGCCGTCCATCCATACTTGGGAAGATGTTTAGACATGTCCTCCTTACTTTGCCTTTTTTTATTGTCACAATTCTTGCGGGGACACCAAACCTTACTCGCACCTCGAGCATTCGAAAAGCATAATCCACGAAAGCTTTGCTCTTGCTAACCCATTCACGGTCATAATCTCCAAAACTCCTCCACCATCGTATATCCATGCACAGTCATCCATTCTCTATCATTTCAGCGAGAATATAAGAATGCAGTGCATCTACACAACGATCCTACCATCTAGTAGGTGAAGATAGGTCCTAATCCATTCGAGGATGCGTAGATGAGGTCGAGTTCCATGCTCCACTCCTATCCCAGGGCGAGAATTTCGGCAGCACCTCCCATTTGTTCTCCGAATACACGTCCTCCCGAGAGGGGAGCTGTGTATTCGAAGAACAATAGGGAGATCTTTGCCGAAAACTCTGAATCAGACAGAGTGGAGCACGGAACGAACCTCATCTACGCATCCCGGGATGTCCAAAAACGTGGACAATTCAAACAGATACGGTTATAGGTATGCGGGGATGCAAGATACTTCGGCCGTATCTCTTTCGAACGGAGACGCCTAAGCGAGCTGCGCGATCTAGCTAGGACCATGACACGGAAGGAGGGGTGATACCTAGGGTCACGGTGGAGTCGGCGAGGAAGAAGATCAGGTCCGCCAAGGGACTCCGGTCGGCTCGGCAAGGCACTCAACTCCGCTCGGAGGGCTCCTCTCCGCATAAAAAGAAACACACGGGATCGGTTGAAAATTTCGATGAGAACCTCCCCCGCACGGGGAGGTTTCCAATACCTCGCAAAAAGCACACAAAGACGATGACCGACAATCACATCCAAGGCACGATGGCCGACAATCACATTCAGTGGCACGATGGCCAACAACCCGTGAAGGTGAAGACGACGACGACGGGCGGACGGACGACTCACCCACGGGCCGCCGGCGGGCGACGGCGTTCGGCGTGTGCCGGCAAGAACGGCGTCGAGGCACACGTCGCCGGGACGACGGCGTCGGGACCTCTCTTCCCCCGCCCCTTCCTTCCTTCCTTCCTCCTCCCTCCTTCCTCCTCCCTCCTTTCTTCCTCCTCCCTTCTTCTTCTTCCTTCCCCCCCCTCCCTCCTCTTCCTTCCTCCCCTCCCCTTCCCCCCTCCCCTCCTTCCGACCCGGCCCGGCCCGGCCGGTGGTCGTGCGTGAGGAAGGCCGCCGGCGCGGTCGGGGCAGGGCGGCCGTGCTGTGGCGTCGGGCGGCGGGCGGGCGGCGTCGGGCGGGCGGGGCGCCGGCGTCGAGGGGGGGGGCTCGGGCTGCCGGGGTTGTACTTGCCACACATGGATCCATGATTGTGCATGCATGCAATACAATGCAAGAACCAAGAGCATCACCATGGAAAAAGTGGCGAGACCGAGAGCATCACCTCGTTGGGAGTCGAAGCCGCTCGGAGCCGCCCGGGGGTAAGACAAGACGGAGGCGGCTAAAGCGGCTCACTCACTTTCAGTAGCGAGAGGCCGGAGGGGGAGATTGCTGGTGGGGGACAGCAGAGGCTGAGAAGCTGGAGCTGGAGGCAGCGGCTGGGATGGATCGGCGGCGAAGTCCACCGCCTTTCTGTGGACGATCGAGCTTGTGTTGGGGTGGGTGCGTGGTGGGGCTTATTTATAGGCGCGACCGCCTCGATCTCGCTTCGCCTCGCTGCGGCGCTGGGCGGTGCGAACCAGCGTCGGCGTGGCACTGGCATGGCGCGCGTCGCACGTACGAGGGGGCAGAGGGGCTAGTCCTGCCACTCATGACCGCTTTGAACTTGCGCTGAGGGACAGAGGGGATGCTATGATGCTTGGTCGTATAAGGCACGAGGAGGTGCAGGGACGGACGCATTGCAACGGGGGCGATCGAGGCCGGCCGGCGGCAGGGCGGCGTAAATGGTGGCTAATCATGAGGCCGGGGTGCTGCCTGGCCGGCCGGCTGGCCTCACGTGATAGATGCTGGCCGGCCGCGTCTACACTGACTTCTTCCCGGCCTCCGCCTAGCCTGTGCGCGCCACCGACGCATGCACGCTGACTGCACGGCCGGCCGTCTCTCGCCGTTGCCGGCCGGGCAGAAAACCGCACGTACAGAGAAATTATGGTCCGAGCTATGTACGTTGCTAGCTTACTTTTTTTCTGCGAGGATGCTAGTTGCTTACTTAATTAGATACGAGCTGTTTGGCTAATCGCTTTTGATTTTTGCAGCTGATAAGCCAGCTGATGTAGTTTTGTTGTGATAGATTGACACTATATCATTACTGATAAGTCAAGCTAATAAGTTCAAGTAAACAGAGTGGCTATGAATGCAGGTCGTGTTGGGAGAAAGCTCGTGTAGCTCAACCACCGGCATGCCATGTACATTTCACATAGCACAACAGGGTACATAATAACCTGGACCACCATCATAGCTAAGCTAAGCTAATCTAGCCCTGATTTGTCATTTGTCAAGAGGTGATGATGATGCATCCACCGGACACACAAGTAAGTCTGCTCCTGCATGATCTCGAGATCGATCGAGCACCAACGTGCACTGCTTCTCGCCACTGTACTTCAACCTTCCATTGCACACTCCTCTACTTTTACAGCGGGGATATATGTGCAGTAACCGATGTTAATAGTCCACTAGAGCTTTATTGTTTAGTGGTTTGACACTGGTGGCCAAAGCATGCAGCCAGAATGGTTATGAGTATGCCACCAAAGATGACCGTTGCGTGCGCTCTGGGCGCGCAAGTCACCTCCTGCCCACTCTCCCCTGCACCCCCTCACCCACCTCCTGCCCCCTCTCCCCTGCTTCCTCGCGGTGGGGACCGCCGCCCGTCGGGCGGACGGCTCGGTTGCGGCCCTGCCCCGACGCCGCCCAGCCGGCCTGGAGACCTCGTGATCGCGGCCGCCGTCGTTGACGACTTCGGGGCGCGCGCCCGGTGCCGAGGTTGGTGATGCCGGCCCCACCCCGCTCCGGTCCTCGTCACCCCGTCTTCGCTGCATGGGCGGGCACGCCGCTCCGCCGACGGCGGGCACCGGCGCCCGGCGGGCGCTTGCTCCCTTCCCGCTAGTGGGGGTGGAGCGGATCCGCCATCCGCCTGTGCGGCGGCGGATCCGCGGCCTCCAGCCCCCGCGAGTTGGCTCGGACGGCCTCGGCACCCCCTCCCCCCACGCCGGACCTTCCGGATTCCATTCTTTGTGGTGGAGGCGGCGGCGACGGCAGCTTCCGGCGGCCGGGCGGCCCGGGAGAGCCCGGTCGACTATGGATGCGGAGGTGCCGGAGTCCCTCATGGCCGGCGGCGGCGCCGCGGCGCAGTCCTCTCCCGGTGACCCCCGACACGCGCACCTTCTTCGTCGCCCAGGGCGTGCCGCCGCCGCACCCCGCTGCCGCGCGGGGGGTGCCCCGATCGGCCGCCGAGGAGCCGCCCAGCCCCGGGCCGATTGGGCCTCGGTGTCACGGATGGCTCGGCCGCTTCTGCGTCGAAGACGTCTGGGGACGAGGGCGATGTGGAACGCGGCGATGCCCTCGACCCGATGTCGCCCTCGCCCGCCCGTCGCCCCGCCTTCGGCCGGTCGTCCACCTGTCCCCCCTTGCCGCGCCCTTCCATCCCGGGAGTCGCTCGGGGGCGCGCTGGCATCGGCGGTGGGCGGATGACGGCGGCGAGGCCTCCGGTGACGAGCCGCCCCCCGCCGCCCAACCGTCGTACCTTGCGGTACCCGTCGGGCCACGAGTGGCGCCCTCGCCCACGCCTTCGAGAGGTTCAGCTCGCCTCACGCCCGGTCGCCACTCCGTTGGAAGGCGGCGGCGTCATCGTCATCGTCGTCGCCGTCATCCTCGCTCCCCGCGGCTTCCCGAGCCGCTCGTGTGCCCAGCGTGCTCGCGACTCGGTCCACAGCCCCGTCGGCGTGTGCCGTGCACCAACGGCTCGGCCGCGCCTCGCTCGTCACCCTTCTACTCCTCAACGCCATCGCATCGCGCGGCGGCCGCGCCCGGTCGATGCCGATGGAGCCACGCTTGTCCAACGCCGTCTCCGAGGACGCCGCCATGCACCACCTCCCCGCGTCGCGTCCATGTAACGCCTTCCCTCGCCGGCCTCTGCTTCAATCGGGCGGCCGACCACATCGCCGCCCGGTGTACCTCCTCGTCCCGCGCCTCCTCTCGCTTTTGGCACGAGGCATCGGGCCCGGATTGCGCACACCGTCGCCCACTACGGTGCCCTTTCGCCGAGCCGGTCGCGGTGAGCGGCCTAGGGCGTGGGAGGCGGCGGCCTCGGGGGCTCCCGGCGCTCGGAGCCGCACGTGGCCCCGATCCGTGTTGGTGAGTTTCTCATCCGCCCTCGACATCGACGACACAGGCACCGGTGGGGGGCGCCCGGCGGCGGCGAGGCACATGCCTCGCTGGGACGCAAGGCTGCGCCCGCCACCGCCACCCGACGGGCGCGTCGTCGTCGGCGCAAGCCTTCGGGGTGACCCGCCTCGTCCGACGGTGCCGCTGTTCACCCTTCACCAAGGTTCACCCACTGCGGCGAGCCACGCCGACCCGTTGGAGCTCGAGCGCGTGTGGCTCGCGAGCCCCCGCTCGGGGACCCAATGCTTGATGAGCTGATGGCCGGTTGCTCCACATCGCGCCTCTCGCCACGACGTCCGCCCCTCGGCGCCGCACCCTGGTGCAGCCGACCGTGGCTGATCTTGTGGCGGCGAGCACGAGCCTCGAGCCCATCGCCGGCGTTCGAGGAGGCCCCTTCGTTGCAGGATGTGCCTGTTTTGCTCTCTCCGACCCGCCTCCGGTGTCTTCCGAAGACGAGGTTCTCCCCGCCTCGTTGTGCACGAGGTCTGGCAGCAAGAGATTGAGGATTTGGTGTGTGTGCGGCGGCATCGCCACTCATCAAGTCGAGACCACGTCTCCGTCGGCCCGCGCACTCCAGCCTCCACGCATACACTATGTCGTAGTGATCGTATCAAGTCGCGGCCAAGGGCTGCTAATGCGACTTTGCAGGCTCAGATGCTCTTGCTTCGGAAGTTGGGCGATGAAGTGCCGGTAGGGGAGGCTCCAGCCGCGGTAGAAGAGAGGGTCGAGTTGCCTTCGGGGGGTGGTATGCCATCGGCTAAGCGGCGCCGTTTCGAGATGCTCCTTGAGGGGCGGTTTGACCTCTCCGCCATGGACCTCAACACTGAGGGCCTCGCCGAGGAGGCCACCTAACCTTGCCTACGGCGGGTCGTCTTGTCGCAATAGTCCAAATGTAATCACTGCTTTTGTGTCGTTAGGTTCCGCCTCGGTAATTGTTTGGTTACCGTGGTGCCTTGTTGTTTGAACTTTATTCTGCTTAATGAAAAACGCGCAACGGCGTGGTCTCAAAAAAAAAAAAGAATGGTTATGAGTGAGAAAGAGGTCAAGCTGGGTACGACGAGGGGAACCAACCAGGGAGGCTTCAAATGATGATGATGATGGGCCTCGGCCGGCCCAAGATTCGTAATGATGGCTCGCCTCCGGGTCCTCGCTCATCATCACGCGCCACACCTCTTCTTCTCCTTTTTTTTTTTCTTTCTCAATCACTCTCTCTTTATTTACCGTCCCTCCCTCTCTTTTTTTTTTTTTTTTTTTTAACAATACAATAAATACATACAAGAGGGATGAGATGATTACCCTCGCTTTACTGCGCCAGCCACCATTGGGTGATGATGATGATGATCTCCTCTCGCAGCAATTGAATTGAATGCCTCACGATTGATGAAGGAAGGCCCTTTCCTACCACCTCCTCTGTTTTTACTGCATGCACGCCTGTCATCTTTTTGATCTTCCTTCTTTTACCCTTTTTTCTTTTTGGCCTGGTTTACCTCTTGCTTTTGCAATGCACTATGCACCTGCTGAACGTGGTTGCTCGCTTGCAGCAAGCAGCGGTCCCTGAAGGAAATCTATGTGGAGGCACTAGTGGTGCTAGGATAGAAAAGGAGATTCAGAGAGAGGGGGACAACAAGAGGCAATGATTTGAACAACCTGCAGTTAATAAGGATGCAAATATACGAGAGCAATTTCTGGAATTAAAGCATGTTTGGTTAGCTGCTAACGTTTTCTTGAAAGTTTTACTCCTCTGTATGATGGATTCATGAATGTACTCATCTATACGTTCTTCACAATCAAGACGACCATGACTTTGCAATTTTGTTTTCATCTTATTCACATTGAGAGCTCGATGTGGACATGGAAAATGCGAATAATCCACCTCACTAGACACCAGGTATTTATCTTCATCTTATCATATCGAAACGTACAACATTTTTAGCTTATTGGAGGCCCTAGTCATGAGTAAAACCTGTATCCGCCACTTTCTTTTATCCGAAGTCAAATGATTCTATGTTTTCGCCAAGTTTATAAAGAAAAAGATATTAAATAGATATACGATGATATATTTGGTATCATAAGTGTTGATTTTTGTAATAAATTTTATTACACTCAACATGGTTTCACATAGGATAAAAACAGAATGGCTTTTCTTTAGAGATGAAGGGTGGTTTTTCCCCCTTTTCCAAAATAAAATGCAACTCTTATTTTTATAATGAATTAAACAATTCTAAATTTATCAAAATTTATAAAATATTAACATTTATAATATCAAATTAGTATTATTAGATTAATCATAGAATATATTTTTTGTAGTAAATCTATTTAAGGCATAAACATAATTTATTATTATAAATTTAGTGAAACTTTAAATTTTCACTCCTTCAATAGTAAAGTATGGCCGATAACTTGCTAATAAAATAATATTTCCTCCATTTCTCTCTACCCCCAATATAAAAAGGAACTTTCTAAGGTTTAAAATTTATCTAAAACAAAAATATTGGACACTATCTCCTAATGCACAAGGTAACCACGGGTGCATAACAAACAATAATTGTCAAATCCAGGAGATATTCTTTGGAAAAGAAATGTTGGCAATGATACATGTGTCTTTTGCTAGCGTCTTAAATCTTTACGAAAATTTTTAGAAAGTTATTTATTTTGAGACGAAGGGATTATATATTATAAGTTGTTACTAGTTTTCGAGATATATAGTTTTTGCTAGATATCTAGGCATAATTTAGATAAGATATATAGCAAATTCTATATATACCCAAAAAGACATAACGACTTATATTTAACAATTAAACCAAGCAAATTAGCCATAACAATTGAGTTCGTGTGGCATGGTGCTAACCATATGTGTTGCTAAAGAAATGCCCCTAGAGGCTAGATTGCTAGACATCAACATAGCTAAATCAGAAAGAGGGGGACAAAACTTGCTTTCTGCTCTTTCTGAATTCCACGCTGCCATTGGTTTCTGTTTCAGAAAAGGGACAATTTGAACAGTGCCAAAAGTGCTCTGCCCTCTGCATCTTTAATGCACTTATTAGTATCTGTTTCCATATTACTGTACATCATCTTAAACGCATTTATATTCAGACTTACAAAAATCTGAATATAAGAAATAGATAAAAAGCCATTGGCATCAAAACAAAAGCATGTTTAAATCACACGATCGTATAGTGGCATGTTCAAGGAAACATTAGCACCAAACGGTAGCCAATAAATGGTCTGTTTGTTTAAATCTTGCAGTGTGTCCCATTAACTCGGCTACCACCTCTTTGAGAGTTGAGACACGCTTTTATCTGTATGACTGTATATACCGCCACTGATGACATGATGGAGTAGTGGAGTTTAGTCCTAGATGCCATTGATGATATCACTGAAAAGATTTTGAGTGCAATTAGTAGATTGCAATAGATAGACCGGAGTACCAGACGTCAGACGATGAATCCATGTGAAAGGAAAATCTAACCAAATCTTTTCAAAGGCACTAGTAGGAGAATTATGATTGTACTGATTCTGATTGAACTCCCCTGCAGCAATGCTAATACAAGACACAGGATCGATGACAGGACCAATGATGATTCATGTGACGTTTCATAAAAAAGAGAAGTGATGGTTCCCGTGATAATTCAAGACACAGGTGTAATCGCGAGGGGTCCAATCCTTGCCATAAAACCATCAGCTTCCATGAAGCTGCATCGCATCGCATCGGGTTCCTCTCCTTGCTCGCAGTCGCAGGCACGGCAGGCACAAGTGCTGGCTGGCCATGGACTGGGAGACAGGCAATTGAAGATGCAAGGGGGCAGGCACAAGTGCATTTGTGCATGGCCATGATAGCCAATTGAAAGCAAAGCCATCATTTGGATTTCCCCGGTCTCGTGTGCTCTTGCCACACCCCCGCCATCTCCATCTCGGTCGCCTTCGTTTCGGCCGGCCCCCTCAAGTTATTGCACACACTCGAAAGCTTCATCGATGCCGCTGCCCATCCGTGATCCATCGAGGTCGGGAGCTACTCCAACACATGTGCGCTAACACTGTAACACGCTCGATCGCATGCATGGTAAGAGGAAAAGAAACACACTCCGATCCATTTGGCTAAGGTTGGATGTCTCTGACTCTCTGTACCTAATACCTATAAGCAGAGACCTCTTGTTTGAAGTATAGAAATTGTCTAGGATGTGTAGCAGCATGGAGTATACTACCATGGAAATATGCAATGTAGTGTTAGTATACGTATGCTACGTAATCCAGTAGATGCTGGTTGCTGACACTGCCAAGCTTCTACTTCGCTTGCGCCCCTGTTCGCTCGCTTCAGCTTATCTGCCTGACTTAATTATCAGCTATGATACAATATTTTTCTGTCATAAAAAATCAGCATCGGTTAACTTATTAGCCGCAAAAACCATCTAATTGTACAGTATGTTGCTAGGGTGAAGGTCCCCTGTTTCTGTTTGTTTTCCCAACCCAAGGCCAAAGCGATCCTGCGCCAAGAAGAAGCTGTTGCAGCGGTTCTGCCCGTGCCTGATCATTTCAGACCAGGTTGGGCATAGTGTAGCACTGTAGAGTACTCGTACTCGTACTCGTAATTAGCTGCATGGTTTCTAGAAAGGCATGATGGAAGAAGGCAGGGACGGCAAGGCAATGCAATGAGAGTACTCCGTACACACGGCAGCACCGAAGCAGAGGATAAAGACTCCCATGCATGTGCACAATCAATGGAGTTCGGCGAAAAGAGGCTGCGCGCAGTGCACTGCAGCCACCCTGCAGGGTCAACGTGTCGCATCGATTCGCCCCGCGGAAAAAAAAAAACTTTTTGCTCCCTTCCCCCGAACCATACCGTCGTCTACTACTTGAGGGAGGTCGAAATCGATCGCATTGCCCGTGTCTGGCAGGGGAAAAACAGACTTTGAGACCGGCCGATTCCATTGAGTGGTCACGTGGTGATGCAATGCAATGTAAGGTGTTGTTGCAGCTGCTACGATCCAGCACAGTCCCTCTGCGGCTGTTGTTCACATCGCCGAAACATCACGTATAGTGCCACTGTACCGTACCAATGTTCCCGTAACGTGTAGCATGAACGCGTGATGCATGAGCATGACTAGTACTAAGTGTTAGGTTGATCTCCACAGGCCCAGTCCAATGACTGGCACAACCTTGGTTCTCGCGCCCTGATCGGGGGCGCCCAGCCCAAGATGGCTGGTGGACCCCTATCACCAGCGCCACAATAAATAGGTGGGGAGCCGGCAGGCACTTGTCACGAGGTTTACCTGAGCCGTCATTCCCCACCTGACAAACCCTAATACCGATCTAAGAGGGGGCGTGAGCGGGAAGAACCACCGCTGCCACTGCATCGCGCCCCCACTGCATCGTCGGACTTCGTCAACAACGCCACTTCACCGACCATCGCTGCCCGTGTACAGAGCTTCACCGACGAACCAGTGATGGCCGCATCCTCGTCTGCTGCACCTCCGAGCGGATCTGGTATGGTGTCCCACCTCCCATCTTCTCCTCTACTGCTGCGGTGCTCTCACTTTCTACCCTCTAGTAGATCGTCTAAATAGGTCCATGATGTACCCGGTTCACATACTAGAACGCTCACTGGACACCTACCCTACCGATCCTAGTTAACACCAAGTACTTCACTCCGTCACAGCCCTTGATTGGTGTGCACGACTGACGAATCTCTGCAAGCCATGCGTGAATTGCTATTGGTACTGGGCTACTGGTGGCTATATGGATAGAAGGAAAAGTTGGAGTATTCTACGTAGACGACGACACTACATCATTTTGAACCAAACTAGTAGAGGGCGCGCGCAGTCGTGGTAACATAAAGTATATACTTTAATTTATACTCCCTCCGTCCTAAAAGGTGCTTGTAGCGAAGTCGTGGTAACATAAAGTATATACTTTAATTTATACTCCCTCCGTCCTAAAAGGTTGTCACTACACTTCCGAGAAACAAATGCCGATAATTATATTTTAAAATATATAAATATTTATGCTAAGTAATTAGCATCATCGGAAAGATCTTTAAGTCTAGTTTTTTTAACAAATTTATTTGAAGATTTAAATGTTGCAAGTATTTTCAATAAATTGAGTCAAATTTATGGCACGCATCCCACGGTGACATCCTTTTAGGGACGGAGAGAGTATATGAACTAAGATACAAATAGCTACATTGTGTTGGGTAGTATATTGGTGAATATAAAGGTATGCTGTTTGTTAATTACTAATAGAAGGCACGCTCGTGCAGGGAATATAATTAATAACGATAAAGATGAAGGCAGTTAGATAAAGTGTCTAATTTAAGATAAGTAACAAGGTGATAGTACCTTCTCAGAATAAAACATTAATTCACAGTTAATTTGATCAGCAACTTCTTCACAATTCAAAATACAAAGCCATTGATAACAGTTCCAAACTTCACATAGTGTCTACGAAAATAACAGTGCAGAACTGCAGATTGTTTTTCCCAACTAACAAGGTAGAGCCATACATTGAGAACTACTAACAAAACAAAGGCATAATGAAGCAAGTTGGAGGATATGAGATGGGCACATATACACAGGTTGTACCACATCAAGTATAACAATATCTATCTCTTCCGCAAAATTTTGTCTCCTCTTCTCGGACTGGTTGTGGTCTGAACAAAAAGAGAGGAGAAGTCAAATTAGCACTATGCACATAATTTATAAATGCAGAACGATACAGAGAATTTGCCAAGAAACATTCCTGAACTCCCATTCCCTGCAGGCAGTGCATTATTGGATAAGAGACATTTAATATGAGCAGGTAGAGCAAGCTGATCTTGGAGGTGTGGAGGTGCTAGGATGGGTCTGTCACTGGAGGAGGTCACGCGGCGAGGAGGCGTATGATAGGTGGCTTTGCAGCAGAGGCGTAGGAACCTGGAGTATATCATGGCATTGGGTTCATCTCCGGAGCGAGCAAGGCAACAAGGAGCTGATAGACGGCGGTGGCACTTGATCTGAATATTCCTGAAGTAGCTTGACCTACCAAACACTTCCTAGGGAAAAGCCCGCTTTTTGAGTCATTCATGTACTCAAATAATCATAGTTCATGCTAAACTATCTATTCCCTTGTCTGAACTACAGATGGCATGCTCAGATCGATGAAAAGTTCAATCTCATATGTATCAACTGTATATGCAATAAACCCATGATCTAGAGAGATTGGACAACTCCCAATGTGCCCACGGTACTATTCGATGCCATATATAAATCAACCTATGGCGTGGTTTCAACCTGAAAATAGAGGCATGATCTGGGCTGCTAAATCCTTTACATTTACCAAAGCAAAGCAAAGCGGCAAGTAAAGATACTTAGGACAAAAGACATACCAATATACTGAGTCTGTGATCTCCAACACCACCATACTGAAAAGGCGTGGTTTCAACCTGAAAATAGAGGCATGATCTGGCTGCTAAATCCTTTACATTTACCAAAGCAAAGCAAAGCGGCAAGTAAAGATACTTAGGACAAAAGACTACAATGAGGGGAGATCTCAAAAATCTTCTACTTTAGACAGACACAGAGCAACTACATTTCTTACCGATCACCTAAAATACAGACTTCGTAGCTATGAGCACGATGCATATGCAACAGGACTGCAATGGCAAACAATATCCTCATAAATTAATGGTGGCCAGGGACATATTGAGAAAGTACAATACTAAATACCATTATGGCTAGCCAAACCCTATCTATTGTAGTGCCATCTCGGTCATGGTTTATTTTTTGGAAAATAAGTATCTTCAAACCTGTAAAACACTACCATGTCTCAAATAAAGAAATCTACGTGAGTGTCTGACCTCAATATTCAAAAGCTATAATGAGGCATATTCTTTTCAGTTTGTTTGAGACACTCATATGGTTTTTTTTGCCATTGCTAATTGTGAGGAACAAACATCACTGGGAAATGATGACCTGTGGATTCTGACAGACACAGAATGGAAACATATTGAGAGGTAGACTTATGGGCTGGTCATTGCCGGTGGATTTTGGAATCTTACACCATCTAGTGGCATCCAAGCATTAGTAGTGGGTAATGATGACATACCAATCCTTTGTCTCGGCGTAGTAGTGGTACTTGGTGATGCTCTTTCAGGGTGGTAGGCCATAATGTGCACTGTTCCCCTACTACTCCCAACCTATATGATTACATTCAGACAATAACCTGTATTAGAATTTCTCAATGTGCATTAATATGTCAAAAAAGGTATGCTACTATGGTATTTGAATATATCATGCATGGAATAGCTTCATAATTTGTAATGATCTATATGTCCTTCTATATCTATGCTATATGAAACTTGACACCATGAATCGGGCAATCCCATTTAATACTGTTGTCGATAGGTGACTGAACCGCACATTAAGTACAAGGAAGTAAATACCTAAGTTGGGAGCTAAACTGCACATAGGTCTAGAAATTATAGGAGGAGACCGTGGAAAACATCAATTTTGTTGCATTGGAATTCTGGAGAGCAGGTAAATAAATTTAGCATCATTTTAGAGCGCAGGCTATGCAAATTTAGCATAAACTTTACCTGATCTATCATTTGTATAAAACAGCAGATTCAATAGACAACCATATCAGTGGTAGGCTACCAGGTAGTCTACTTTGTAATCATTGTTTAGCACTCAATTTTGTGACAACCATGCAAGCTGTACCCTGTTACTGCAATTAAAATTTTCAAGGGGCAAAAAAATTGCTGGCAGCACATAAACTGTGCAAAAGTTAACATGTCTACAAAAAACAGGTACATTTTTTTTTTTTTTTTTTTGTAATAGAGCATGTCATTACCCCTGTTAGCCTAAACGCTAAACGCTAAACAGTCGGTCACCCCTCGTTTAGCGTTTAGTCGGACTATACGGCTGATTAAACGGGCCAAAAAAAACAGATTAAGCGGGATTAAGCGGATTAAATGGACTACACGGCCAACACGGTTGACTACTGAGTAGCGTTTAACGGCGTTTAGGACGGCTGTTTAATACCGTTTAGGAAAACAAGGGTCATTACTCAAGCCTAAATATGAAGTTACAACCTTCATGAACAGCAGGGGTGAAAACGTAATCAAAAGTTGATAGAATATATATGTATATATAAGGTCAAGACCTATATATTACATCTGTTGTGTAAGTCTGAAACAAACCAAGAAAAGATTTATAGGGAAAAGCTTTATTTCCAAAATGTCTAAGTATTCCAGCATGAGCACAACCAGCAGGCTGTTTATACCACAAGAGAAATAGGAGGAAGCTAGATGTATTAATTGGCACAAATAGGTTATCAGAGCTAATGCTCAAATTCATGTATACCTCAGTTATTAGTGGAATTCAAAGAGCATTTCCCATGAACCTGCAATAAAATAGACAACAGTGAGGTCACAGTTTAAAAATACTTTCGCATGGTAATCGCCATGGAAATGAGAGAACAACAATCTGAGAGTTCTTTTTTTCAAAAGATGACACTAAGATGTTCTTGGCAACCTTTTTTTATAACTTTTTATAACAGGTAGGTTTGTGTGTCGGCGAGTGTTAGGAATCTCAAAACACTCTTGTGTTGAGAGAAAAAAATTATACCTATACTGTTCTGAGTGGATTGTGTTTGACAATTAAATTCATGAGAAATTGCGATCATCTTTGGATTTAACCAAGAAAAAAGTGAGATGAACACAATTGAGCTTAACTGCAAGGGGTCTTTTTGCAGAATTTAAATGGAAGCAGAAAATGTTTCATTGTCAAGGTTTCAAGAAAAAATCTTATCCATATAGCAATCACTGAAATGTAATCGAACATGATCGGTTACAATATTTACATACCTATGCAGGGGCTGGAGGGGGAGAGGATCAAACCCATTTTTGTCTGGAACACACAACTTGTTTTTGGGAGTCATAGTAGGTCCCCTGAGCCTTGGAACCTGCAAATGAATTTAGCTTACAGATAAGCAAAGTGTAGCGAATATTTGGAACACATAAAATAGAAACCAGAAATCGACTACTGCCTTCCCATCCTACTGGCAAAGAGACATAGGCAAACACACTTGTCCTAAGTTCTCAACATGAGCATTATATCAGATTTACAATACTATGAGGCATATATACACTAAATCTGGTGATAACAAAACTCAGTCAAAGATATTCTTAAAAAGTAATGTTTTTTTATCTTTTTTTAACAAATAGACTGTTTCTTAATAACATGGTACCTGCACACAACAATGCAAAGTGATGAGGTCTTAAACACAAGCAACAATGCCATCTTTAGCCACCTAAATGCCTTAAAAGGTGCAAAGATTCGACAAAGTTTAGCCCAACGTGGGGCATACAAATTGCTAACTATTCAATGCAGAAGCCAAGCACGATGCTACATGTACAATATATCATGTATACATTTCAGATCTTTTTCACCATTATGGGTCAGTACTTTTGTCAAAGAGCGGATGTTCGTACCTTGGTCTAGGTGCTTGTTTCACTGAATTTGGAACTCTGTCAGCCCAGGTGCAGAAACATTCACACTACGAACAGGTAACCAAAGCATGTTGATGACTGGTAACTTATTACAGAGCACCCACACACATGCAATTAGTCCGTCAATGAATAAGTATTGATAATTTTTGAACAGACTGGCTGGCAAACAAACCTCAGAGGAAGCAAGAACGATGGAGGAATTCGAAAGAGGAGAATGAGCAGGACGAGGCAAATTCATGATGCTAAAAAGAAGCAACAAATTCAGTTTGCACCCAAATAAAAATCTCCCAAAAGCCATTCAGGCTATTAACAGCAGCAACTTTCTTGAATGACTGATGTCAAACTCTATGCATAAGTTGAGCATGCACAAACAGAAACATCGAGCTGTTAGCCTATCCTCATGTTCAGCAGCACCAGAGGGATGAATCACGGGTGAAGGCAAATAAAATACTGAACCTAAAAGGTCCAGCTTGTATCATTTCCGGATCACAGGAACACAAATTGGAAGGCTAAGTAGCTAAATAAATTAAAGTTGGGCACAAAATAATTATTACAGCTGAATGCTGTGGTATGTACAGTTTGGGATAACAAAAACATTAACTGGAAGACTAATCAACCAAATTTGGAATCATACGTTAGGGGAGAACATAAAGGTAGATCAAAACAAAGCATAGAAGAGATGGAGTATCGTACCTAGTAATCAAAGCAACAGGAAGTAGCTATGCAAGATAAGTCAGTCAGGGCTAACGAACGAAGAGCCTGTAACAACTGTAGTAATTGAGGCATATAAAAAAGGGAAAGCAAACTAATTAAAATAAATCTGAACACACAATAACCATTACAGCTGCACACATTGGTATATACATTTTCGAATAACAGAAACATTAACTGGAAGGCTAATGGATTGTCTAAAATAAAGCTGGGCACACAATAATCATGAGAGTCTGAGACACCTGAAAACATTAATTGGAAGACTAATTAACTAAACTTTGGCCTGGAACAACCGGTCAGGTTAGGGAAACAAACACTAAATGATCATCGATGGCAGTTATGTCACACGCAATCAATTGGAAACATGACAGCTGCACACAATGGTGCATACATTTTCGAACAACAGAAACATTAACTGGAAAGCTAACGAATTGTTTAAAATAAAACTGGGCACACAATAATCATGACAGTCTGAGACACCTGACTAATCAACTAAATAATAGTAGCAGCACAAACAACTCTCGAATAAGCTAATTTTCTTGTCCACTAAAGTGCCTATCGAACTCTTAAGTCATCACCATAAAACTAATATGTACCAGGCTCAAGTTTGCCTTAATAGTTGGATTTCAAAGTTTTGGCTTGTTTCCAAAACTTTCACACACAGTAGAAAGGAGCAGGCATATGTTTGCGGTAAAACATGAAGAAACAAAATAGAAAGGAGGAGCACATTAGATACATGGCGAAATGGAGCCCGGCTCCATGGACATCGTGCATCAGGGGCAGAGGGAGAGAGAGAGAAAGAGAGAAGGCGCAAACCAGGGAGCCCGACGGATGGAGGAAGAACGGAGGCACGCGGACAAGCTGCACGATGTCGCGTGCAGGGGGGCGACCGGGGCCGCCGGCGATTAGCCCGACAGGTCGGAGCCACGTCGCGACGGCGGCGACAACCTGACCCTAACCCCTAACCCTAACCCTAGGGCAAATGGTGAGCATCACCTGGGAGGGAGCTGTGCGGAGAGGAGACGACGGAGAGAGACAGGGGAGGGGTTCCGCCCTCGCCGCCATCGCCGGTGCGCCGCCGCTGTACCGCCCGCCCGCGCTAACCGCCGCGCCGCCGTGGCCGCGCCGGCCGCCCGCCACGCCCGTGGCGCCGGCGCGGCCTGCCGGCGTGTAGCCGCCCCCGTGCCTGCCGCCGGACAGGGAATGGGGAAGAGGCTGTGTCGATCTAGGGTTTGGGAGAAAGAGGTGTGAGCACCATCGATTGAGGAGGAGGCAGCGGCGCTGGAGGAGGAGGAGGTGGAGGAGGGACGCTGCCTCCGTTGGCCGTGGTTGGCCGGAAGAGAGGGTGGTAGAGGAGAGGCATCGAGGGAGACGGAGGGAGCGAGAAGGTTCTGCGTTTTTTTTTTACCCAGCGCGTGGGGGAGGGCTGTTATATCTGGAGCTCCCCATGCTGATGTGGACCAATCAAAGACGCGGAAGGTGAAGTGGCGCCGACCTGGGCCAATCAACGATTTCGGGGCGACGCGGTGCAGCTCGCAACGCAGGGAGGGTCAGAGAAATGAAGAGGTTAAATTACCTTGAACTAAGTCGTGATA
Organism: Hyparrhenia diplandra; assembly: GCA_015847255.1. Lineage (NCBI taxonomy): Eukaryota > Viridiplantae > Streptophyta > Magnoliopsida > Poales > Poaceae > Hyparrhenia > Hyparrhenia diplandra. The sequence goes on from JADLZK010003146.1 coordinate 669,560, forward strand.
TCCGCGACTGTTGTTGAAGAGAAGAGCATCCGGTGATAGATCCTGCACGTACGTCCTGGTTGGGCACCTGGGCCCTCTTTAGTTCATGAAAAGTGAACCTAAAAAGTGCTACAATATCTCATATCGAATCTCTTGACGTATGAATGAAGCATTAAATGTAGGTAAAAAAAATTAATTGCACAGTTTAACTGAAAAGTGCGAGACGAATCTTCTGAACCTAGTTAGTTTATGGTGGGACAATAATTACCAAATACAAACGAAAAGTGATACACTAGCCGAACCCAAAATATTTCACCAACTAAACACCCCTGCTTTTGCATGCATTGCCTGCATGCACCAAACCGCTGCTGCCAAGAAAGCTGTCGACCCGCTGGACAACAGGCGCTGATCCCCTAGTCAACCGGTGTGGTATTGATTCGAGTGCCATGAGGTGACGAGACATTGCAGCAGCGGCCCAATGCGATGGTACGTGATGGTACACCCGGCTCGGCCCGAAGTCAAACAAGGACCGGTGGCTCCCCATGCATGGCATGCATGCATGGAGCCTGCCTGCCGGCCTAGGCATCATGGCGGCCGATCTAATGTGTGATGATCATGAGCGCACCTGGGGCCTTGTTTAGTTTGCAAGTTTTTGCAACTTGATGAACAGTAACTCATTCCTATTGAAAAGCTTTGTTTGTGTTTATATTTTTCTTGCATGAAGCTTCGACATTATTTATTATCAGCTGAATGCACAGTGGTTTCCAAGGCTGATGTCATCAAACATATGTTATCAATGCCGATTCTTAACGGGAGGATTGGAAAGTGGATCCTTGCATTATCAGAATTTGATTTGAGCTACGAATTGGCTAAATCGGTCAAAAGGTCAAGTAATTGCCGATTTTGTTACTCAGCATCACAAACCTATTGTTAGTAACCTGGAGATAGTGCCTTAGACTTTATTCTTTGATGGATCATCATGCAAACAAGGTGGAGGAATTGACATTGTCATTATTTCCCCTCGGGGGGCAATTTTTGAGTTTGCTTTGAGAATTAAACCTGTGGTTACTAACAATCAAGCAGAGTATGAAGCTATTCTCAAAGGACTTCAACTTCTTCAAGAAGTAAAGGCAGAGTCAGTTGAGGTATTTGGAGACTCACAACTGGTAATTAATCAGCTGATCGGCCAATATGAGTGCAAAGACGATATATTGAGAAGTTATCATGACGAATGTCAAGGATTATTGAAGAGTTTCTATTGTGTGTCTTTGCAACATATACCTAGGGCACAAAATCAAGAATCTAATCGACTAGCTCAAGGTGCATCTAGTTATCAGGAGTTTCAGGAAGTGCTTAACAATGATGGCATAGTAGTCAATGATTGGAGGATTGAAATTGTTGATTATTTGAAGAACCCATCACAGAAAGTTACTCAGAAATTAAGGTACAAGGCAATCAAGTTTATTTTGCTTGAAGATCAGTTATATCATAAAACTGTTGATGGGATTTTGCTTAAATGTTTGAGTCAAGAAGAGGCACGAAAATTAATGAGTGAAGTGCATGAAGGAGTATATGGTGCTCATCAATCGGCTCACAGGATGAAGTGGATTATTCGAAGAATAGGATATTTCTGGCTGACAATGTTGGAAGATTGCTTTGAATATTACAAGGGATGTCAAGATTGTCAACATTTTGGTAATGTGCAAAGGGCTCCAGCATCGGCTATGAACCCGATTGTGAAGCCATGGCCATTTAGAGAATGGGGTATAGATCTGATCGGCCAAATCTTCCCTTCATCAAGCAAGGGACATAAATTCATAATAGTGGCAACGGATTATTTCACCAAATGGGTTGAAGCAATTCCTTTGAAGACAGTAACATCAAAGAATATGATTGATTTTGTCAAGGAGCATATAATTTGGCAATTTGGGATTCCTCAGACAATAACAACGAGATCAAGGAACAATGTTTACTTCATCGGAGTTTTGTGATTTTGCAGATAGCATGGGAATCAAATTGTTTAATTCTTCTCCTTCTTATGCTCAAGCCAATGGTCAAGCAGAGGCATCAAATCAAATTTTAATCAAGTTGATCAAGAAGAAGATTGAAGAGCAGCCCAGGAGATGGTACTTAACGCTTAATGAAGCATTATGGGCTTTGTTGACGGTAGTTATCGTCAACTTTTTAGCATGAAATAATAGATCATATGAGAACAAGAACAATAAAAGATAGGGTTTATACTAATGATTTCCACAAGTTTTGTGTACACTTAGTTTTGCAGGTGAACTCTGGAAAACAGTAGAATATCAGAGAGCAAAAAGAAGAAAGAGAGAAACTGAAGAAAGGACCAAATTAGGGCGATTAGTATAAATTCCAAGGGTCTAAAGGACAAAAGAAGACAGCTCGCGAAGGCCGGGGCCCACACGTCAGGATGTGGGGCCGGGCGGCACCATATGTGGGGCCGCGCGGCACCCACCTATGGAGCCACGTGTCCTGCTTCTGGAACCTTCCCACAACCGACCTATGGAGTAGATCTACACCGTCCAATCAAGTCAGTTTGATCCAAGGGCTGAGATTCATCCGATAGGGCTATAAATAAAGGGGCAGGGCTCCCCCCTGAAACCCTAATTCATTATCCTCATGTCAGAGCCAGAGAGCAATTCCTATTAGCTACTATGGATATGATTAGCAATCAAGATTAGACTAATTCTTAGAATTAGTCTATGATTAGAAATAGATTAGATCTAGTAATGAGTAGATTAGAGGAGCTCCGACCTGTCGGATCTTCTCTGGTGTATTCGGCGGGATCAAGTTCTTCGCGAGAAGAACTTGCTCCTGAGATTCTTTGGTGAGTTAACTTCTTATTAAAGTATGCATTGGTTTATATTGTTCTTCTTGTTTGTAACTCTCTTTTGAGTACTTTAATCTTGGTGATTTCTTGATTAAGGGAGTAATTCTTAGTGTAAGCATGGTGCTTAGACTAGGGTTATTTGTGAATGCCCCCTATTGGCCCGGAATCGGTGGTAGTATCGTGAAGGTGACTTTTATAGCTTCATTGAATCCTCTGTAGCCCACCTCTCGTCAATAGGCGAACGGTAGACATTAGTCTGTTCTTAGTAGAGTAATTTTGCCTTACCCTATTAAGAATTAGCGTCCTAGATAGAACAGTATGAAACAACGTTTATGGATGTTTGAATTAGATACACTTGAGGAATCTCCTTTATCTACTAGTTTCTTAAGTACCTTGATTGTGAAGTTTGGGCTAAGTTAGATCTTTGTTATATTCACCTACTGTTTCTTTGGGTTCGATATTAAAACCGGGAGTTTATCTTTTGGTGAAGTGCTACAACGTATTTCTATCTGTGCGCTTGCGGATATCTTATCTTTATTGTGAGCAGTTTAAAAATGCCAACAAGCATTTCTGGCGCCGTTGCCGGGAAACGGTAGTTTTGCTGGATAGTAATGAAAGAGTCTAACTTAGTCTTGTATTATACTTTTACCTTTTATCTTTTATTTATCTTTTAGTTTTTAGTTTCTATTGTCTTTACCTTTTATTAGCCATGAACTTTATTATTTTATGTCTTTGCACCCATAAGCTTTAGTTTTGGCCTATTAGAGTCTTTAAAGTCTATCTTAGCATTAGGCCATGAGCTATGCCTACGGTTTATTATCTTTATTAATCAACACTTTCTAGGAGCTGTAGTTAACCTCAGTAGCCGGATCATATCCTTTACAAAAGGATAGTGAATCTTTGACTTTTCCTAGGAATGTTGTATATTTTATGCAGCCTCAGGAGAAACTTTTCTTTTTCCTTCTTTAGTAAAGCAAGGTTTACCCTTGACTTTATTAGTGGGTGAAGCCCTTATGTTAGCATTCTTTATGACCACCCAAGGGAAGGAATCATCCTCCGACGAAAAGAGGAAGTTTTTGATAGCCAATTAGAATCACTCCAATCCCAAGTCTCGGCTATCAATCCCAAAAGCATCATCTAAACCGAAGTTTCTGCTATTATAGCTTTTGGGAAGTATTTAAAACTTCCAGCTTCATAAGAGACCTCTAAGCATTTACAATCTAAGTTTTCTTAAGGAAGAGTCTCTTAGAGTGCTTTCTTATTTTTATACAGAAGAGCTCAAGGATGGCATGTCTAATGCCATAGAAGGAGAACAAAGCTATCTAGAAGCCATTCCTGCCTTCTCTCCTTCTATGCCAAGATTAGATAACCTGTCTCAACTTATCCATAATCCCATCCTTGACCCCCAATGAATCCTCTTATGATCCCTTTCTTGAGTCCTCCAATGATCCTAGAACTCCCAATCAGAGAAACCATAAAGGATCTAGGGAAGACCAAGAAGAACAATGTCAATGGATGGAGAACCTCGATGAGCAGGGAAGCTACTTCATGAACACTTCTCCAAACCCATGCTCATTTGAGCAAACTCCTACATCATTTGCTCTCTCTAAACTTGCAACATTTGACATCTCCAATCCCCTTATGCTAACCGTTTCTAAAGACTTAGAAGGGATGGTTGTAGATTCATATGTTTATCGTAAATATTGCATATCTAGTTGGTTGAAATTAAGAGATTGCTTGATAATATGATGTCACATCTTTACTTGTCATATAGAATATTCCTTCGGGTATTTTTGTCACTAACCATTCCAGGTTTGGAGCAAAAAGATCAAAGGATGACAATACAAGGTATGTCTAACCAAATATTGTGCAACATTGAATCACATTCTTTGAAACATCTTTTGCCATGTTGCTACATTAAATTGGTTGTTCTTACCTTTATAATATGAGCATGTTGCTAAACATTAATTATGCTTTCTCATTCCTATTTGAGTAAATCTCTTTTATGCCTTCTACCTTTTGTGCGCTTTTAGAGTGCTATGGTTTGGAATATCTTCATACATTCCTTAAATGAAGCATGGTGCCTAGTTTAGGAATGTTGATTTTTATTTTCATAGGCCTTTTAAATTAAGTGAGGTGCTTAGGTTAAAATGCCTTCCTAGATCAAATTAGACGTGGTGTCTAGGTTGATTTTTGAGCTAATAGTATGCTATAGTAGATCTTTGGTATATTTTGTTAGACTAACCCTTTGCGTAAAAACTCGAAATCAAATTCGGGGAAGTCAAGAGATGAATTCAGATAAGTGATGAAGCAAGACACATGATGCATTCTAATAATTTTATGCAAAAGAAGACCCAGCTCATTCCTCATGGAAGAACTGTAAGTATCAAATTATTCACTTTGCCTTTTGCTACAAGTTACCTCTTCTTTGAGCTATGCTAGAGTAGATTTTGTTAAACATGATAATTATGACTTATGATAGAGTAATCAAAGAACTATCTTTTCATTAGCATAAATGAAATCATTTGTGGACAAACAACCCGCATTTAGAAATTATTGCAATCCTTCGGGTATGTGCCCACTAACATTTTGCAGGGAAGAAGCTATGTTGTGAACGTTCATGGTTTTGGCATGCCTGCCAAACCACCACTTTGGGAGATGAGTGTCATTCAACAAGATCAATAATAAAAGCACTCACTCACAGAAGTGGATGGACAAAACTACAGGCCTCAAGAAACATCAAGTACAGGTAACTTGGTAATTATTTATTTCTACACCATTCTTTATCTTAAGTTAAAAAAAAATGTGAGCACATGAAGGCTCATAAATATTTATAACATGTTCCTACGACTAGTTCCCTTCGGGTATTCTTGGTCACTAATCATTGCGGGATAAGATTTAAGAATGAAGGATGGACAATGTCCGAGGAAATAGACGTTATAACATTATGAGGGATGTTTCAACATTCACACTTAACGTTAAGTGTCGAGTGACAGCAAGGCTCAAGATTGGGGGAGGAAGGCCGACTCCAATAAGATGATTCTGACGTGCTCCTCCTCACATGCTCCCGTCACTTTGACACGCTGGTTTGCAATCCCTCTATGCACTATTACTCAAGTTTGAATGTTTTCACAAATGCTATAATAAAGATGCAAGATAAAATCAACCCCTTAGAAGAAGTAGTCTTTGAATAGATAGTCTATGCTCATTAATCGTTTAAACTTCTCTATAGCATAGAAACCGACTTTAGCCCCTGTGACTTCTCTACTCTTGCTATTACTCGTATATTCCTTCGGTATGTGTGTTGTGTACTAATATTGCAGGAATAAATAAGAAAAGCAAAAAGGTTCGAACAAAGGTCAAAAGAAGAATGGAAAGGTGGCTTGACAAAAGGATAAAGAAGAAGTGGAACATAAGAGCTAAGCTGTTCATTAACGAGATACACTAGAAGCCGATCAAGAGAGAAGGAGATAATTGCCACAAGGTGTTACGGTACCATCATGCTTCAATAATGAAGGTAACATCTCAAGGTAAGTCATTATTTATAAAGTCCCTCTTTGATCATGTTATGCTTAGAGTTAAACATGTTTAAGCTACAACCTTGATCAATTCATCCCGATTAATTTAATATGTTAGCTCTTTACCACTCTTGATCTCATCCCTAAATTAAGCCAGTTGTTCCTTTTTATTAAAATGTTTTAATGCAGCATTCAATGTTTATCTTTTGACCCTACCACCCATGTCATGCTTAAGTAGATTAATCTTGCTTTGAGTATCTAAGGTTCAAAGAGAATGAATAAAGTTTTGGTTTTGTTGGTGTTTTTCCACCAACAGAGCCCCCGCACTTGATCTCTACTTTGTCTTTGTGAATAGGACATACTTCAAGCAAAGCTTGGGGGAGATAATCCCTTAAAATTCTACAAGTGGAATGTCCTGGATCTATGGACATGTGCACGAAGCAAGATGTTGCCAACTCCTACTACCAAAGCTCCACTTCAAAATGCTGGACAATCAATGAACATGGATGATACACCTAAAGGAGTAAATCAGGTAAGAAGTCTTGATTCGGTGGACTTAAAACACTAATCCTCGTAGGGGAAGGTAACTCGGTAGTTATCTATATTTAATTACAGTATTGCATATTTACTTTCTTACATTGCATAAGTATTTTTCTTTAGCATGTTCACTTTACCTCATATATCTGCATTAGAAAAGAAAATAAATATGTTTCATGCATGTCATCCATTAAAAACTTAAAGCCCCATGTGAATACTTACGTGGCATAAACACCCATAGGAATGTTTCTTTGTGGAGGCATAAAAATAAAGTTTGCATTCATTCTTATTTTCCTACATGCATGCTAGATAAGAAAACACAAAAATATTAGCTTTTGCTTAAATCCCCTGTTAAAGCTTAATCTTTAATTCTCACTAAGAAACTCTAGATAATTAAAGCTTAAAATATCCAACCGCTAACGCTTAATCAATTCCACGAGCTTTGTTATCTATTTGAGTTTCACGAGATTTAAAGCATCAATGAGCTACGACGAGAAGGAGACGTCCGACCACTCGACAAAGCATTAACACAACAGTCGTCATCATCAATGCTCCATCAAGGATGGACGACATCACCTCCATTCGTCTACCTCATCTCAGCACCAACACTTCAATCTAGCTTGGGGGAGAGCACCCCCAGTTATTAAGATAAGTATCTCTTTACTTAGTTTATTTTATTGCTTGTTTTGAAAAGTCATAAAAAGATGCATAAAGTTTTAAACCAAATAAAAAGTTTGTCTTAGCTATATATGTTTTAAGGTGTGGTTAATAAGTTTTTGTTAGAATAAAGTTTGCTTGGAAATGATGAATAGTTGCTCTGCTCTAATTCTTTTTAGTACTTTGTTTTTAACTTGAAATTCCTCCAATGTTTTGGATATATTTGTCCTGCTTTCAAATTTGCTCTATACCTGACTTGTGGGTAGCATACACTTGATCTAAGTCTAGGTAATTGGGGGATATGATATGAGAGAGTCTGAGCTACTGTTTATCTTGTTCTTGGTAAAACTATATCTGGAGATTTGTTTTTGAAAAGATAAAAATCTTTCATGATGAGCTCTTGTTTTGGCGAGTATTAAATTCCTACCAAAGCCATATTTATGATATTTAGATTAAAAAACATTCCAGTTACATACGTGTTGACATTTCTTAGCGCAATCACTAGAAACAGGTTTAGAACCCATCTCTAATAACGGCGCCAGAAATGTGCCGTTGACATTCCTAAGCGAAACCACCATGTCGGTGATCAGACTGGGAACATCAACGGTGATAGACCTTGCCAAAATAGATATTCATCCGCAAGCGCACGGATCTATCATTGTAGCATTTCACCTAGATATTCAGGGTATCGTTATTTATATTTTCCCAAAGGAAGGCATGGTGGAAAAGGATCTAAGAAAGACATGAACAAGATAACATGACTGTGTAATGGACCAATGCTTATAACGGGGATATAAGGGAATGGTAAGAGGATAACTTGACACACTCACTCAAGCCAAACTCAAGGATAAAGATAAATAAGGAATAAAGAAAGTCCTAAGTGGAGCATACAGATTCTAATCATGGCTGTGCATAGAACCAGTTGATAGTCATGCAACACACGTGAGTAGGAGGTCAGAGCTGAGAGTGAGATGGACGGGGAGACCCCACCAGGTAGTCTGCTACCTACCAAGGCATTTACGAACTCCTACACGACATACGAACGTGGGGGGATTACAAAGGACGGACAAGGCTGTCACGACCCTGCCGCCTACCCCCTCGACCGTGGCATGCTATCATATTCGCAGGATACCTGGCATCCGGACACCACGCCCGCATACAAGGACACTACTCATGTCCCCCATGGACCCCACCCTACAGATGGACGGACTAGAACATGAGCAAACCCGAAGGAACAACGAACCGCCACCTCAGCTCAATCCTGACACTACTCAATTATATTGCATGAATGGTTTAAGCGTAAAGTTCTATATGACGATATCACAACATGGAAACTATAGACTAGTTCATATGTTATGATTATGTCAATAGAACAACATGTTAGATCATAAGATAAATCATAAGGTATAGAAATAACATAAAGACTCTAATTCTAATGCACAACCAAGATAAGATAAAAGGGCAAGGCTTTGGAAGAATACCATGAATATATTCATACCGAGAATCCATCTTCCAAAGAGCCAAGCCCTCCTTGGTGGCTTTGCCTAGCTCCACATACTAACCTACTAGGAGGAAGAAGAAGAAGAAGAGAGGAGGGAGAGAGGCTCTCTTGTGAGGTGTGTGTTGAGAGAGGAGGTGGGGGGCTACTTATACAAGTGAGAGAGGGGCTAAGTGTGAATTTCCCCAAACCGACCATCTCGAGGCGTCTAGGTTCATCTTTGAATCCAGCCTACGCACGTCCGCACCGCCCTCCGGGACACTTAATGCACCGCCTCGTCAAAGTTGGGCCCGAACCGCCACAACTTGGGTGCCGCCCCGCCCGGTCGGGCTGGGCTTTGGGCGGCGCGCGGTGTTGGGCCCGAAAAAAGTTGTGTGGTGGCGTGTGCTCAGCCCAGTTTTGTCATTTTGGTCCGTTTCTCCCTTGGGCTTGTTTATCTTCAGGAATGCGCTTTCCAGGGAGGCGCCTTTTGGTCATTTTCCACTTGCTTTTCGTATAAATTCTGCAAAACATTTATTTGTACACTACAAGTGGAATTATGTCAATAATAAATCTATATGTGTGTAGTAAGGTATAGTTTCAACCCCTTATTGGTAGAATGTTGACGTTAAAAATACGTCATTAGTGACCGTCAACAATACGCTGTTTGCTTTGGATTGAATAGTTCAAGCTTTGTTGTTGCCTGTGAGAGTTCAGTCATGAAAAGACAAGTTTTATCCACCCACCTTTCACATACATATGCATTGTTCCTACGATGGGGATGATTGCAATACCATTCTTTTTCCATCCTTATCCACCTATAAATGTTTCATTCCTACACTGGGAATAAACAATCCATAAGACTATAGGAAGCCCATGTTTATTTACTCCAAATGTCTTTATTGTTATCTCTCAAAAGTTTATCAGTGGAAAGAGATTTGGGTTGCTGTTAAAAAAAAGAAAGAAAAAAAAAGAAAGAGAGTAAAAAAGGACAAGTGTCCACATAAAACAATGGGTACTTAGATGCCCGCCTCTCTGAAAAAGAAAAAAAAAAGAAAGAAAGAAAAAGAAAAGTACGCAGCCCAAAGTTCTCTCAAGTTTCCAAGTTTCAAAAGAGATATTTGTTTATATCTTTGAAGGAGTAAAAGTAGAATTAGTTTTAGCCACCAAATATACACCTATCCATTATATTTCTCTACACATGCTATTCCTGTTTTGACTGGCTGAACTCTCTATGGATCCATTGTTTGAACTGTAATATATCCTTTGCAGATATGCAATATTATTTTAAGAGTGCCACTCCTATGAGCTCCACATAAGCCATATATTTAGAGAGAGTGAGTAAGAGAGAGATGAGAGAAGGCTTAATATACTCAGCCTTGTTCCACAAATACCACATATTCAAGAGAGAGGGCATAACACTATTAATGCCTAGTGAGGATCCATAAATACCACATATTGAGAGATTGAGAGTGCCATTCAATACAGAGCTCGAGTTTTATTTGAAAAAATTTATGAAAACTTCAGAATATTAGTTGATCAAAGACTTGAGAAATAGTGCTTGACTTGATTGTTCTGTCTTTCAATTACTCAAGACCCAAGTGAGAGTAAAAGCACCATAGTTTGGTAATAAGGGTGAGTTTGAAGTCAGAATAAGTTTATCCAATCCAGAGTAGAGTTTCTTTTTGAAAGCATGTGAACTTTATAAGAATTAAAACATCGTAGCAACTCCTGATCCAAGTTTGTCTTATAGTATATGTGTTTGGCTAAGAGACTAGCAAAAGGTAAGCTTGGGGGAGCTTGTTGACGGTAGTTATCGTCAACTTTTTAGCATGAAATAATAGATCATATGAGAACAAGAACAATAGAAGATAGGGTTTATACTAATGATTTCCACAAGTTTTGTGTACACTTAGTTTTGGAGGTGAACTCTGGAAAACAGCAGAATATCAGAGAGAAAAGAGAAGAAATAGAGAAACTGAAGAAAAGGACCAAATCAAGGCGATTAGTATAAATTCCAAGGGTCTAAAGGACAAAAGAAGACAGCTCGCGAAGGCCGGGGCCCACACGTCAGGATGTGGGGCCGGGCGGCACCATATGTGGGGCCGCGCGGCACCCCCCTATGGAGCCATGTGTCCTGCTTCGGGAACCTTCCCACAACCGACCTATGGAGTAGATCTACACCGTCCAATCAAGTCGGTTTGATCCAAGGGCTGAGATTCATCCTATGGGGCTATAAATAAAGGGGCAGGGCTCCCCCCTGAAACCCTAATTCATTATCCTCATGTCAGAGCCAGAGAGCAATTCCTATTAGCTACTACAGATATGATTAGCAATCAAGATTAGACTAATTCTTAGAATTAGTCTATGATTAGAAATAGATTAGATCTAGTAATGAGTAGATTAGAGGAGCTCCGGCCTATCGGATCTTCTCTGGTGTATTCGGCGGGATCAAGTTCTTCGCGAGAAGAACTTGCTCCTGAGATTCTCTGGTGAGTTAACTTCTTATTAAAGTATGCATTGGTTTATATTGTTCTTCTTGTTTGCAACTCTCTTTTGAGTACTTTAACCTTGGTGATTTCTTGATTAAGGGAGTAATTCTTAGTGTAAGCATGGTGCTTAGACTAGGGTTATTTGTGAATGCCCCCTATTGGCCCGGAATCGGTGGTAGTATCATGAAGGTGACTTTTATAGCTTCATTGAATCCTCTGTAGCCCACCTCTCATCAATAGGCGAACGGTAGACATTAGTCTGTTCTTAGTAGAGTAATTTTGCCTTACCCTATTAAGAATTAGCGTCCTAGATAGAACAGTATGAAACAACGTTTATGGATGTTTGAATTAGATACACTTGAGGAATCTCCTTTATCTACTAGTTTCTTAAGTACCTTGATTGTGAAGTTTGGGCTAAGTTAGATCATTGTTATATTCACCTACTGTTCCTTTGGGTTCGATATTAAAACCGGGAGTTTATCTTTTGGTGAAGTGCTACAACGTATTTCTATCTGTGCGCTTGCGGATATCTTATCTTAATTGTGAGCAGTTTAAAAATACCAACAGGCTTATCGAATGTTTGGTCATGGATCGACTAAAGCCACTCCTTATGAATTGGTATATGGGCACCATGTTGTTTTGCCGTGGGAGATACAATCTAAATCAAGGAGGGTTGTGCTACAAAAGGATTTGAAAGCCGAGGATTATAGAAATCTTATGATTGATGAGTTGGAAGATTTACATTCTATTCATCTTCGAGCTTTGGAGAATAAAATCAGAATTGCCAAATATTATGACAAAAAGGTCAAAGTTAAGGAATTCTCAAAAGGGGACTTAGTTTGGAACATCATTTTACCGATCAGGACTAAGGATCACAAGTTCGGCAAATGGTCACCTAATTGGGAAGGACCATTTTGTATAGAATGGTGTGTGCTTGGCAATGCTTATACTCTGAAAACGATGAAAGGAGAAGAGTTTAGTAGAGCAATTAACGGAAGGTTTCTTAAACGATACTATCCTAGTATGGAAGGTAATGCCTGATAGTTGATTTTACGATCTGGCTCGAATAGCCGATACTATGGTATATCGCCTTCAGTACTAAAATTCCTACGATTGGAAAATAGCCGATACTGAGTGTATCGCCTTTAGCACAAAAAGTCCCCATGATAAGGGAAATAGCCGATACGAGAAGTATCGCCTTCAGACAAAGTGGAAAAAAGAAAGTTCTTGCACACAGAAGAACAACCATAAGATTGATGATGAAAGTTCATATATTACAGATAATTAATTTCTGAGAGTTCTTCATTCTACTACAATCTAATTCCACGGGAACACCTTCTTGATGATGTTCTTTGTGGGGGTGATGTTGACGATAGCTTCCGCATCTTTGCGAAAAGCCCTCCTCCAACCTATCATACATGGCGGGGTTGTGGTCCACCGGGAAGCCAGGAGGCAGGTCGAAGAGGTCCTCGTTGCTCTGGGCCGTTGCCGCCGTCAGAGCAAGAGTAGCACCATGATGGACACCATCGAGGGCTATCTCCTAGACGCGCCTTGGGACATCCTGCAGGCGCTGCAATGGAGCGAGAGCCACGGGCATTCACGGTGGCCACCAAGGTGTCGGCTGACCACCTGCCATTTGCTCGACCATGTTGTCAAGTCTGATCAAGGAAAGAACATCATGCATCAGTATGCAAGGAAGAATGAAGAATCTGCTAACTATGGAAGGGAGCTTACCGATCACTTTTGCATTGGCTTCGATGAGTTGGACTGCTTGAGCCTCGTGGTGAATCTTTAGGATGCCTAAAGTCTTGGTGGCCTCAGAATAGCGGTCCTTCATCTTGATCCACTCCTGATGGTAATGGTGACCATCCTTGGCGGTGTAGGAGTCGGCCGAGTCAGAATCTGAAGAACTGGAGGAGACAGAAATTGGTGCCGCACTACTGCTGGTAGCGTAATCCCACATGGTGAGAGGGCGGTTGCTTCTATGCTACACGAAACTGTTGGGGAGATAGATTGGAAATCAAGAACATGAACAGTGCAATGTAACAAGACAAGAAACTGTTTGTCGATCTTACCCAAGGTCACGGAGACGTTGGCGATTCGGCGAGCAATTATCCATTGGTCCTTCCGCCAGGCGCTTGCCATTGCTACCATCCGCCATGAAAGGTTCTCTTGGAGTTTCTGAAGGCTTGAGAGCGGAAGGAGAAAGAAAGGCGAAAATAGTTTGGCAATGTGATGATCTGTGTGGCCTCAGGTCTAGTTTTATTAAGGAGATGTGGCCTTGGTAGATATCTCAAAAGATGTGAGGGCCAACCACGTTAATTGAGAAGGCCAAATGGTGCACACGAAAGGGCCAGAATAAGACAAAACCAGGGGACGGTTCCTTTTTCAAGAAACTGTTGCTGAATCGGCTAAAATGGAAGATCGGCTAAGTAAAAGAATCGAGTGGTATCAAGGACAAGTCAAAGTATTTACAATAGCAGAATTGTCGATATTGCAAAAACTATGTTTGGGAGCGGCAGATTAAATATAAATATCGATAGTTACAACAAAGAGTGCTTCTGATTAAGAATTTTCTTGATGGCATTGAGTGCATTGAGTCCGATTGAGTCGATATCGGCTATTTGCCAATTATCATCCTCTCATCGATCACGGAATACACCGGAGATGAGTCTTGATTGCTTTGCCTTCTTTAATTTTTGCTAATATCTCCCGATACTTTGACTTGATTAAAACGGGAGATTGGCTAGTGAAGATTCATGTGCTTGGATTTTCTGATTCACTTCTTCAAGAGCTTTCTCCAATTTAGCTTTTTTGACTCTCAATTCATCAAGTTTAGGTTGAAGTGTTGCAAAGCATTGGTTTCCAATTCTTTGATTGAAGAGTGTAGTTCTTTGGCCTATTGCTTATTTTGATCCTTTTGAGTCAAGTAGAGCGATTCGGTATTCAAATTCTTCCGAGCTTTTCTTATTTTAGGAGCATAATCATCAATATTAGATGCAAGATATAAAGTATCGACCATTTCGGAAGGAAGGTTTTGCATGATGAGACAAAAATAACTCTCTGCGGGATCAACATCTTCAACCAAATCGGCTCTATTTTTCTCGAGAAGAGGGATCACGTCTTTTAGCCAATTCTTGATGTCTTACGAAAGGAGCTCCCGAGAAGAAGTTACGACAGGATGATACCTCCTCACCAATCTCTTCAATATACTTGCTCAGTGAGAATGAATAACTTAGAGTTGGTCTTTCGGTGATACGCAAAGAAAAATTGTCAAATGAGTATGATTGAAGAAAAAGAATATAAAGGAATAGTAGAAGAACGTAATACCTTTCAAAGATGAATTTCTTAGAAAGATGCAATTTGAAGATTCACTAGTTTCTTTTCCAAAGAAGAAGAGGATTTGTATTAAGGCCTTGTTCTAGAGGAAGAGAAGTATCGGGGTTATCTTCAGTATGTGGACTGATGGCCTCTTCTTCATTAGCTTGCTCATAGCCAGTTTCCTCTTCATCAAGAATGATTGGCTCAGGCTGTCATTTGGGTGAAAGAGGTGGTGATGGTGGTTCTTCATCTTGATTTTTGTCAGCTTGAGTGGGCTTTGGATGTTGATAGATGGTGTCCGTGAGCAGTCAAACAATTTGAATGTAATGATTTCAAATAGGGAAAGGAGTCAAGAACTGAATTACCATCAGGAATACTCTGAGATTGTATGTTGACAGCTCTAGAAGTTTGCCCAGATGATGTGCCAGCAGTAACCTACAAAATATTGAAAGATAATAAGCGGTACCATTAAGAGGCAAAAAGAAAAGAGTAAGGCATTTTCATATATATACCTGAGCAAATGGCTTGGCCTGCAAGATCTTTTGCTAGTAGTTTTGGGTTGACTGCCTTGAGGGCCCTTTCTTTTGGTTGGCATCAGAACAACTGGAGCTACTGGAGTTTTCATTAGGACCTTTAAAGTAGGAGCAGAAGAGTGTCCTAAATTTGGGAATTGGCCCTTTGGAGAAATATTGAATTAGATGACTCGTCTGGCTGGTTAATAGAGGTGTGAATCCGAGTCATGTAAAAGGATGAGAGTCGATTAGGTGCATATCAGAATCAACAAAATTCAAAGTTTAAAAGGTTAAGCTTACCTCACTGTCAGAATCGAATTCCGGGTGCAAGGCCAAATAGTAAGGATGGACGGGTTTGTAGAAGATGTGGCTACGCCAATCTTGCTGAGGGCGCCAAAGAAGGGATGAGTAGCGAGACTTGAGCCCATCTTGGCATGCCGATGGTAGGGAGGTCTAATCCCAATCGAAATACTCTCGACGACCTCCAAATTTTCATTGATCCCTTCTCTAGGTTTTAGCTTATTTGAAAAATACAACTGAGGAGGCAGTTGACCAAAGCCTAGTCGCCTGGCAGCAAAATTGGGATTATAGAATTCAAATGTTGGCAGGCTATCTGAAGAGAGTCCTGATTTTCCTCTATCGTGATGGAATTCTGCAGGTAATACAAAGGGCTTGATTATGACATTGAAAATCTTCACAGCTATATCATCAGTGCAGCCTTCTTCAAATCTGAATTTGATAGGAAAGATTAGAGTTAAGTCATCTGTATATGGCAACCAGATCAGAATCTCTGGGCCAAATCCTCTATAGAAGAACTTGAAAAGATGACCTTTGTCCAGAGTGATTGTGATTGCTGATGCTGCTTCACCATATGATTGACAAGCCCTGGTTTTACCCTCTTTTCCTAAATAATCTTTAGAATAATTGGAAGAAGGAAAACTCAAATTGTTGAGTTCAGGTTTGACCAGTTTGTGCATATAAAGGTTCAACCATAATTGGATCAACCACCAGGGTCCACTGACACAGGAAACAGGCTGGAGTTTTGACAACTGGGCAGTGACCTGATGCATCAAGTGATATGTAGCTCCTAGTAGGTACTTACCTAGAGGTATGTCATAGTTATTGGCCAGTCGCTCTGCCATGTGAACATGATTCAAAGTTGGGCCATAGGAAGAACCATAGAAGATGAACCTTTTCAGCCACATATTTAGGAAAGCTACATATTCTTTTTTAGAAATGGTTGAGGAAGTCTCTGAAAACACCTGAATGTAGTTTGGCCATCCATTGTAGTTGGAAATTTTGCTAATTTTATTCCTCTTCTCCAGAAATTCATAAGGGGCCATTGCTCCTGATACTTTGAGGCCAGTAAGCATATATATATCAGCTAAAGTAATTGTCATTGGACCGTGACCAAAAATAAAAGAATTTATGGTGTTGGACCACAAATGAGAAGCTGCTACCAGAAGGGGTTCGTTCTTTTCCATCTCAGAGAGGGATAACATCAGACATTGGTTCAAATCATGGAGTTCCCAATCAGTGCCCTTCTTTTCTGAGATCCTGCGGAACCAATTTCTCCATCCCTTTGGTGCTTTTGGCCAGGCCCTAAAAGGGTTTTTCTGACTCCATTGAGCTGAATTTAAAATAGCTTCTCCAAAAGGGATTCTATTGGTTTCTTGAGTAATGAAATCGATTGGATCAGGATTGCCCATGGGGCCAAGGTAGCAAGCATTTGAAATGTTGACATAGGGGATTAGAATTTTGCTCGCAAATGCTACAAAATTGAAAGGAAATAACATCAAGAAAAAGGGGAGCCAAAAAGAAAACTGCCGACAATCAAGGGGGGAAGAAGGTCGTACCTCGGAACTTGGTCGTCGGTCACCATTGATCGAAAGATTGGAGCTTGGTGAAATAGGAACTTAGGGTTTGGAGGATCGCATACGCAAGCTGCGGTGCTTACTCGGGGAAGGAGATGAGTTTGGAGTGAGGCTAAAAGGTTTTCGTTTGAACAAGTGTTGACTTGAGAAGCATTTATATAAGGTTTCCCAAGAAAAGGAATAAATCAAGACAAATTTTGGAATAAAATAAATTTTATCCCAAAATTGGGGGGCATGTGTTGACACCAGATTTTGGAGCAAGACAAATGCAGGAGATTATTCAAAAAAAAAAACTCATCCGGGTGTCAATCGGAGAAGGAAGGTATCGGCTAAATTAGAGAAGGAGGAGGAATCGGCTCTTTTATGTATGGCGTCGGCCGATGTGCCATGACGATAGAAAGGAAGCAATGCGGACTCCAACAAAAATGGAAAAATTGGAGGCCAAGTTATTGTCGGTTAGGGATATTTCTTTTATTTTGAGTTGTATTCTGTTAGGACTCGTGTCAAGCCCTGGGTATAAATATTAAACCCCGACCATTGTAAAACGGATCCACGATCAATCTACAACATTACACTTTTTCGCGTTAGGTTTACTTTAGCTTTTTTCGTCGAGTTCTTCAATACACTTAGGTCGCATCGAGTCATCGACCTCCGAAGTTGCTTGTGAGTACCGACATGATTTGTATCTTATTTTGTAAGGTCGCATTGGGTCACCAACCTCTTATGATCTTTGATACAAATTAGTTATCGATTCACTTGTTTGTTTGTAAGGCTACATTGGGTCACCAACCTCTTATGAATTACCTTGTGGATTAGTTATCCCGATTGATCTAAGTTTATGAGATTTATGCTTGTTAGCTTTGATTGATCAAGTTATCGGTCTTATTATAATTGATAATTTGTTAGTTATAATATTACCACCTTTTACCCGGTTGAAATCAAGATAGATTGGCTTCATACTATCTTTTGTGTTTCGTCTCATTAAGCTTTATATTTGATGAATTGCTATGCTATCCTTGGCTTATTCTATCTCGATCTTGACCAAGTATAGTAGGCTTTGAGTACACGGGTCAATTTAGATTAGATTTGTTAATTGAAAGTTTCTATCTTGTTTATCTTCAATTCTTTGCATCGAGTCACCGAACTTGTTGATAGATACTCAATTTAGATTCATTTAATTAATGACTCTTACATTTATCGACACGTGTTCTTATTTGAATGCTATGCTCAATCGATTGCAATAGCTGATCGGGTTTATCCTTCGTTCGGCTCACATATGGACCCATAAATATTCAATGCTTTATTTATTATAGTCCCCGCAATCAATAGAATCGACCGCCCTGTGCTTTCAATCCAGGTTTCTTATGGAATTGCCAATTTTAACACTGCATGTACTAATTTACTGTAGGAATCGACTATTTAGTCGATTGTTATCCCGATTTGGCTCACAGAGTGTAAATTCGAACCTGTCTAGCAACACCGGCATTGCCAACTAGTAAAAGGTAAGTACTTTATGCAAGGCAAGTATAGCATGTGATCTTCCTTGTTGTCCTATTCACTACTAAGCATTTAATCATATGCATGTGTTTAATTTGTTACCCGTAAGGATATCCTAGTTGTTTGTTATCTTTTACCTTGATACCTATGGGTTACATGCGAGATGAGTAGTTTTGCTAGTGCTCAACTTAATTATACCTGATTTTAATAATGACCGACGAAAAGTATATGCAATCTAATGTTAAAATTGGCCTTTTAGTAATTGGACTATAGGGCGAGAGAGCTCTTGTTTCCAACCTGATGCGTTTGGCCCTCCATAAGGACTTATCGTCGGCAAAAGTTGGATATACAAGATACACCTATGAGGGCTACATGGTTCGCGGCTTTAGTCAAGTATGAAGACCTTTTCTTATGGCAAAAGGGGGTCTACCGAATCGGGTATAGTGCGGCCTCTATCCCTATGTGTATAGGCTGCGCGTCATTGTGCCATTAGGGAAGGGGAGCTCTACATCCGTTTGCCACCGAAACCTCGTGGCTCTAACTTGTTAGACGAACTTTTGAAAGGCTCCATAGTGTACCCTGTCTGCTCTCCTTGGAAGAGTTTTGGGAGTTGCCAACCTGGGCATGTGGGCAACACAACTCATAGTGAAAGTGTACAACCTCTGCATAGTGTAAAAGCGGTATATCGGCCGTGCTCCACGGTCACGAGCGGCCTAGAAAACTCACGAGAATAGTGGCTCACCGGATGATGAGAATGTTGATGATGATAATGATGACGATAATGATGATGGTTATTACTCATATTTATGATTATGTGGTTTATTTGGGGCTTAAGAACTATATGCTAAGATAAAGCTAAAATTGTGACTCATTAATATGCTCTATAGTTAAACCAGTGTCTAGCTATTTGAGCCTCATGAAGCCCATGTTATATTGGAGCCTCATGAAGCCCATGTTATATTGCTTAGTACCACATGTACTTATGCTTGCTTTACTTTTTAACACATTGAAAAAATCCCGGATGGGTACCAGATTGCTAGAGTTTGGAGGTGTTTAGGCTTGCAATCAACCAGTCAGTTGTCCCTGTGAAGTGGAGTCTTCTCCTGAAGATCAGAGTGACCTTTTCGTTGTTTGTTGTCTAAAGTTATATCTTTTATCCTAAGTACGTTATATATTAAGCATTATGTTTTGATATTACCCCTATTTGTAACTATATGTGAGAATTGACTTCATGGGCTCATATATGGCGTATATCTGGTTTTGTCCTTAAAACCAGGTACTACACCTACCCCTCCTTATATACTCTGAAGGGGCAGGGTTACACGTAGAGTATCTGATTTGGTATTACAATTACCACAAGAGTTCTAGATGGTGTGACCCATGTCTGTGATGGTGTGAACAGTGTCGTGTGCTGCAAGTCTTGATCTTATGGGCTGGACCGTCCATGATGGTGTCACCCATGTCTCATCTTGAAGTACCTGGGGGTATGTCCCTCACAATCTTGTAGACATCCTCAAGGGTGAAACCGAAGTTTTCCCCTCAAGACAATGATCAATGATCGCTTGTTGCCGAAAGTGGTTAAATGCTTGTAAACTTGGTCCTCCGTCCTTGAATCTCGAGCCCCTAGGCATAGTCGGAGTGATACCGACTAAGCCGAGGCAATGGCCGAGCCCCCGAGCTTAGTGCCGACTGTACGTAAAGATTATTACTGATTTACGAGGGGGCAAACCAGTATAAATTGATGTCTATTGTGTTAACCGCTGAGTTCTGCTAGCACCAAAGCCCTCGGATCAATCCTATCGGGTAGCCCCTATGATGAGTTGTCGGTCAATAAATAATGATAGTAGCTTGACCTAGTTAAGTCTAGTGAGTAGATGTGGTGCACACTTGTGAAAACTAGCACTAGGTAGCTCTATGGAACCTCAAGACATGTTTGAGAACAAACCCAACTAAAAGAGTGCATGAATTGGATGAGTTTGTGACTCTACAGGTGCACTTGACCTGTCAAGTGTTGCACTGGACCACACCACAAGGCAGGCATAGTGCATGCTTCCAAAATTCAGAGCAACGTTGTGCATCAGACCGGCTATTGTATGGTGGAGTCCTGTGCTATTAGAGGGGGCAAAACTAGCCTTGGTGCACTCATCCGACATGAATGGTGGTGCACCGGACCGAACTATACTAGGGCACGACCCCATTCTAGCTAAGAACATGGTTTTGTGCACATCTTGGTTTTGTACTCATCAGATCTATCCGGTGAGCACCAGACCAGTGCATAAGACAGATGTATAGGCAACGACTAGCTTGGAGGCGCACCGAACCTGCCCGACACATAATAGTAGTGGTTCGATGCCCACGAAAATCTAAGTGGAGGGTCAATTGCTAGCAGTTCCTTGCCGTGGGGCTATTTACACCCATCCATCTTGCCAATTGAGGCTCTCTTGCCCATTAGTTCAGCTGAAGAAACACATTGGAGGGCAAAGGGGAGTTCGTGCCTGGTAGAGTGATTCATATTTGATAATCACAATATTAAGGACCTCATTAGTGCATAGAGTAGCAAGCGAGCATCCACTATTTTCATTATTCTTGGTTGGGTCAACTGAGAGTTTATGCTTGTTACTCTTGGTGATCGGCATCATCTAGATGACTTCGGTGGTGTTCGGGAGATTGGTGATCACTCGGTCGAGCTTGTGGGAGACCCATCTCATGGTGGAATGGTTGTGGGAGATTCACTACTTTGGAGTGACAAAGAATTAGCCCATAGTGAGCACTCGGTCCTTGCGTGGATGGATAGGCATCAATACCCGGCATAGGTGCTCCAATGAGGACTAGTGGGGAGTGTCAACTCTTCAATACCTCGAAAAACATTGCCACATTCCTAACCCTCTCTTTACTTTAAACATTTACATTTGAGCAATTTCATTCAAGTTTTTATATTACTAGAATTGCCATTCTAGTGCAGGGTTGAAACCTAGGGTGCAAAACTTTAGTGCATAGCATAGAAAGACGTATGATCCAGGCACAAGCTAGTGGTGAAGTAGGTTAAGCGGTAGGTTTTAATTGTTGCTAGAAAATTTGGATTAACCCAATTCACCCCCTCTTAGGCATTTTGATCCTTTGAGTTTTCAACCATGGAGGCCAAATCAAGACATTAAATGCATAAAAGTACATTAGTTGCTAGAGGAAGAATACGTTGGTTGATGAAATCACAGCTGAAGGCTCTATTTACAGATAAGACAAGCAAATCTAGGGGTCAATATCTGATGATCCAAATCGAGCGATATTGGTGTACCTCAGTTACACCACTCAGACTGCCTTGATCCACGTAAAAGCAAGATACCCTTGAGATCGCCTCTTGAAACAACAACTAATCAGGCTTAACCACGTGTGCGCATCTATGACCCAACTACCCGCACGCGATAATACAGTTCTGTCACGTTGTTGCTGACGCCCCCTCAAGGCAGCTAAGGCACGTGCGGCAGGGGTGACTTTAGATCTTTAATTTAGTTCTTCTTCTTATTATTATTTATCATTTATCTTTTATTTATCTTTTATTTATCCCTGCTAAAAGTATTGGAATGATTGATTTATTATAAGTAGATATAGTATTAATTAATTATGAGTCATATAATATTTATCTCACAGTCCTTCCTTTGGGAAAAAAATAAATTACGATATACCTGTAATACTCTAGGTGAGATGCTACAATGGTATAGAATTAATTTTTTCAGAGCTAATTATCTGTGCGCTGCGGATATCAATTTATGTATATAATTATATTCTTTTTAATTGTTAGAGTAAGTGATGAATTATTTTTATACCATAGTATTTCTTAGTGTAGTTGTTATCTAGTGATTGCGCTAAGAAATACCAATAGATAGTCAGTTGGCTTCTGACTAGGATTCTAAAGTGTGGAGGACTCAGGGGCGACTAACAAGATATGTATCCCGGATACCTTCAGCAAGGCATTTAGTGTCAGGCTAGACTAAGTGTTCCAACTCAATCTTCCAGCCAACAATCCAAGTCCCTCCTTCGGAGATGCCACTTGGGATCATCAAGGGCTCCGTTGACTCCGACCCGAGTCCCCTCCCATGAAAACATCACTTGAACTCTTGGGGCTCTTAGGCCCTGGTCCATGTACCACGTGAGAACTCCGGAGGACGCTTCGTGGCACCCAAGGTAGCTATCTGTTGAGAGTGCTAAGGAGTAAGGACACATCTTTACAATTGATGGCACAATGTCGGTTTCAAAAACAATAGTTTTTTTATTCTTCCTGAAAATCATTTTTGTAATTAAGACTGGTGTACCCGCACCCGAAAAAATACTACAGTAACAGTGTTGGTTTTAAAACTACTCCCTCCGTCCCAAAATGAAGTGTCATCCTTTTCTCAAGGAGTCAAACGCTTTTAACTATGACCAAATATCTACAAGAAAATATTAATATTTATATTACACAATTAGTATCATTATATAGACCCTTGAATCTATTTTCTTAATAAATTTATTTAGAGATACAAATGTTACTCATATTGTTTACAAATCTAGTCAAACTTGACAAAATTTAACCAACACGGATACTATACCGACACTTATTTTTGGGACGGAGCGCGACTATCTGACATGATAAGTTATTAGTTATTACTGCCGATTTAACGCAGTTGATGGAAACAGTGCTACAACTTGCAAATCACTCTTTTAACGCAGAGAATAAAAGATGTTTGACCCTAGGCCCTAGCGGTTTGTGCTTGAGCCGGTAACGTATTATTTTAGCTCCGCCTCTTTAAGAGAATCATAGGTGGCACATGCATGTCCTTACCCAACTAGCGTTTAGGGAATAATCGGATTCCAAGACCTTTTTATTCAGTGCCTGTGTTTTACGACAATAAGCCAATGATTCAGGCGAAAACGATGGGACAAGAATTGTATTGTTAATTATTCACACTTCATTTCTCCCAGCCCGGCCGGCTAGCGCTCCACCTGACGGCTATAAATAGAGGAATGCATCTCCCACTCTGAGCCGCAATCCAAGACTGCTATCTCTCAAATATTACCAGAGACGCTAGCTCTTCAGTACTTCAAGCTTAGCCATGTCTAGTAGGGTGTTGGAGCCTCTAGTCGTCGGCAAGGTGATCGGGGAAGTCATCGACAACTTCAACCCCACGGTGAAGATGACGGTTACCTACGGGTCCAACAAGCAGGTGTTCAACGGCCATGAGTTGTTTCCGGCTGTGGTTCTGTCCAAGCCGCGCGTGGAGGTTCAGGGCGACGACATGAGGTCCTTCTTCACACTGGTTGGTTCCCTTGTTGATCATATCTCTTCTCTCACACAAACTAAGATGCGATTCAGTTAGTCTCTTAGCTTATGACTGGTGAGTACATCAGCTTAGGTCCGTAGTCTGTAACAAATTTCAGCTTAATTACAAATGTCGTTTATTATTGCTGTTGTGTTTTTCAGGTCATGACTGACCCAGATGTGCCAGGGCCTAGTGATCCATACCTGAGAGAGCATATCCATTGGTAAGCGTAAGCATTTGTTTTTTCAATAAGAGAAATAAGAAACAAAACCAAATATAAACAAAGGTTCAAGCATATGACTAGTTGACTATAAGATTATTAGTATTTAGTAGTAGTGCTCTGCTGTTGCACAAATTATCCTAAAAAGTGAATCAGGGAGCCAGGTGCACAAATATAGTATGGTTGCGCATAAAATATAGCTGACAAGAGTAAACTTTGGTCGACACCTCTTGCAGGATCGTCACCGACATTCCTGGAACAACTGATGCTTCTTTTGGTAAGCCCTTCGAGTTCATCATCGATTTAATTTTCTTGTGAAACCTGTTTTCGCTTAATGAACTTCAGGAGGAGAGAGAGGTCAGATGCACAAAAGAAACCTTTAGCTAAGAATCGAGTATGCAATTACATGAATGCAGGAAGGGAGTTGGCGATGTACGAGAGCCCCAGACCCTACATCGGCATCCACAGGCTCGTCTTCGTGCTGTTCAAGCAGAAGAGCCGCCAGTCGGTGCGCCCGCCCTCGTCCAGGGACTACTTCAGCACCCGCCAATTTGCCACCGACAACGATCTCGGCCTCCCAGTCGCCGCCGTCTACTTCAACGCGCAGCGGGAGACTGCCGCACGCCGCCGCTGATTGATCTACCTGCAGCAACCGCATCAATCCTCAGCCCTACTCTCATCTCCATATTGCATGCAAGGTGCATGCAAGACCTATGAATCTAGCTACTATGTGGCCTTCACTATTTCCTATCTCTGGCCAACGTCAAATAAGAGCTAATGACTCACCTTTCAGCGAGGCTAGCTCTGTCTCTGCTAGTCCCTCTGTTGTTTAATTTTTCAGTTAATCAGTTAGTAGACTCTGCATGAGCACTCATGTATGTAAGTAGTAACTCGTGCATACTTGTGGCACTAGTGTGATCACCTCCAACTCGATCAGCTCCTACACATGGAGATGATGAAGGATGCGTGAATCATGCTGCAGGGAACACACATGCATGGTTGACTGGGAGCTGTCAGCTGTGCTTGTGAGAGCCACGAAAGGCTGCCGACGTGTCGAGTGGCGGTGACGGGAGGTAAAGGCCATGGCCATGCATGGCCCATGGCTCTAGCTAGCTAGTGCTCTCCCCATATTATATTATCTACTACAATGTTGTTATGCTTGTGTGCCTACTTGCAGTCAGTGTACTTGTTTCTGACCCTTTATTTGGATTGTTTTACCTTGTGTAAATTGTGATCACTATTTTTCGTTTGATAAGACAATATATATCTTTAGTATATTTGAAAGATCGATCTGCTGGAATGTATATGCATGCTTGACGTATCAGGGCTATCAGTTTTGTTTTCCATAAGATATTATTAAAATGGCTGCTGGTGAGGAGTGGCATCTATTCTTGACCTGCCTTTTGCAAATCATTCGGATGTCCCTTTTTAGTTTAGGTAATATATATTAGATCATTAGCATATGTGCCTACAAATGTACTCCCTGATTATGCGCGTGGTATACCCAATGGATATGAACAAGTCATATATATAGATAACACACCGCACAAGCAGCAAGGCTCTCCCTTGTTTCTCTCTCTCTCTCTCTCTCTCTCTCTCTCTCTCTCTCTGTACACACACACTTATAATTAATCTCATATTAAAGAAAGAAAAAATTCTCTCCAAATTTTGGCCCATGCATATTCTGTCTGCTTGTCCGTGCGTGACCTCCTTCCACTGTCAGGAGGATAAGAGTACGTCCTTCCTATCTGGTTAGCGTGATGAATTAGATATTAGAGTTCTAATTGGTTTATTGTCCCATTGGCATATAAACTCATGCCCTCTGCTCATATTGTTAAGCAATGTGGCGAAAGTTCACCTATTTCTGAGAAGCCTAACTATTATTACTCTCTTCACTTGCATGTCACACCAATTTTTATCAGTTAAGTTTCCCTTTTAAACAAAAAGAAAATAGTTTATAAGAAATGAAATGTGTTTTTCATGAATAATTCAAAGGAACTAGCTAGTTAATTATGAAGTTGGCCTGCGTGTACTGCAGAGCGCTTCTTTGCGCCCGATGCCGACTCATGTTCAAGGCCAGCGTAGGCACACAATCTATAACATGTATTTGACTACTACTTTTTGTAATTATTGTTGAAATTTATTGAAAATATAGTCATTCGAACTTGATTAATCCACTATCGACCGTCTTCCCTATGTTACAAGTCTAGCTGATACATTGTACCTACCAGTGGAGGGCTTCGGTTCCAGGCTTTCTTACGGCTGTTTGTAAGGAGCCCCACCACAAACGGCCATCTAAAAAATTGACTCCTTACAAGGAGTTGGAGACATTTTATAGAGGAACCGGAGCCAAAACAATGGTTTCTCTCGGCTTCACCTTACAAACCTAACACAAATTCTTATAAAACTATTGTTTTTAGGCATCTTATAAAACTATTGTTGTCTCCGTTTTTCCAAATATTCTTCTAAATGGCTTCAGCTCCACAAGGAAAGCTATTCCACATGAGGAGTCAAAGCCGAGCCCTTTTAGAACAATCGAGTTCTACCAAACAGGGGCCTTAATGAAGGTTGACTGCACATGTGCCTAGATGTCATCTGTTTGATAATAGGATTAGAGTAAAACATACTATGTGTAATAAAAAGTATAAGCCCATTGAAGTTTAATCAATATACAAAAATCAAGTTTGCCTAGCAATATCTATAGAAAATACTTTCAAAGGAGTTATGTATTATGAAAATATTTTTATAATGAATTTAATAACATAGGTCATGTAAATTAAATCTATATATACTAAACAAATTTTAAAGGAAATTGGAATTGATTTGTAGATGTGGTTACCATGCTTTCCTCTGTGCAGCTACATACAATGTATTATTGGTGTGTTTACCACTAGCAGTGATTATGAGGCGAATTACATGCATATCTAGAGGGTATCACAAAGGACACAAATATTTATGCCTGTTTAGGCAAGGTAACCTACGTCTCCTGTATGAATGTATGATGATGCTTCTATTGCTTGTGCACCTTATTTGGTATGCACGGGTGTCGCTAGGTGGTGCCGGATGATGACGGTCAAGGGCTCACTACCCCTCCCCCCTCCTTATATAGTTTGGGCATGCATGGGGTTATAGAGAGTTATATATATCCCTGATTTTACATATATATTTTTCTATTTAGCTATAATAGAGTCCTAGGGTAGTCGGTTTCCTTGTATATCCATGATGCCTTGTCCATATTTTTAAGATAGCAATGGATAAAACCGAGAATCCATTGAAAGATTAAGGGACTATTTGGTAGAGCTTCATTTCCTAATTCTTAGCTCAAGCTTCCTTTGGTGCAGTGATTCTAGTTGATTACGGTGAGGGAGCGGTGTGGGAAGCAAGTGAGAGCCGATTCTAGAGGATTTTGGTGTAGATTGAATAGGGAGTTGTGTGGAGCAAGTTTGTTAGCTCCTAGCTCCCGGTATAAATGGAAGTGATTCTTGTCTACTCTTCACTAGAATTTATGTGTAGTTTTACTATTTGTCTAAGGAGGAGTGATTTTAGGGAGAATCTGCTCCGAGGAGTTCTACCAAACAAAACCCTAAATGCTAACATCAAACCCTAAAAACGTGAAAACATCGTAGGAATTAACAATTAAGGTAACAAATTCTAACTCAAACTCAATTATTAATTTTATTTCTCTCTCCATGCAAATATCAAGTTTATGTTAACATCCAAAACTTAATTCGTATACAAGGAGGAACTACTATACCATCAATTGTTAATATCATTGTGAAAAAACTGTGAGTAAACAATTGAATAATTATTCTAGATTCAATATAATCCCTACTCAATTTCAAGTCTAAATACAATTATTGAACTATCTTTCAATTATCAGTGTCCAAATAAATAATTAACCCTACCCCATCTCTAGCTACCTAGGTAACACTAGCCCCTACTCAAGCCATTAATTTAATTAACGAAACATTCATAATTTTATAATTAAAACCAAAAACTTGTAAGAAAATAATTTCCAACTATTAATATTAAACCCATATCACAAAACAAATATTTTAACCATCTATAACTCCCCACGCATATATCTAGATCCAAAACTATTACTATTCAAAAATAACTAGTAAACCATAAAGATGAAGCCATGCAAGGCTAAATAATGCGAGAATCTTGTTTTCTTACTCAATTTACCATAGGGCCTCCAAATATTTGAGCTAATTTCATGTCTAATTGCAACAAAACCATGCATGGACGGAGATAAACTAAAAACCTAATTAAGCAAGTTATCTAGCACTAAACTTTAAAAAGATGTTTAGAATGCCATAAACTTACCTTCTAGAGTCACCTCCAAGAAAATCAAGAGCAATACCTTTTCCCCTTGGGTTGCAATTTTAGAATTGCTTTTGTGAGCTCCCTTCTCATTCCTAAGCCACAGTTCTATCCCGAAAAGAAAAAAGGGGATGCTTATTGAGCTTCTTTTCGGAGGTAGCTAGTCTTACTAACCACCTCTAGAAATGGAGGTCATTCAAAGAAGTGGTAAGGCCATTGACCCTTTGTTAGTTGTGGCACCATAGAGGTGTGCCTAGATGCAGTTCTTGATCTAGCCGCATCCGAGAGGAAACCTAGCTAGGGCACCTCTAAAAAAATATGTTGTCGTAATGATAATGTATTATATAAAATATAAAAAGGAAAATTAGTAACCAAGATGGATACACCTTTAAAAGTGTGTCTTGTTATTAGTGGGGCGAAGGACGGATGCAAAAATCAAGGTGTGGCACAACTATATCAATAGAGATCCATGTCTTGCTTTATGGTGGAGACGGGAAAAAACTAGAGAAAACTGGATATAAAGAGGAGAAGATGATGCACTAAAATCAAGATAAAGGCAGAAGCCCTACCTAACCATATTGAGCCTTCGTTCTGCCACTTCTTATTATGTGTAGTACATTTTTTTTTGGCAGTATATTATTTGTTTTGTAAATGTTAACATATATTTGTTTACAAACATGGTCAAAGTTTATGCAGTTTAATTTAGGGCAAAACTAAAATGACTTACTATTTAGAACGAATGGAGTATGTGGTAGAATTACGTGTTCAAAGAAATTGCTAACAAACTTTGAACTCTATATACAATATCCAAAAAAATGCAATTGTTTTTTTTTTTTTTTTTTGGACTTAAAACAATTTTAAGGTTGATAAAATCTATAAAGAAGTACTAGTTAACATCTATGGTGCCAAATAAATATCATTAAATTAATAATAAATATATGTTTATAACAAATCTATTTTTGAAATATAAATGTTGGTATTATTTTCTATAAATTTAATAAAAAATTTGACAAGTCAAACCTAAGATTGCATTCTTTATCTGCTCTCCAAAAGTAGGGCTCGAATTGCCCCCTCAGGCCTCTCATCATCCATCGGCTCTCTCGGCCTCGATACGCCCTCGCACCTGTCAGTTGCAGTAGAGATGAAATAATTTGGAACATTCACGCTAGCAGCTTTCGTTGTGGCCAGTCTTTAATCACAAACATGCTGCAAGACACTAGAAGACAGACTTGACACAGAACAAAGATGGGAGATATGGGCAATCCATTGCGGCATCGCGCAGTGGTCTTTTGAAACAATAGGATCATATTCCTTTCCTTGGGCTCTAGGCTGCGCCAGACACTGACACTCAGCGCTCTTAGCTAGCCTCGCCGACGTGTCGGATCCCGGCGCCCGTGTCTTACCTTGGCAGTTTGACCCCCACTCCCTTGCAGGTCTACGAATGTATCCGAGGAATCCCTTTCCTCTGTTCCTTATCGCCCCTGGACATGATTGCATGCAAACAGGAGCAGTGGTAAAAGCACACAGAAGCTTACAATTATTTATCTATGGCTTTGCCTTTGCATCTATGCATATGATATCGATCTATGACAGCCAACCAAGTTGAACCACTGTCGCCTAGGCGATAGATGATTGGTGGTCGCGGCGAGACTGTAATAAAAGCTCGGTGCGTGCAATGCCATGAGCATTTCAAAGGCATGCTGTGATGCTGTGTGCCTGTGTGCCCGGTCCATTGCATCTAGTAGCTCGCTGGCAAAAGAACCATACGGAGGTCTCACAACTCTAGCTATATCGCCGACAGGTCTCGCTTGATCGTACTGTTACCGTACGTTGATCGCGACAGGCAGACCTGTTTGCCTGCATTCTCGTCCAAATGTAGGCATCATCATCTTCCCAGAAAGAGAGAGAGACGCCAAGCTCATATCAAACTTTAACCAAGAGACACTGCAGCCATGCGACTCCAAGCCGTCGAGCCGTCTACTCAGGCAGGGTCTCCACGCTCAACACAGGAGAAATTGATGATTATGACCACTCATGAGCTAGTGGAGATTCGATCCGATCATGATTCTTTAGTATTTGAGAATGAGTTGTTTTGTTATATATAGATGTATGGTAGGCCTTTGAACTTGCATGGGGTGCCACTTATTTGGTTCATCAACTGTCAAAATGCATTTCTTGCACCTAGTATTATTCAAATGTCCTACTTAGGTTAGAAAAAAACACTCAAAATGCATTTCTAAAACCCCAGATTTTTTTCAAGTGTGCCACTTATAAGTCCATAATGGTTTGGGAGTTGTCAAGCTGGCTTTTGCCCTATTGGTGTTGCTAGCGTGGCGCTCACTATGCCATGCGGCATGAGGAGCGTGTGAAGTCGGTCGGTGCCACACTAGCGATGCCACGTAGGCTAAAAGCCAGCTCTCAATCTTTTATGGACCTAATCGGCACGCCCTTGAACAACATTAGGGTGCCGTAAAATGTATTTTGAGAGTTTTTGGACTTAAGTGACACACTTGAACAACATTAGGGTGTCGAAATACATTTTAAGAATTTATGGACCTAATTAAGTGGCATCCCAAAACAAGTTCAAGAGCCTACCTTGCATTTAACTCTTCAAAAAAGATATATAGCATTTTCTTTTGCTATACCAAGATTATAAAAAAAAAAAACCATGGTTCCTATAATTTGAAAAACACATATTATTAAATAAATAAAATAAATGAGCTCATGTATTATTTAATTTATAACAAATAGAGACAAAAGACATATACATCCATTTTCTTTTGCTACACAAAATTATAAAAAAATTATGTTTCTTGCAATATGAAAATCGTATATTATTAAACAATTAAAAATGAGCACTTGTATAGTTTTATTTTCATTAAATTAAATATAAAAATACATATACTTTTGCTATAAGTTATCCAAACTAGTTTCTTTTTAACCCATTTCAAAAAATTATATTTATTTATTTATTTGATAAAATACCACTTTTCAGAACCCGTAGCATGTTCACGTCTTTGAGGTTTGAGCCACATGTAAGATATCACACTTCTATGCCTAAATAATGACAGCAGCGCTAATGATAACTTAATGAGCTAGCTCAAAGCATATTATTTTACATTTTAGTAGAAGAGAAAGAAAAGCTAGCTCTTAGTCTCATGCACACACATTATTGGAGAAGTTATCTTAGAGCTAGTAACTACTCCCTCCGTTTCAAATTACAAGATTAGTTTTCTCTAGATACAATTTTTTTATGAAAGGTTTTTTAGATATATTGTTGTTGCTATGCGCTTATATTAGATACACATTATGCCTAGATACATAGTAAAAAGAAATGTATATCTAGAAAAGTTAAATCATCTTATAATTTGGAACAGATTGAGTAGCTCATACTATTTGAGTATTGAGAGTGATATACTCCCTCTAATTCAAAATAAGTGTACATCGTGGTGGAGTCAACCAATCTCGTATTTTTTCCGTAAAAAAACCAATCTCATATTTGACCATATATATAATCCTAATATCAATAATAAAAAAATATCATTAGATTAACCACTCTATATACTTTTATATTAAATTTATTTGAATATACAAATCTAATCAAATTTAGAATAAAAATGAGTTGATTTTTGTTCTCTGCCACACCCTTGCAAGAAATCAATTCGTTTTTATTCTAAATTTGATTAGATTTTTATTGAGATACAAATCATTTGTAATCGAAAACAAATTAGTCGGTTGCCATACCCATATATACATGCACACACTCCCAAAAGTATTTTTGCTTCAATGCGCTCTCTCTCTCTCTCTCTCTCTCTCTCTCTCTCTCTCTCTCTCTCTCTCTTTTGAGTACAGTCCATCGTACTCTCATTCTTCAATGTTCTCGTCCGGCCCATTCTTGTAAGCATATATCGTCTAAACGGCCCTACTAGACATGTCTCAAGCCCGCCAGCCTAAAACAGCGATGCTTTAGGCCAGCGGCTGTTGGCCCATTCTTCTAAGCCTATATCTATTGATTCAAGGGCCATCTTTATGTGATCCGCAAGAGAACGAAGCCCAAATAAATCGATCCTGTCCTGTCGGCGGTAGAAAGTTTTGAAACGCAAGTCGGCGGTAGAAAGTAGAGTCGCTTCTCTCGGGTTCACCCGCGCCGTACAGGATAAGCAGCAAAGAGATTCAGAAAAATAAATGATGCTCCTGATTACTTGTTGCTCGCGGACGAGTGATGATTGTGTTTGCGGTGTGGGGGCGCCAGTGGCTGGGATCGGATCGTTCAAACAGGTAATAATCAGGTGATTTGCAGAGCTGCCATCTGATGCAGATTTCTGCGTCCACCACTCTGGTCCCTTCTCCCGCCAGTCTCGTGGCAAGCTTTTACACTGTTACACATGTGCTGACTTCGTGTACTCGGCGGTCGGCCTGGCCACAGTGGGCACATGACATGGATGGACGATTCATGCATGCTTGGGCCTGCTGTAGCTAGATTTTTGTGTCATGTACTGATTTAGAACTAACAAGATTGCAGACTTGCAGTATTCATGTGAGCTCACTTTATGCAAAGGTCTTGTGTTTTCTTTTTCAATGTAAGATTAACATATTGTTCCTTTTGTGAATGCCCAATGTGTTGAGGCGATGGAAACGAAACTGCAGTATCAATGGCTCTGGCGTTGCCCAAACAAGAAGGACACCCAAGATTGGGTAAGCAACTCGGCATTGGACCAGAAGCAGGCCACTGGAAGGTTTGTCTTTGCTTCAACATTGGCATGTCTTCTGCTATGTTCATTTCATCAGGATAAAGGTGTTGGAAAATGGTACTCCCTCCATTCCAAATTGTAGTTCACTTTGGCTTTTCTAGATCCATTTCTTTTACTATGTATCTAGACATAGTGTATAACTAGGCGCATAGCAAAAGCAATGTATCTAGAAAAGCCAAAGTGAACTACAATTTGGAGCTTATGAGGGATATATATAGTAATAAGTAGTTTAACACACACTTGTCCCTGCATAGTAATGCAAAAGTTTAATTCAGCTGATCATTCCCTGTGCACACCGGTCTGTGGAGATTTTTTTTTTTAATTTTAACCCTTTTTTTAAAGAAAAACTATTTTTAACCGGTTTTAAAAGATTTTTCGAGAATAACCCTTTTGGGCGTGCCCCAGCCTGGCGGCATTTGCATGCTGCCGCGCCTGCATCTTGCGCGCGGCAGGGCTGCCGACGTTTTGCATGCTGCCGCGCGCCTGCATGCGGCGGCAGTGGCTGCCGACGTGGCCCGGCGTAGCTTTGGAACCCACGCCCGGCGTGGCGGTGTGGTGCGGCGCCTGAATCAAGGTGCGGTACTGCCGCGGCGCTCATCCCGCGGGCGGCGCCGCGGCCGATCTGCTTGGCGGGCGGGGGGCGAATTACTTTCGAGCGAGCCCGACTGGAGTCTTTGTCTTCATATCGTTCGAGTGGAAGAGTTGAAAAACGTCGCCGCGGACCTCGCTCCTGCGCCCCGCCCGGCCGCCGCCCGCCGCCGCCGGGGACGCTCCACCTCCATCCGCTCCTCCACCTCCATATCTCTCCCTACACCGGTCCCTTTCAAGGTGGACATGCCGAGGCGTGGTAAAAAGAATTATAGGTAATCTCTTGTCATTTGGTTTTTTTAAAATTTGTGGGCAAGCAATAGATTGCAGTAGGCAAATTTGTGACCATGGCACCTATATTTTGTTGGCATTGATTGATTCATTTATATTTTATATGATTTCCTATATGTAGTTCTATGTTGCATTGCCGTTAGAAATGAAAGTAGACATAGTTTTGATCTTTTATGCAACAAATAAGAAACCGAAATAACTATATTGCATCGTAACAATTTTAATTTTTTTGGAGATAGTTATGCTCGTTTGCCGCCTGATCCCTATGTCCACAAGCCTCTCCCACCAGGTGTTCCAGTGCCCAATTGCTGGTGTGGTGATCCTTGCAAAGTAGAATGGGATGACGAGGATGAGGAAATCTACATGCGGAAGTATTGGATGCATGTGTGCCAATTACAAATGGACGCCTGGCCCGATACAACGCCGCAGTCTCATGGTGTGTATATTCATTTTGGTTTTTTTATTTCTATGATTATATATTTGCTTTGTGACAATTCTTTGTTTTGCAGACCCCACCACCACTATGTGATTTTGAGCAGTGGATCGACCTTGAGGTCAGTGAGGAGAACAAGAAATACTTGGAAGGCCTCAAGGAGTTTAGGGCAGGGTTTCAACGGAGGCATGAGGAGTTGAAGAAGCAAGCGGCTGATGAGAAGGCGCGCAGGGAGGAAGAGGAAAGGAGGAGAGCTGATGCTGAGAGGGAGGAGAGGGAGAGGAAGATAGAGCATGCGCGCCGTGCCAAGGCTGAGTGGGAGGCGGCCCAAAATGTGGATGATGATGGCGACACTTCAAAATTGGACGAGCTCATAGCCCTCGGCGAGGGCGGGCTGGCGCCCCCTCACGCCACCCCTGCCCCTCGCGCCAGGCCACCCCACGCCCC
Organism: Hyparrhenia diplandra; assembly: GCA_015847255.1. Lineage (NCBI taxonomy): Eukaryota > Viridiplantae > Streptophyta > Magnoliopsida > Poales > Poaceae > Hyparrhenia > Hyparrhenia diplandra. The sequence continues at coordinate 704,625 of JADLZK010003146.1, forward strand.
TACGCCCCCCCTCTTTTGCAAATGTGGTGTCCAGCAGTATGGCCTTGTTCCTTCAGAGTGGGGAATAGGCTATTTTTGTGGCCATATGGTGGATTATGATGAGGTTGGATATTTTTTTCAGGCAACCACATGAGACATTATTTTCCCTAACTAAAATCCAATTGTTTGTTTTGATGAGAACTCTAGGAAATGCTTTTTGGGAGTCCTTTGAAGGAAAAGATGAGGTCAAGGAAGCAATTAGGGCGAAGCACAAACTTGGGCGGGGAAATGGGTGTTGGGGCCAAGCTTGTCAACAGTATCTCTACATTCGTCAACGGGAGCGGCGTAAGCTTGCCAAGAAGTTTGGTGTTTCCCGCCCACGTATGAGCGGTATATGAAATGCCATGAAAGTTTCAAGAAGCGCCTAGACGAAAGCAAAGTATGCGCTGCGGAAGCGAGAGTGAGGGGGGGCGAAGAGGAAGGCGGATCCTCTTGTGGCGATGTAATGAAGCGGATCAATTTGCACGACCTCGCTCTTGTGCGACATGCAGCCCCACACGGTCGCCGTCGAGGCCAACGTGCAGGAGGACATCCCTGATGACAATGACAATGCCTTTTGGGTTGAGGCTTCACAGTTAGCGGATGCCGTTCAACAAGCCCACATGACATAGAATCCAGTCGATGGTGTAGTAGTTGGTCCTCGTCCACAAACAATGAGGTCTTTGGTGGAAGATTGTGACTCGGGCCGATTTGCTTCCGAGGATATGTTTGATTCATGATGTGCAGCGTTCATTTGTGTTACGTGGATTCCAATATGTATGGAACAATGTTGTATTCTATTTTTAATGAACCATGCAGCGAACTATGTTGTCTTCTTGTATTGAGCAATGTTTCATGGCATTGAACTTATGTGTTATTTCATTTTGTCTCTGCCCTCGGATATTGGGTCTTTTAATTGTGTCTTTAAATTAAAAGATTGAGCACATAGTTGACGCGACACAACACATGAATTGGCATTTGGACGAAACAAGGGTTTGAGGTACACAACATATGGAATGGCATGTGAGAACATAAACCAAACAAGGGTTTATAGGTTCTTCACTAAACCTAACATTCCTTAGGTAATTAAAGCAACACCGAAGGCGAGACGAAATGGCGTGTCGAACTCGTACCAAGCGGGGTACAACAGTTCCAAACTAACCCTAACACGCCTTAGGTGATTTTAAAGAAACAACAATCAACCATAGGTGGAAGCAGACGAAATGGCGTGTCAGAACTCGTACCAAACTAGGGTACAACAGTTCCAAACTAACCCTAACACGCCTTCGGTGACTTTAAAGAAACAACAATCAACCATAGGTGGCCATAGAAAGAAGCGTGCCTAGTAATGTTGCCACATAGCGTCATCGTGGTTGCGCCTTCTCCATAGTAAGCATCATGTGACGGTGGTGGTGGAGGCGGTGGTGGTGGCGGTGGCCCATTGTTCTTGTGACAAGGGCAACTTGGCGGTATGGATCGGTGCATGGTTCATCTTGTGAGTTCTCACCGTTGTAGTCTTCCTCCTCTTGGTCGTCTGTTCTTCGGGTACCTACCTCCATTTCGAGATCAATGATTCTTTCTTGCAACCACCATATGTATTCCTGATGTGGTGGAAGTGGCCTAGGATCGATCCACCTAGTGAAGCCGCAGTGGTCGGGTGCCCTTGAACTCTGAAATAAGTATAAGCATGTTACAGATTGGTTAAGTGAGGATGCAGAATGCAATGATGATAAGTAATAGCACTTACATAAGCGTTTGGGCATTTCGTAAACGGCGACCTCCTTCCGTCCCATCCGCCATCATCCGCACCAAACAATCCATACCATGCATACATTTTGGCCAATCTTCCCTACGTTTGTCATAGGTCTTGAGAGGGTTCTCTCGATTGAAATCTCCCCTAGTTTGGTCACGCCAACGATGCGGGTCGGGTTCATCAAACTCTTTACGACCAACACCTCCACCCCCACACATCCGGATCTACTTCCCACGGGCTTGCATTTCCCTTCTTTACCCCCTTCCCTCTCCCCACGAAGAACACGAAGACATTGCTACTAGTTTGCTTCTTCGTATGCACTGAATGGAGGTGGCGTATATATGGAGGTTTTGTAGCCGGTTCATTGAGTAGTGGCAACCCGTCCGTTTTTTAAAAATAGCCCGAAAAGCCTAGTCGATTGATTTGATGACTCCTTTGGAAAAAGCCGATTTTTTACGAAAAAGGCTACTACTTGAAAAGTCTATTGACTGATCCTTTGCATCGATGAGTGATGTGCCTATTGACCGATCAATGAAAAGCCTATTGAATACACACCGAAAAGCCTAGTCACCGAGGTCGGAAATATCGGTATGAACCGACAAGTGTACTTGGCAAAAGCGTAGGCTGTTTTGTTGTTGATGCATTGCCGCTCTTTGCCGTGTTATAAGCGGCGGCGCGGCAATTTGCAGCGCCCAGCTATGGCTATGGCGGCAACTTTGCAGCGCCCAGCTATGGCGCGGCAGTAGTGTCAGTGCAGAACAAGAAAATTTGACTTCTCTGGACTCCATGCAGATTACCGAACGTACCAACATTTTGCCTATACGCGATTTTGTGAAAATACTGAAGGATAAACATAGTATTTGAGCATACACATCCATCCATCTCATACACAAATCGAATTTGAGCATAAACATCCATTGATCCATAAGAAATGCTTCATGTCCATAAACAGGGAATTTGAAGTTCATTACATTAGAAGTTCCACAAGTAGGGGGTGTCCATTACATTAGAAGTTCCATCGCAACGACAAGTCCATAATCTATTACATGAACAAACTACGGTACCGTGGAGTGTAAGGTTTCTTCTTTTTCTTCTGTCTCTCCGGTCTTTGTAGCCATGACATTAGGAGTGTACCCTACGTCGGTGTGGTCACAAGGGCGCCGCTCACGGTGTGCACGTTGGCGACGGGCTTGGTCGAATTTAAACAAAGGTGCTTGGCGGCACTTCTTGTGTACCCGTCGGATTCCACGGATCCTGCAGTTTACAAAGTCACATTACTATCTAAAATATTGAGGGAACATATTAGTATTATTTCATATGTTGTAGTTTCGTTTTACCTGTTCCTCTTCTTGAGTACCAAGAGGGGCACCCACTAGCTGAGAAGGCCCAATCTCAACACTCGGATTCCATGGATCCCAACTGCTTTGGCCTGTTGGGCCGTAGAGAACGCCCTCATGGTAGCTTGTATCGTGGCGGGGCACCTCCCGGTAGGTGTCGTCGTAGTATGCCTCCTCGTACACCTCCTCCGTACATCATCGCCTCGCCCGTCTTTGGTGAGACGTACCATGCTCTTGGTTGTGATAAATGCCATATTGCTGGTCCCATTGGATTTCCTCTTCCGACGAGGAAGTCGATCCCTCCTCTTCCTCCTACGGTGAGGACTCATACACGGGGCCCTTTCTCGAGCGGTAGTCCGGTGGCGCCCGAGCGCCACTCACGCCCTACTGGTGTATCTGTCTGCGAGACGGTGAGGCGGGTGTCCGCAGCGGCGTGGCGGATGCGAAGCCGTGCTACGAGACCGCGGGTGGTACTCGGGAGGTACCCCTTTCGGTGTGCATGCAACCCAACTTTTGTGCTAACTTCTTGCAATTCCTCTTCACTTTTCGCATGTACATGAAATGCTTATTTGTACCACTTGTATTGGTCGGCAACATAAAGGTGTTACAAAAAAGTTAGTGGTTTTGCTTACCTTAACAAATGAACGCTAGTACCCGGGGCCTTCTTTGTCTAGACTCATGGAGTGATCTTGCGGCGTCATTGGACATTTTGCTAGCCGTTCGGCCTATGCAAACAAACAAAGTGTATTGACATGTCAAACCTATGGAAGTTAAGTTTTCAAACAGGTTTTCAAATGCAAATGCTTTCATTTTTTCAATCTTACCAAGTATCGGTCAAGGGGGCTCGCCGTGGGTTGTGTGTCCACCATCGTTTGTCGGTCGTAATCATCCTCACCGGCGTCTTCTCCGGCTACTCCTCAATCAATTTGGTTGGTGTAGGGACGCGTAAGATATAACCTCGTCGACTGTTCAGCCATTGTAGGTACTCATTGAATACCCCGATCATGTGGCTCTCGCCGTGATCAAACGGTATGGGCTGCCTGTTTCCCCACTCGACGATGAACTCGTGGTGCGTCACACTCCAGTCCTTCTCTTTGTACCTCTTTCTACGCTCGTAGCTGCAACATGAGCGAAATTATTAGTGGAGTGAACAGCATGTATGATCCCTACTGGTATTGGGTTGAAAATGCACCTATGCAAAAGAGGGTTAGTGGAGTAAAGGGGTGGTGGGTAGCCTGATATCTTCCCGAACTGCCTGCAAACTCTGATTGGATTGTGAAGCTCCACGATGTGGAAGAATATAAGTTTGCCATTCCACCGGAACATGTCAGACTCCTCCCAACAATGAGGATTGAGGACGTCCTGTATATGTGGGTCACTCCAAGGAGTCCATCTCACCTAATCGTTTTGTAGCATTGTTAGAGATCATTTTTGGAAAATTTGGACAATGGAATGACATAATGAGCAAGGTGCAAACACGGAGGCGTGTGAGATGGTCTATCTCATCCGTGTACTCCCCTGTAGCATTTGCGTTGCCGCCCGTCACACACCGAGGTGCTTCGATCCGCAGGTAAAGACCAGCGGTAATGTTTCCTCATCGTCCCACTACGGCAAGATGTACTCTCGTCCTTACCGGTCTTGCGAACTGGCAACTTTGTAGGCCTCCCAATGGGCCATCTCTCCCATATCCAAATCTGCAGCAAATAACAGCAACCACCGAGGTTTGGAGTATCTCCAGTCCGACAACAGGCCTCACACAACTGTCTGTATGTCCATGCCAACACTGCGGTGCCCCAGCTGTACGTCGCTATGTTCTCCCACTCTTGGCTAAGTATGTCGAGGGACGCCCAACCGATGTTGTTGCCGGTCGAGTCGAGAATAGGAACGACCCAAGGAAGTGCCACAACCACACCCTAGCATATCTCTCCAAAACATTATCAGGGTAGTCAGCCTCTGGGTCCAAGTCATTGAAGCGGTCCGCTAGCCATTGGTGGGACACACCCGACCCCTTCCTGAAAAGGTAAGCCACAATGAGTTAGAGCATTTTTCTAAAAAATACATGTGTTAGCAAAATAATTTATAAGGGACAAGAGGTTTCGTATTGTCTTTGTGATTCCTCGTTGTCCTCCGGAAGAAGCCCACAGAACGCTCAACTTTCTCCCTCCAATTACCACTGTCAAGTTTACCAGTAACTGCTAGTCCCCCCAGCCTAAGGCACAAGATAACCTTCACATCCTCCAATGTGATGGTCATCTCTCCGGAAGGTAGGTGAAACGTGTGTGTTTCAGGCCTCCATCTGTAAAAAGAAGAGTTGTCAATTACATAAAAGGTGCTAAGAAATAGAGTTGTCATATCCAATGTGTTCTGCTGGAGTTACACATCAACTTGAAGCGCACTTAGAGTGCGGGGTTTAGGGCGGAAGACCTTTGTTGACAACGCGAACAATCTCCGTGAAACCAGCTCGGTGTATGTACAGCGCGTAACGCTCGTCCCACCGTAGGCGTGTGATGTGTGTACGTGGCCGCAAGTGAGATATCAAGTCGGGCGCCTAGGTCCCTGCCGCTCGGGGCCCTAGCTCTGCGATTCCTACGGTCGTACTCCTCCTCAAGGAGGGGGTACTCAGCGTCTTTGGTGGTCTTTGGACCACCGACGACGGCGCCATCCTGTTTTTCCAAAGAAACAACTGTTAGCCAACAATACGAGAAACAATTTCAGCGGTAATAAAGAATATTACTATATAAAGTGGTAAACTAAGTATTAAGGCAAGTAATAATACTATGAAACAAATGGACATAAATAAAGAAAATAACTGAAACTTAAGTTGTTCAATAAGTGTACACTAAACTAGAATACAAAACTACCTGCTGCCCTTGTCTTCTATGCCACCTTGCGTTATGACCGGGTTTTTGCAGATTGAACAAAGATTCTTGGGTGGTTCCTCGTCGAACTCTCCGCCACCAAACCAATCAGGACCGTATCCTCTCATAGCATCCATGTCTCCCCGGAGTCGCTTCTTTTTCCTCCTACCCTTCTCCTTTTTCCTTAGACTCGAAAGCACGGTGTAGTCAGGGCCCCTGGTAAAGCCGGCCCTTTGCGATTTGTCAAGGTACGGCTCATAGCTCTTCTCCCAAACACGTAGTGTGTTGGATCGGAGAAACAGGGGTGCATATAAGGCTCCACCGTGTGATCATACCAGCGTATTGTGCAAGCCGTAATCATGTGAGAGCAAGGGGCATGCATTATCGAGGAACGTTGCAAGCGCACTCTAGTTTGGCTAGATCAACACGGTACATTCGTCCACCTTGACGCTCTCCACCCACACTTGTGCCACCCTTGCCCCTTATAATCGAAAACATTACATTTCGGTCCATATGCCTCGCCTGTATGGAGGTTGGACAATTTCTCATGCTCCTCCAAAAAATTAGCCCCTTCAATTCCAAATCTTCCAGTCTCTCCTAGATTCCTCAACAAGCAAGTCCATACCGCAACACAAAATATTCATTGCACTTAGTGAAGGTGTACTCCACAATTCGGGACAGGCAAGGATCGGACTCCTTTGAACACACGGTTGAAAGACTCGAAGAGTTAGTGGTCATGATGCCCCACCAGTAACCCCCCTCGTCATATGCTAGTGCCCACTTAGCTCTTTCGCCATCCGGTTTTGTAGCCATTCCTTAGCCTGCGGGTTCATGATCTTTTGTAGTTCGGCTAGGGTCTCATTGAACTCATGTTGTGTGTTTTTTACGTAAGCCACCTTCTTAAGCGAGCTATCGCCTCCTTCTTCCTTTGACGCCGCCAAAAATTAGCAACAAAATGCCTAACGCACCATCTGTGGAACTAAAGGCGGGCAGCCTTCAATGTGTTCATTTGCGCAGACAAGTAACCCCGCGTGCTGTCGGAGATCAAGCAAATGGTGCGAGATGTCCCAAGCACTTCCACACGCAGAGCCTCATGAACGGGACCATGAATCAATGCCCTCGTGCTCGCCAGAGCAAATGCAATCGGTACTATCCGGTTCTCCGGATCAAGCTGCAGCGCCCATCATCAAAGTGCCCTTATACTTTCCGGTCAAGAATGTACCATCAACTAAAATAACTGGCCGACAGTACTGAAATGCATGCCGACATTGCTCGAAATACCAGAACACACGATACAAAACAGGCCTCGAAGGAGCAGGGCAACGGCATTATTATGACTAGGGGGTGGCCGACACACATTTTTCCCGCAACCCTTGAGTGTCTATCCACCATCTCATGCACGGGTTATAGTGAGCCATTGCATTCAAGATTACGGGCACTCGATTGTATGCTTCCTCCCAGGTTCCCCATCCGATAGCCAAGGCTATTTGCTTAGCTCGCCAAACCTTTCCATACTTGACCTCATAGTTGGTCATTCCAAAAATGTGCTCTTGTAACAAAGCAACAGGGATGTCATTGTCTTTGTCAACCATCCCCAATATACGACGGGCAAGGTAATGTTGTAGCAGAAGTCGTGGATGCTTCTTCTTACCCTCATTATCCCCCGCATGTGGGGGCTGCACAACTTTAGTAATCTTCCACGTACCATCATATCGATTCTTTCGTGGCACGCAACTTCCAAGGGCATGTATGATCCCTACTCCTACCACCGGATATGATACCTCAACTCCTTATCTCGAATGTGTGGCGCGGTAGGGCCGATGGTGATGCACAGCATAGTCTTCTAGGAATAGTTTCATCTCTGACATTGACTTGAAGATCATACCCTTCCTAAGAATTGGGTCCTTCTCATTGTGCACCATGCCTCTACACGGTAGGAGACCGCTATCACAAAGCGCCATATGAGTCATGCTAACATCCCTATAGTTCGAACACTTGGATATTGGATGTTCCTCGACTCAATTGTCGAAGCTCTTCACCGTGTACTACGGTGGTGGAAGCGTGATGTTGTGGTTATTTGATCCTACCCCAAGAGTCATATGGTCTATCATCCTCCGGCAAATCATGTACCAATCTCCCATGGGTCGGCATGGCATGAAGGACCGATGTCGGCCTTTGCATCGTGGCTACTCCCTCATCATCATCGAGAATCATCCGAATCACTCACGCCCTCATCGTCCTCATACGCCTCGCCTCCGCCACCTCCTCGGCCTCTTCCCGCTCATAGTCCCCCGCATCAAAGTCATCCGTCCGCAAACCTACGGGATGTTCATGCAATGCTGCTCTGTGTCACCCGACCGCCCAAATCCATGTCCGTTCCTTCATGCTCGCGCCCCAAATCTTTGGCTCACCACCACCATCATCCAAAATTCTCAGTAACCATTCTCAACAAACACCTGCGCCATGGCCACATTTGAACTTTGCACCACCCTAATGTATCGGGTCCATTGAGAAGGGTTCAACAATGGCACAATCACATAGTGAGCCCTAGTCTTCTCATTTGTCAAACCTACCCTTCGATTGTAAAATCACCGCCAAACTTCACCTTCAAACGGTCACAAAGGTCACGAGAATCTAGGTTGCTCATCAAACCATTCCACTTCTTCATCCATATTCTCTACCGTACCATCTTCTTTCCTAATGGTCCCACCGTACAACACTTTCGGACACAACAATCCATCTACAAAGACATTCGACACAAACTTGATCATTTCATGGAATTAGTGAAACCTACGGTCCATACTAAATTTAGCTAAAACTAAATATCCAACAAACTAACTAAATATACCTAACCCTAACTATCCAAATAAGTTTAGCTACAACTAACTACCTAACTTCCTAAGAACCACAATCACTATAGCGCATAATATTCCTAGCAAGGCGACAATGTATTACCTTGGCGGCGACGAAGTGGAAGCCGACGACGGTGATGAATGGCGACCGGCTAGGAACACACCACCACCACTTGCAAAGTACGCCGGTAGGGAATCGGGGCTCCACCCCTAACCGGGAATAGAGGGCGGCTCAGTCCACCATTGGGGATGAAGGTCGGCAACGGAGGTTGGAGGGCGTGCGGAGGGAGGAATAGAGGGCCGCCGCAACGGGCGGGATGGAGGTGGCGGTGGGCGGCTCGATCCACCATGCGGACGGAACTCTGCGGCGGCGGGCTGGACGGCGGGCGGCGGCGCCCGGGGCGCCCGAGGCGCGCCGGCCGGGCCGCAAAGCCGGGCCGGCGGCGGGCGCTGCGAGCGGCGCGCGCCGCCGCTGGTGGACGAAGGGCGGGCGTCGCCTCCGGCGCCCCGGCGCGCCCTAGAGAGGAGATGGGGCGTCGGCGGCGGCCGGAGGAGGGGCGGTCCGACGGGCGGGGCGGGAGGAGAAGCCGGGCGGCGGCGGCGATTTTTTTTTTTCTTCGGCGGCTCGGAAGGTAGAGAGAGTGAGAGACCGAGGACTTCGAGTCGGGCTCGGCTCGGGGAGATAGAGCCCTGCCGCGCCGCAAATCAGGCGCGCGCGCGCTGCGCGCCGTGGATGAGCGCGGCAGGGTGTACCGCGCCTTGATCTGGGGGCGCTGCACCCTGCCACGTCGGCGTGGCTCTTGTGCGGCCGGGCCCACGTCGGCAACCCGCCGCTCAGCGCATGCAGGCGCGGCAAGCATGCAAATGCCGCAGCGCAGGACTGGGGCGCGTCAAAGGGTTATTCTCGAAAAAATCTTTTAAATCCGGGTTAAAAATAGTTTTTCTTTAAAAAAAAGGGTTAAAATTAAAAAAATTCTCTGTGGACCATAACAATGTCCTCAGTCTGCTACGCAAGTCTCACAGTGATTGTTGGATGGACGGTTCGCGGTCGGATTGTCAGGCGCGTATGTCTGGTTAGAATTGTGCAAGGGAGCTGCTGATCAGGGTGATGTAATCTAGGAAGTGTGGATCTGTCAAATAGCTCCTGGACTCTGGGCCATGTGTGGGGAAAAGCACGGCCATGATAGGCATGATCTGCTTCTTGCATGTGCAGCACAGGAACTTGGTGGTGCCTAGGCATGATGCTTCTTACATGTGGCTCAAACCTCAAAGACGTGATTATGAGGCGTATTACATGTGGGGAAAAGTTTGAGCCACATGTATTATAGAGTGCAATCTATAATACAGTTGGTTTCCCTCTTTTTTTTTTCCTCTGTTGTGTGGTTCTGATTGAACTTGGCGGTGCCTAGTTTAGTGCACTGACAAACTTATCTATCTTTTTACATGGCAGATAGTAATGCTGGAGACTGGTGAGTTGGCCTCTTGATTTTAACTAATGGATATGCCAACAGAGTATAACATGCTTATGTTGGAGGTTACTTTTCTGTCCCTATATACTACTGCATTGTCACACAGTCTCATGGAGCTTGAATGCCAATGCATACTTAAGCAGCATATTCTTCCCATTTCTGCAGTTTAAGCAGCTATCTCAATTCTCAAATGAACATTTAGCCTTCTGAATTGTCAAGCCTGATGACTGTCCTTTGTGGCTGGCCTATTTGATATTTTTGCACTGCACTTAGACAACCTACATTGTACTGAGTCCTTCGTGTAAAAAGATGGTACACCATGCATTAGATTGGCACATCATCATCAAACACGCAGCAGATAGCTCTACTTGTGCTAAAGATCCCCCATTCCCAGGGAAGAATAAAAGAGCTGCTTAAGCACTATGACACGATGACCCAACTATATATACCCCTAGCTGATCTAGCTATCCCTCCAGGACTCAGCAGCACATCAGTAGGCTTGCAATTGCATTAGGCATTAGCTAAAAACTAAGCAGACGTTCTTGACACGCATTCAGAAGATCGAGGTAAACCGGTAATGATGATAGCTACAAACTTATAGCTCCTGACTAGCTAGAACTAATCAATCAGGCCGCATCAGTTTGCGACCGCCTTCTTGGGCTTGGGCGACGCCGCCTTCTCGTGGCCGTGGCCGGCGTGCGCCCCTGGACCAGGAGCGGCGGCGGCATTGAGGTCCGGGATCGGCGTGCGGTTGCCTGCTGCTGCTGCCGCCGCCGCCGCCGCATTCCCGTTGGGCTTGGCGTTGCTGTTGTTGGTGTTGGCCGCCGCCGCCACCGCCGTCTTGGCGATGCGCTGCTTGAGCTCGGTGAGCAGGGCCTGGTTCTCCTGGTTCAGCAGCAGCGCCTTCTTGCGCAGCCGCTCGTTCTCCTTCATGATGAAGCAGTTCTGCAGGTACAGCTTGGCGTTCAGTCTGTCCATCCTCGCCTGCCAATGCCATGCCACAACAGGGAACAACGAAATCAGATAACTAGCAGTCAGACATGTTTGCATCCCGGCCTGTGGGGGTCCATGCAAGTTTCAGAGCATCAGACATGTAAGAAAGAGCAAAATGGAACAGAGTGCTAGCAGAGGACCAGCAGTGGATATAGATACTGAAGCATATCCATTCTGAAACTTCTATTCAAATTTTTTTTTTAAAAAAAAGGATTGTACAGAGTTTTGCTGATTGGCTGATTCTAGGTACATCATTACAGTTACACCATTGTTAAAAAAACATTCAAGGTAGTACACTATAGACTCTCACTAGAACATGGATGCAACGTGGAAGGTTTGTCGCCAAGGCATTCCATTCCCTAATAAACAAATCAAAGGCATTGGGGGACAGCAGATTGTGTAAAGCAGAAACAAACAAAAAGGGATCGGAAGGAAGCACTACCAGTACACCAAAACTAGAGGATGATGCCCCATTTGCCATACATGGATCCATGATCGTGCATGCAATGCAAGAAGAACCAAGAGCATCACCATGGAAAAAGTGACGAGACCGAGAGCATCACCTGGTTGGGAGCCGAACGAAGCCGCTCGATCGGTGCCGGCCGGCCGGGGGTAAGACAAGACGGAGGCGGCTAAAGCGAGCGGCTCACTCACTCGAGTACCTAGCGGAGGCCAGAGAGGGGAGATTGCTGGTGGTAGGGTAGCAGAGGCTGAGAAGCTGGAGCTGGAGGCAGCAGCTGGGATGGATCAATCGATGGCCAAGTCCACTGCCTTTCTGTGACGATCGATCTTGCCACATCCGGGTGGGTGCGTGGTGGGGCTTATTTATAGGCGCGACCGCCTCGATCTCGCCCGCCTCGCTGCGGGTGGTAATGGCATGGCGCGTCGCACGTACGAGGGGGCAGAGTCCTGCCACTCATGACCTCTTTGAACTTGCGCAGAGGGACAGAGGGGATGCTATCATGCTATGATGCTTGGTCGTATAAGGCACGAGGAGGTGCAGGGTGCAACGGGGGCGATCGAGGCCGGCCGGCCGGCGCGGCAGCGGCGTAAATGGTGGCTAATCATGAGGCCGGCCGGGGTGCTGCCTGGCCGCCTCACGTGATAGATGCTGGCCGGCCGCGTCTACACTGACTTCTTCCCCGGCCTCCGCCTAGCTTGTGCGCGCCACCGCACGCTGACTGCACGGCCGGCCGTGTCTCGCCGTTGCCGCCCGGGCAGAAAACCGCACGTACAGAGTAATTATGGTCCGAGCTATGTTGCTAGCTTACTTTATTTTCTGCGAGAGGATGCTAGTTGCTCACTTAATTATATATACGAGCTGTTTGGCTAATAGCTTTTAATTTGCAACTGATAAGCCGGCTGATGTAGTTTTGTTGTGAGCGATTAACACACTATATCATTACTGACGAATCAAGCTGGTAAGTTCAAGTAAACAGCCAGTGGTTAATTATGAATGCAGGTCGTGTTGGGAGAAAGCTCGTGGAGCTCAACCACCAGCATGCCACTCACACAACACATAACAGGGTAGTACGATATAACCTGGACCACCATCATAGCTAAGCAAAAGCTAGCCCTGATTTGTCATTTTTCAAGAGGTGATGATGATGCATCCACCGGACACAAAGAAAGTCTCTGCTAGCTGCATCATCTCGAGATCGATCGATTGATCCCCCAACGTGCACTGCTTCTCGCCACTGTACTTCACCCTTCCATTGCACACTCAATCACTCCTCTACTTTTACAGCGGGGATCGATCGATAGATGTGCAGTAACCGATGTTAATAGTCTACTAGAGCTTTATTTAGTGGTTTGACACTGGTGGACAAAGCAGCCAGCCGGAATGGTTATTAGTGAGAAAGGTCAAGCTGGGTACGACGAGGGGAACCTTCAAATGATGATGATGATGGGCCTCGACCGGCCCAAGATTCGTAATGATGGCACGCCTCCGGGTCCTCGCTCATCATCACGCGCCACACCTCTTCTCCTCTCCTTTTTTTTTTTCACAATCACTCTCTCTTTATTTACCGTCCCCTCTCTCTTTTTTTTTACAATACAATAAATACATACAAGGGGGATGAGATGATTACCATCGCTTTACTGCGCCAGCCACCATTGGGTGATGATGATGATGATGATGATCGCCTCTCCTCTCCCAGCAATTGAATTGAATGCCTCACGATTGATGAAGGAAGGCCCTTTCTTACCACCTCCTCTGTTTTTTACTGCATGCACGCCGGTCGGTCATCTTTTTCGATCTTCCTTCTTTTACCCTTTTTCTTTTTGGCCTGGTTTACCTCTTGCTTTTTGCAATGCGGGTTGCTGGACGTGGTTGCTGGTTTGCAGCAAGCAGCGGTCCCTGAAGGAAATCTATGTGGAGGCATGCACTAGTGGTGCTAGGGTAGAAAAGGAGATTGAGAGAGAGGGGACAACAAGAGGCACTGATTTTTTTTTTTTTTTTTTTTTTTTTTTTTTTTTGAGGGGAAACAGGAGGGGCAAAGCGCCCCTACTGTGCTTTTTTATTGAACTTTAAACGAAACATGAGGCAATGATTTGAACAACCTGGCGTTAAGGATGCAAATATAAGAGCAAGTACAATAATGGGCTTATAGCCAAGCTAGTCAAGATTTTTTGCTGATGTGGAGGAGAGAAGAGAGGAGAGAGATGAGAGCTTGGCTCTAAGTTAAGCACTGTTTTGGACATAAATGCATAGATAATAGTGGGTCCCAATAGAGATATGTGTGAGAGGAGGAGAAAAGAGAATGAAACATCTAATAATAAAAAAATGTTTAGAACCAAGTAAAATATGAACTATTATATAGTTTGGCTCTTATGACTTGACTATAAGCCAAGTACTTGGCTATATTATTGACCTTGCTCTAAGAGAGCAATTTCTGGAATTAAAGCATGTTTGGTTAGCGCAGCTAACGTTTTTTCTTGAAAGTTTTACTCCTCTGTATGATGGATTCATGGATGTACTCATCTATACATCCTTCACAATGAAGAGGACCATGACTTTGCAATTATGTTTTCGTCTTATTCACTTCGAGAGCTCGATGAGGACATGGAAAATGGGAACAGACCACCTCACTAGACACTAGGTATTTATCTTCATCTTATCATATCGAAACGTACAACATTTTTAGTTTCTTGGAGGCCCTAGTCATGAGTAAAACTTCGATCTGCCACTGTTTGTATCTCTTTTATCCAAAGTCAAATGGTTCTATGTTTCGCCAAGTTTATAAAGAAAAAGACATTAAATAGATATACGATGATATATTTGGTATCATAAGTGTTGATTTTTGGTAATAAATTTTATTACACTTAAACATGGTTTCACGTAGGATAAAACAGAATGACTTTTCTTTAGAGATGAACGGAGGTTTTTTCCCCTTTTCCAAAAAAAATGCAAGTCTTATTTTTATAAGGAATTAAACAATTCTAAATTTATAAAATATTAACATTTATAATATCAAATTAGTATTATTAGATTAATCATAGAGTATATTTTTATAGTAAATCTATTTAAGGCATAAACATAACTTATTATTATAAATTTAGTCAAACTTTTAATTTTCACTCCTTCAATGGTAAAGTATGGCCGATAACTTGCTAATAAATAATATTTCCTCCATTTCTCTCTATCCCCAATATAAAAAGGAACTTTATAACGTTTAAAATTTATCTAAAACAAAAATATTGGACACTACCTCCTAATGCACAAGGTAACCACGGGTGCATAACAAACAATAATTGTCAAATCCAGGAGATATTCTTTGGAAAAGAAAAGTTGGCAATGATACATGTGTCTTTTGCTAGTGTCTTAAATCTTTATGAAAATTTTTAGAAAATTTTATTTTGAGATGAAGGGATTATATATTATAAGTTGTTACGAGTTTTCTAGATATATAATTTTTGCTAGATATCTGGACATAATTTAGATAAAGATATATAGCAAATGCTATATATACAAAAAAAAAAAAACATAACGACTTATATTTAACAATTAAACCAAGCAAATTAGCCATAACAATTGAGTTCGTGTGGCATATGGTGCTAACCATGTGTGTTGCGAAAGAAATGCCCCTAGAGGCTAGATTGCTAGAGACATCAACATAGCTAAATCAGAAAGGGGAAAAAAGAACTTGCTTTCTGCTCTTTCTGAATTCCACGGTGCCATTGGTTTCTGTTTCAGAAAAAGGGACCATTTAAACAGTTGCAAAAGTCTTCTGCCCTCTGCATCTTTAATGCACTTATTAGTATCTCTTTCCTTATTATTGTACAGATTAGCGCTGGATATCGTGCCAGCTCGGCTCGTTAGTGGCTCGGCTCGTTATAGCTCGGCTCGCTATGGCTCGTTATATAAACGAAGTCGAAGGTTAGCTTCGGCTCGGCTCATTAGTGAGCTCGAAGTTGGCTCGTTTGGCTCATGAGCCAAACCCCCAAAAACATATGCACAAAGATTATAACCACAAATTAGCGAGAAACCGTATATAAAATGGAATATACAAAATACACATGAATTTTGCAATGAAAAACATAAGTATGCTATCATTTATCACCATGATCCATCATCCTCCATTGATTGATTCTATTGATCCATATAGTATTTGTTACTTATCTTGGCTCGTTATGGCTCATGCGAGCTCGAGCTGACTTGTTACAAAACGAGCTGGCTCGTTATAAAACGAAGCCGAGCTCGAGCCGAGCCATTAACGAAGCGAGTTGAGCGAGCTAGCGAAGTTACGAAGTTTTTCATCCAGCCTTAACTGTACATCATCATAAACGCATTTATATTCAGACTTACAAAAACTGAATACAAGAAATAGATAAAAAGCCATTGGCGTCAAAACAAAAGCCTGTTTAAATCACACATCGTATAGTGGCATGTTCAAGGAAACATTAGCACCAAACGGTTGCCAATAAATGGTCAAAATTAATCTGTTTGTTTAAATCTTGCAGTGTGTCCCATTAAATCTGTTTGAGAGTTGAGACACGCTTTTCATCTGTATACCGCCAGTCTTTTCGGTGACATGATGAAGTATTGGAGTTTAGTCCTAGATGCCATTGATGATATCACTGAAAAGATTTTGTGTCCAGTTAGATTGCAATAGATAGACCGGAGTACCAGACGTCAGACGATGCATCCATGTGAAAGGAAAATCTAACCAAATCATTTCAAAGGCACTAGTAGGAGAATTATGATTGTACTGATTCTAATTGAACTCCCCTGCAGCAATGCTAATACAAGACACAGGGTCGATGACAGGACCAATGATGATTCATGTGACGTTTCATAAAAAGGAGAAGAAGTGATGGTTCCCGTGACAGAGGTGTAAACGCGAGCGGTCCAATCCTTGCCATAAAACCATCATCATCTTCCATGGAGCTGCGATCGCATCGCATCGGGTTCCTCTCCTTGCTGCTCGCAGTCGCTGGCTGTGGCCATGGACGGGGAGACAGGCAATTGAAGATGCAAGGGGCAGACGCACAAGTGCATTTGTGCATGGCCATGATAGCCAATTGAAAGCAAAGCCATCATTTGGGTTTCCCCGGTCTCACCCCCACCATCTCGATCTCGGTCGCCTTCGTTTCGGCCTGCCCCCTCAAGTTATTGCACACACTCGAAAGCTTCATCGATGCCGGCCGCTGCCCAATCCATGATCCATCGGGGTCGGGAGCTACACTGTAACACGCTCGATCGATCGCATGCATGGTAAAAAGGAAAAAGAAACACACTCGGGGTTGGATGTCTCTGACTCTCTGTACCTAATACCTATAAGCAGAGACCTCTTGGACGCTAGTTGCTGACACTGCCAAGCTATTACTTCACCGCGCACCCTGTTCGCAGCTTATGAGTCCGACTTATCAGCCATAGGCCCGTAATATAATATTTTTCTCTCATGAAAAATTAGCATCAACCAATCATCTAGCCGTACAGTAGGTTTCTAGTTTTTTTTAAGGAAACAGTAGGTTGCTAGTGTGAGAGGTCCCCTGTTTCTGTTTGTTTTCCCAAACCAAAATGGCCAAAGCGATCTGCGGCAAAGAAGAAGGTGCTGCGGGCGGCGGTTCTGCCCGTGCCTGATCATTTCAGAGCAGGTTGGGCAATAGTGTAGCACTGTACTCGTAATTAGCTGCATGGTTTCTAGAAAGGCATCATGGAACAAGGCAGGGGCGGCAGGCAGGCACACGGAGGGATACAAATGCGATGCAATGAGAGTACTCCGTACACGGAGGATAAAGACTCCCACATGCATGTGCACAATCAATGGAGTTCGGCGAAAAGAGGCTGCAGCCACCCTGCAGGGTCAACGTGTCGCATCGATTCGCCCCGCGAAAATAAAACTTTTTGCTCCCTTCTCCCGACCCACACCCAGGCCGGGGAAAAGCCGACTTGAGACCGGGAAATTGCCTAATTCCATTGAGTGGTCACGTGGCGATGCAATAGAGGTGTTTTGTTGCAGCTGCGATCTAGCACAGTCCCTCTGCGCGCGGCTGTTGGTCACATCGCCGAAACATCATGTATAGTGCCACTATACCGTACCAATGTTCCCGTAACGTGTACTAGCATGAACGCGTGATGCATGCGCATGACTACTACTACCAAGTAGTACTTCACTCCGTCGTCACAGCTTTTGCTTGGTGTGCATGACTGATGAATCTCTGCAAGCCATGCGTTAATTGCTAGTACTTGGTACTGCGGTGGCTACGTATACTGTTACACTGTATATGGATGGAAGGAATCGTTGGAGTACGTAGACGACACTAGTACATCAATTTTGGTGAACCAAATTACCTTGAACTGAGTCGTGATATATATCCGCGACTGTTGTTGAAGAGAAGAGCATCCGGCGATAGATCCTGCACGTACTCCCTCCGTCCCAAAATAAACGACGTTTTGGGTTTTTCGCCACAAGTTTGACTCGATTTTTTAGAAAATACGTAGAAGATTTAAATCTCCAAATAAATTTGTTAAAAAACTAGATCAAAAAAGATCTTTCCAATGATACTAATTATGTAATATAAATATTAATCCTATTTTAATATATAATTACCGCTAGATGATGTTTCTGTCTAAAAACGCCGTTTATTTTGGGACGGAGGGAGTACGTCCTGGTTGGGCTGCAGCTTGGCTGCTTTTGCATGCATTGTCTGCATCCACCAAACCGCTGCTGCCAAGAAAGCTGCCACCAGTGTGACACGCCCGGCCGACTCTCGTCCGAGTCAAACAAGGACCGGCTGGCTCAGGCTCCCCATGCATGGAGCCCGTACCTGCGTAGGCATCATGGCGGCCGATCTAATGTGTGATGATCATGAGCGCGCCTGGGTCAGTAGCGTCGTAGGAGTAGCGCGTACGAACTCCCGAACTCCTTAGCCGGATCATCATGGCGGCGCCGACCGCCGACGCGCCGGTGCCGGCGTAGGAGTAGAGCTAACCCAGCCAGCGACCCAGGCCCGGCGCGGCGCGGCATGTCGTCAGCATGTGCCTTTGCCCTTTGGGTTGTGGCGGCGATCAGTGGCTCTGGCCTATGGCTGGTGTGGTGATCTGCTCATGGAGGCGAGCGGGCGCCTCTCGCCGGCTCAATTCAGGCGACGCTAACAGTTGGGCCAGGATCGGTGTGTAACCAGGGGCGGATCCACAGGGTGGTTTAGGTGGTCCACCGACCACCCCGTGGTCTGCATGTCATACATATAGGATATAAATAGAAAATGCAAAAAAAGAACCCGCAGGTCATGCATATAAGATATTAAGATATAAATAGAAAATACAAAAAAGGAAGAAAAGAAGCCGAATACTCCCAGCCTAAAAATACAAAAAGGAAGAAAAGAAGCCGAATACTCCCAGCCTACGAGGGGATTCCGGGTTCCCAATGATTCATTCACAACCGCGTGCGGCGGCACATTACGTGCGGGCGTCGCGGGCGTCTGGCAGCTCACTCAAGGCAGAGTCGAACCGTCTACTCGAACTTTAGGGGCCGCTCGCAATCACGCACCGGCGCTCACGCGTCGTCGCTCCAAAGCAGGGAAAGCAGGGAAATCGCGTTTGCAGCATCGCGCAGCCGCCGTGCCCGCCGTCGGCAGTCGCCCCGCCCAGTGCCCAGTCCGCCGTGCCGTCGAGGCCCAGTCGAATTTTTTTGTGGCGACCACCCTATGCTCAAAAAAGCTGGGTCCGCCACTGTGTGTAACGTGTACGTACGCGCCATGCATGCGACGCGCCGCCTTCGCCATCGATTGCTGCCGAGACCAGACGCAGCAGGGCCCTGCCCCGCATTTGCTCACGCACTTGTGTAGAGTACTGTAGTCGTAGTAATTTGGTGGCAGAGAGGAACATGGATTGCGCTGCCCTGTCCATGCAGACGTGCCCCTGCCCTGACACAGGCTCCGGTCGTGCTCGCTCGTGTGCGTGGCGCTGCCACAGTGGCCTCATGCTACTAGGAGGCTATCCGCTAGGCTCTGGCACGAGCTAGGGAATCGCAGCTGCTAGGAGTACTATACTACTCATGTGTGACGTGTCGCATGCGTGACATAATCTTGAGTAGATGCCGGCCGGCACGGGCGCGGAATCTCCTTTGAGCCGAGCGTGCACGTCGTCGGGCCAGGACGCCTGGTCGGTCCTCGTCCTCGGCCCTAAAATTATTCTCACAGGCCAGGGAGCTGGGTGTCCAATAATTTCACATCCGATCCGTGCGTCCCGCCATCATTCGCGCTGGCCTGGGCCGCATCCAGTGAATCCCACGCGTGGGCGACGTCGGCGATCTATCCGTCTCTCGGCGACTCTCCGAGCTGCCTGGCTCGACCGAAAAAGCCCTTGCCGTCGGAGTCGTCGGACACGCATGATGCGTCCGACGAAAACAAGCGAAAAGCGTCGTCGTTGGTGCGGAATTAATTGGGCGTCTGGCCCCCGCATGGTTGGCTGGGTTAAGGTTCGGCCGCGGATGATGGCTCGGCTTGAATTGAACGGTGGCGTAGTCTACCTGATTCGATCTCATGACCGACCGGATCAGTACGTCGTCGACAAGGGGGCGGCGACGGACGGAGGGGACAAAACTCAAAAAAGAGACCGTCTCCTCCATCGGTCGGGCATCCAAGGATGGATGGCTTTGGCTAATCTCTGCGTTTTGCAGCCGCGTAACGAGCGTCGCAGCCTTTGTTTTCAGTTTCACAGCTTTATTTCAGGTTTTCCGTTCCGGCTGCCTGCCTGCTGCCGAGCCGAGTGCATCGCATCGCAATAAAAGGTTGGTCGCTGCATGCTTTCTACAGAGAGCAGATGGAAATGATGGAGCGGAGACCATAAACATCGATTTTCTTTTAATGTGGCCAGGGAAAAGTAAAAGTGTCTTGACTCTTGTGAGTCCTAGCAATGAAAAAAAAAAAAAATATTGGTTTCTAGATCTGTACCAAATCAATTTATCTTAGTTTTAATTTTAACTAAATGATTCAAAATAACCGCACATCTCTTTTCTTGAGTCAAACATTTACAATTTTTTTATTAGATTATGGAAAACTTCATCAATATTTATATCACCTAATATGTTTACAAATATACATATTTCATTATATAACAATACTGATTAATTTTTTATATACTTTTTATCATTCTCCTAGAAACGTTTTCACCCCTTAAAACAGATGTTGTTTAATTTAGAACCTTATATATACAAAAAGTCAACATTACCTAGGCTAGGCGCGCATACCTACTCCTGAAGACATTCTACTAGCCCTTCTACATAGTTGGAAGATCAATGTCGATTAATTATAATATACTCCTATAACAATAGCTTCTAATCAGCATCAAATGATTTCATGAAGATTCAAACAGTTCCAAGGTAGACATTATAAATAGAACATGATTTTAGAAGAAAATCTGAAACTACTTTGAGGTAAAACAAAATTTCAATCATTTTTTAAGATTAAACCAAATTTTATTATTTTTAATTGCATTATTTTCCATGTAAAAGTATTTTTATATATTTTTTTTTTTTTTTTAAATACTTCTAGTCTGGTTTACCCTTCTAACTTGGCACCAGAAAAACCGCCATCAAAACCATCCAAGGTGCAAAAACTCATGGTTTTAAAAGTTGAGGGAAGTAAAAATAACTGATTTTTTTAGTCGTGGGAGGAAAATCAAATGACCCGAGTTGAGGAAGGTAAATTAGATTTGGGATTGTTTCTGTATTTTTTTGGAAAAAGTCCGGATTCACTCCCCCAACTATCACAAAAGTTTACTTTTTCCTCCCTCAACTTCGAAAACCGGACATATCACCTCCCTCAACTTTTCAAACCATGCAAATTACCTCCCTCGAGCGGTTTTGAAGGTGGATTTGCTACAGTAACCGTGGTTTGCTACAGTTCCAGTGGGTTTGCTACAGTTACAGTGTCTTTGCCTTTTTTTTTTTTAAAAATTCGATTGAATCTTTAAAAAATTATAGTAAATTATAGAAAAATCATAAAATAAAAAATTCAATTTTATTGGAGTCCACATGATTAGATCTACACAGTGAATATATAATATGATATGCTTCAGTACAAAGTTTTTGCTACGAAGGTTTTGTCTTTTTCTTTTATATTTATAATTCGTGAGTGCAACTTCTATAATTATTTTGTTAGACAAAAGCACACCATATTATATATTCACCGTGTAGATCTACTCATGTGGAGTCTAACAAAATTGAATTTTTTATTTTATGATTTTTCTCTTATTTACTATGATTTTTTAAAGATTTAGCTAAATAAATAAAAAAGAAAAAAGACAAAATCTTTTTAGCAAAAACTTTATACTAAAGCATATCAAATTATATATTCACTATGTACATCTAATCATATGGAGTCCAACAAAATTGGATTTTTTTATTTTATGATTTTTCTATAATTTATTATAATTTTTCAAAGATTCAACAGATTTTTTTTAAAAGAAAAGGTACTGGTACTGTAGCAAACCCACTGACACTGTAGCAAAACCACGGTTACTGTAGCAAATCCGCCTTCAAAACCGCTCGAGGGAGGTAATTTGCATGGTTTGAAAAGTTGAGGAGGTGAGCGATATGCCCTGCGGTTTTCGAAAGTTGAGGGAGGAAAAAGTCAACTTTTCGCGATAGTTGGGGGAGGGAATCCAGACTTTTTCCTTTTCCAAATAATAGTCCAGAAGCAAAGCCCAGTACCATTTTTACTTGGGAGAAAGCCCAAACCCAGCGAAATTCACAGCCCATTATAACCCAGTGACAACCTCATCACGGCCCAAGCCATCTTCGTTTTCGATGGCCATGAAGCAAGCAACGCTTGAAGGGCCCAACCCAACACAGACTCCGGACTCCACTAGGCCTCCCAGCACCACAGAGCCTTCCACACTGGCGGCACCTCTGCTCAGGATTGTTCCGCACCGGCGTTGCAAATGCTTCAAGCGAGGTACTATCTGATCTGATGAGATGTGACTAAGGTGGATCGGAGAAGACGTCCACTCCAAGCGATGGGATGCCGTGCAGAGCTCAACGCCGGCTCGTCCCTGCACCGCAACGCTTCAAGCGAATGCGGCACAGACCGCGCGCGCGTCACATCACGCCATCGCCATTCCCATTCCTTGACGCCATCAAACGCCCAATGCGGCAACACCATTGCCTATATGCTGGGCACACGCATGGTCCATGCACATGCTCAAACGACGATCAACGTCTCAGGTTGCCGAACTTTGTCCGTTCGTCGATAAAGAAGATGCGCACGACGCGTTACATTCTCATGGTCGCCCAAGCTCTCGTCGTCGTCTCCGCGTTGTTGGCCGCCGCCGCCGCCGCCGAAGAGTATGTCCGGCCGCCGCCAGGGCGGATCATCCTCACGGAGCACACCGAGCCCGCCAACCATCCTCAGCAGGTCCATGTATCGGCGGTCGGGGCGAAGCACATGAGGGTGTCGTGGGTGACCGACGACAAGCACGCGCCGTCCGTGGTGGAGTACGGCAAGGCGTCGCGGAACTACACCGTGTCGGCGACCGGCGACCACACGTCGTACCGCTACTTCCTCTACTCCTCCGGCAAGATCCACCACGTCACCATCGGCCCGCTGGAGCCGAGCACCGTGTACTACTACCGGTGCGGCAAGGTCGGGAGAGAGTTCAGCCTCAGGACGCCGCCGGCCGCGCTGCCGATCGAGCTCGCCGTCGTCGGTGACCTGGGGCAGACCGAATGGACGGCGTCGACGCTGGCGCACGTGAGCAGGACGGCGGACTACGACATGGTGCTGGTTCCCGGCGACCTGTCGTACGCCGACACGCAGCAGCCACTGTGGGACTCGTTCGGGCGGTTCGTGCAGCGGCACGCGAGCCGGCGGCCGTGGATGGTCACGCAGGGGAACCACGAGGTGGAGTCGGCGGCGGGCTCGCTGCCGCCCCCGTTCGTCGCGTACGGCGCGCGGTGGCGGATGCCGCACGAGGAGAGCGGGTCGCCGTCCAACCTCTACTACTCCTTCGATGCCGCGGGCGCCGCCGTGCATGTCGTGATGCTGGGCTCGTACGCGCCCTTCGACGCCGGCTCGGACCAGTACCGGTGGCTGGCCAGGGACCTCGCTGCCGTGGACCGCCGCGCCACGCCGTGGCTCGTCGTCGTGCTGCTGCACGCGCCCTGGTACAACACCAACGCCGCGCACCAGGGCGAGGGCGACGCCATGAGGAAGGCCATGGAGCGCCTGCTCTTCGAGGCGCGCGTCGACGTCGTCTTCGCTGGCCACGTCCATGCCTACGAACGCTTCGTGAGTGTTGCTCTCTTGATCCTTCGTCGTCTCTTGATCATCAATCAGTTCATGGCGAGCTTGTTGGCTGTCCGATCGATGACACGTCCCAATTCGCATTTGCTGTCGTCGTTGCAGACAAGGGTGTATGACAACGAGGCGAACGCGTGCGGACCCGTGTACATCACCATAGGCGACGGCGGCAACAGAGAAGGCCTTGCCTTGAAGTGAGTATCGATCAATGCTAGTCGCCATGCCCAACCGATCAGCCCTGATATTTTACGCAAACATTCCTCGACTGATCACTCATTTGGTCGTGTTGATTTGTTAGCTTTGAGAAGAACCACAAGCTGGCGCCGTTGTCCATGATGAGGGAGGCGAGCTTCGGGCACGGGCGGCTGAGGGTGGTCAACGCGACCTCGGCGCACTGGTCGTGGCACCGCAACGACGACGCGGACTCCGTGGTTCGTGACGAGCTCTGGCTGGAGAACCTGGCCGCCAACGCCTCGTGCCGGCAGCACGCCGAACCCGACGCCGTCAGTTCACGGGACGACGATGAATTGTAGCGGCCGGCTCATATCTTGTTTTTGCCCAAAAGATGTAAAATTTGTGTCGCGTTACACTTTTAAAGTGTACACTTTTTACCAGTTTAACAACACATAGGAGGCTTGCCCACATTCAAAGGCATATTACTACTACTAGTGCTTTTTTTTTTTTTAAGTTAGCATGCACAAAAACATAAACATATCAAACTTTTTTTTTTTTTGCCAAGGAATAATATTTTGGAAAATTTTGTTCTAGAACACTATGAAAACATCAAATAGGCTAGCTCACACCGCAAACTCGCTTCTTTGCCGAGAACCGTTACAATTTCTAGGTTCTTTACCAATAGACCGCGCTGATTAAAATAGAAAATAAGAATTTACAACACCTAGGTGAGAGAAACTTTCTAAAATGACCGAGGATGCCCTTGGACCGGCTGGCTCAAGTTTGAAATGGTCGAACCAGACCATGTTCAGCCTGGCCCATTGGAGCAAGAAGAAGCTCATATAATGGACCTGATGCCAGTTATGAACACTGATGTGTAATGCCAATAATGGACCTTTGTTATGTCCAAAACAAACTGTCACGTGTCGTGGTGGGCCGGCCAAAGGGCCAGCGCGCACGCACGCACGATGGCGGCAGCAGCCCTGCTCCGTCGTCTGCCGTCGTTTACTTCATTATTAAGTAATAATTATTTAGAAAATAAATATTTAGAGAAAGAAATAAGTTGCTTTGTCAAGAGGTATTCCGATCTATAAAGAAACCTCCTAGATATTTCTTAAAGATGCAAGTCTTCCTCGCACTATAAATGCAAATGAGCTGTAATTAGTTGAATCTTAATAAAAAATTAAAGGGGTAACACCCAACCAACTCCTATCTCTTTGACACAAACTGTTGTCTTTTGCTGCCAATTTGATGTGTAATGAACCCAGTTATGTCGGTGTGAAACTGGTGTTTGCTGCCAGATTTGTGTAGAACCACCGCTGTTATGTAATGTGTAATGAACCCAGTTATGTGATATGTCAGTTATGTCTTTTGCTGCTAATTTTGCAAAGGTTATTGAGATCAGTTGTGGCAAGTTGCAACACATTTATCAACTCATTCAACAATTCACAATTTTTTTATTTTTTTATTATTTTTAAAAAACCCATATATAAAGACTTACAGAGGGAGAGAGAACAAGTCCAGTAACTGATCGGACAGGGGAGAGAGAACGGGTCTAGTCCTATCAACCGATCAGATTAACAGGGGGCAAAATCATCTGCTCATTGAAGTTTCTCTCATCCATGTAAATTCTTATTTTAATCGCTGCAGCATCTACTGGTAAAGAACCAAGTAATGGTGGTAGGCAAAGAAATGAGTTTGCCGTATGAGCCAGCCAATTTGATGTTTTCATAGTGTCCTCCGGCAAACTTTCTCTAATATTTTTTTATATATATTTTTAAAATGGTGCTCTAGAAATCACTGGATTAAACCTATTGCCTAAAATTAATTTGGCCCCAAATTTCCTTCTTCAACCCGGTCCTTAGCAGCCCAATGACTCAAATTAGATATGTATAAGAAAACAACGACGATCCTATAAGCTATTGTAGGGAGATTATAGGAGAGGAGTAATTCCATGCGCGCGCGTGCGTAAGTAGTACACGCGTACGCGTGTACGCGCTATCTATCGCACGCGCATATACGTGCGTACGTGTGCGCGGATATAGCTCGCACGCGCACACAGGTGTACGTGTGCGTACACGTACACGCATGCATTTCTTCGAAAAAAAAAATCAAGGCAACAAGTTATAAAGCAAAAACGCTCTGTATCGCGTTTTTCGACAAGCCCTAATGGTATGACACCTAAAATCGCGAAAAACACGATTTAGGGCCGATTGTATATAGAATAATTCCGTTTTCATGTCATATCATATGGCATATTTCGGGTATACGATAGACATGCCTTCCCCAAAGGCCTATCTATCTCTCCCTCCTATTCAAGCATCATATGAGGGAGTTAACCCATAAACAAGGCAGGTATTATACCGAGCTATCGGGGGTGCCCTGCGGGGCCGTGCTCTACTATACTGAGCTATCATGGTTTCCGGGCTCGCCTCCACTATCGTTACGGGGATCGGGATACGGGGATCGAACTGGTCTCCTCCAAAACCACTTCCTTCCCTAGCCAACCTATGTGAGATCTTCTCCTGCGAGAGCTTCTCTCTCCTGTTAGCTTATTCTGTCGGGTTGTTCGCCCCTCAACCGAGCATCGGGGCTATGGAAGGATCTTCTCTGTCTATCCTTCCACTGCGGGCAAACACCTCTATGTGGTTCGCACTTGGATCTCTATAGCTCACCTCATAGAGGCATATCCCTTGCCCTCCTAGGGTGAGTAAGCGGAGAGAGCTTCTCTCTTGTTTCGATCTCCCTCCAGGAAGTGGTTTGTCTCCCTTATTAAGGGAAGCTTGTTATTTGTTTTCTCTTCTTTAGAATAGAAAACTCAATCAAGGAATATCGATTGAAATTGATTGCAAAATTCAAATCTAAAAGCTGCAACAAAAATCGATGAAATCGTGCAAGCTAACTCAAGGGGTAGAACAAATCGATAAAAATCAGAAAAATCGATCAATTCAAATGACAGTATTTTCATTTCATGATCGTAGTTTCTAGCTATGATTGGTGGCTTATTCGAATATAAAGTTTTGAGTAAGTGTCGTAAAGACGGGCATACGCATACCCTATACGGTGGAAGTAGTGAGTTGATGTAGCTTGACTAATATCATTTGTCGTGGTCCTTTCGGGATTCATCAAAGTGTTCAGTCAAATTCCATCAAACGGGTTTGTTCTTTGAAAATCAATCTCTTCGCATTCCCTCGAAGGAAATACGAATTTATTGAGTTTTAAAAAACAAGCCTATTTCAGCCGGAAGGGGAGTGGCGTCCCCTCTTGGCCTAGCGTAGCGTAGTGATAGCTTCACTTTCCTTGCTATCTCCAACAGCCCATGCATAATTTTGAGACCCATCCCAGCTTTAGAGTACCGCACAGTAAAAGCTCGGAAGCCCATAATCTAGGCCTCTCCAACAGCCCAAGACCTGAGTAGCATGCATATGACGAACACTTTTTCATTTAGGACCCTAATCTTTTTCGAAAACAACTAAGCCCATATTTAGAAACACATTGTCTCCGGTTCTTTTACGTTATAAACCACGAGAGTGAAATAAAATTATGTTGACGCCCTTCTTCTTCCTGGATCGGGACGAGGGGCGGCCGAGGCGCGCTGGCGGGGCCTGCCGACCACCTCGCCGCCGCCGCCACCATCCACGGGCTCACCTGCCCGTGCGGCCGCGCCCCCCGGTCTTTGCATCTTGCCTCATCGCATACATTGGCCTTGAGTGCGTGCACGGACTCGGCCCTTGGCGGCCCACCACAGCCGGATTCGCGCGGCTCTCGGCGCGGTCCCCGGCAGCGGATCCGGCGGCTCTCGGTGTGGGATCTGGCCTTGCTGGCCAGCCTCCATCGCCTCCTGGGCCCACCACTACGGCCTCCGAAGGATGCATCGCGGCCCACCCTCTCTCCTCGCATGCATTTTGCGATTGTTGAATGCATGATCTGTTGGAGGCCAATTTTGAGAGGCAAAGCACTGTGCGGACGTATATTTGGCTTTTGCCTCATCCGTTTGGAGATAGCCTAAGGGAAGGGAAGATAGCACAAGCATAGCATAGCGCAGTGATATATTAGCTTTCCTTTCAGGGAAGGTAATATAGCACAAGCGTCAGTATATGAAAGAATTACGACGATACTGTAAGCTACCGTAGGAGATTATAGGAGAGGAGTAATTCTATACGCGCGCGTGCGTATAGCTATTGTCAACAATTTTGCAAATTGGGCACAGTGAAAATTAGATGGCAACGCCATTGTTAAAGGATACAATGACACAGGCAACAAAATACTAGGAAGGACCTCTGCGGCAGTGCCGCCGGCCGGCCTTGGCACGCCGACTATGCTGGCCCCTCGTGCGCCGGCCGGTCGGCAGCGCACCACCTACTCCTCGAGGACGATGACGTCCCGTTGCCGCCGTCGACTTGTCCCTCGACGACGCCGCACGCGCCGTTGCCTACGACGCAGGTAGAGGAGGAACGCGAGGAGGCCGAGCATCAGGGCGAGGCTGCGGACGAGACGGCGGCGGCGGCGGCTCCATCTCTTCCGTAGTGGCCGCGGCTGTTGGCGCGCGACGTCGGACGGTGCCTCTCCGACCATCGCTGCTCGCCCGTGCACGGTGTTATTTGAGCCGGCGGTCGGGCGAACGCAAGGAATATGTTTAGCACGGATGAGCGAGCTGATGAAATTGCAGTGGTTTCTTGCAGGCACAGTTAGGAATCGCAGTTCAGGTCCGGAGTCGTCTGGGCTGGACATGCACGGGTCACTGGTTTTTAGTGAAAAGTTGGCAAACACGTGGTACAAAAATCACATAATCGATCTGTTTAGAGAACTTTTTCTTGAAACTAAAAGGTGTGCCTGCATAATTTCGAGGACTTTATTTATTCCAATGATGAAACACGAAGAACAACCAAAGTAGCTAGGATTATCATGCATCCACAGGGATTTAACCATGCGGATCCAATCCTAGTCCGGCACTGCAGCACTACACAAAGACATGTCAGAGTCTTTTATTCGGTCGCCATACATAGAACCACTACTACGTAGTACTTCGCAGCTGCAGCAGCTATATATGTCAGCACGTTACGTACACGCAAATTAGACACGTGAATGAAGCAACAAAAACACTAGACCAGCGGCCGGCCCTGCTGGATTGGATGGAGCTCGATCATCGGCCGGCGGCGTCATCGATCACTTCTTGCACACCAGGCCAGTGCTGGCCTTGCCGCTGCCGCAGAGCGCGTCGGTGGGCTCCTCGATGATGCCCCCGGCGAGGCCGACGTCCTCGCCAGCGAAGCGCCCGACCTCGCAGTCCGTGGCGAAGATGCCGCCGGACACCTCGTACCTGGCGGCGCCGCCCATGACGGGGACTCTAGCCCCGGCGTCCACCCCGGCGGCGCTGACGTAGTCCGAGCGGTAGGTCTGGCCCAGCACGCCGTGCACGTCGGCGCTGATGGCGTAGAACTTGAACGCCACGTTGAGGTGCGCGAGGCTGCCGTCCACCTCGGGGACCACGCCGTAGCCGTGGACCTTCGAGTCCTCCTCGGTGACCGGCACGGCGTTGGCCACGATCCGGAACACCCCGTCCAGGCGCACCACCACGCCGTTGGCCGGGCCCGTGCGGAAGATGGACAGCGCGGGCGACGTCGTCGGGCTCCAGCTGGCGTTGGCCACGGCGTCCAGCGGGACGGGCGCGCCGTCGAAGGTGATGGCGAGGCGGTCCACGGCGTCGTCCCAGGTGGCCGTCCTCCGCACGCCGACGTACAGGCGGTGGCCGCCGAAGCGGATGCCAAGCGCCTGCACCCAGGTGAAGTCCCGCGCGAGGCCCGCGTTGCGCTTGCCGATGAAGTGCGCGTTGATGTGCAGGTTGGCGTCCGACACCAGGCAGAAGTCGGCGTCCCGGCGGCCGTGGAACAGGAACTTGTTGCCGTCGCCGCCGACGAAGCGCGGGTCGTAGCACTCCGTGCCGATCAGCTCACACACTGCTCAATAATCCATCCATCGATTCCATGCACGATCGATAAACACAACAACAACACAAAATGTTGGTCATGTAAGAGTATGTATGTGTGGACGCTTACGGCAGATGGGCTTGCAGGTGTAGCAGTGGACGTAGCACAAGTCCCGGCAGCCGCGAGGGCACTCGCGCACGAGGACGTTGCACGTGGGCTTCGAATCTTTCCGTCCATCGTGGGGGTAGCAGCTCACGTAGGTGGGGCCCGATATGGGGATCACGTCGGGGTCGTGGATGAAGGGGTTGTTCGGGTCCATCGGCTGGGCTCCCACTGCCGCGACGAGGAAGGAGGCGGCGCAGGCGGCGATCAGGGCCGCGGCGATCCGCGCCATCTCAGTTTGGGTGCCTGCCGGCTGAGACCGGAGATGAGACGACGATGATAGGTGAAGGTGGACACGCTGAGATGTGACTGGCATGGTGTGTAACAGGCCTTTTTATAGTCGGGGGTGAGGGGGTGGTGCAATGCGCCATTGTCTCTGATCGACTAACGTTCAACAGTGTCGTTGGAACCAAGCATGGCTTTACAAGGATCAAGTCTCGGCAAGTCAACTGCTCGATCACCCGGATCACATGAAACGATTCCATGCTTGTCATGCCGGGGAAGGAGAAGACAGGCGAGCTAGAGGGATAGTCAGAAGATGAAACGAGTGGATGGAATCTATATAGCTGCTTGTTTTGTTCTTGATAATGGTGTGGAGTAACATCCTCTCCACGCTACCACAGACAGAATATACATGGTAAGCATCTGCAAAGAGTAAATTTAACCGTCCGGCAGCTAGGGAAGGCGAATGAATACGTCATCCGAACATGCCCTATTTAGATACAAAATATTTTGTTATTTTTGAAAGAAAAATATTTTGGTTTCCAAAACTATAAGGTGTTTGGATGTAATCATCTTTGTAGTTCTGAAAACCATGATATATGCTACTAAAACTTTAGAAACTCCACACCTATCTAAACCGAGGTTTGGAGCATATCTTGTTCTAAAATCAAAGTTTGTTGATAGTTCATACTACAATTTCTCAAAACCACAACATCCAAATATGGCCTTTTTGGATGTACTTTTCGAAAACTGTGGTATTATAAGCCAAGGAGATATACAAAACTGTGGTTTTGAAAAAAGAGATCATTTGTGAGGTTACTAAAAACCCCTAAAGACTAGAGAGTTTGCAAAGCCGTGGCTTTATAAACTAAAGATGTGTTATATCCAAAACCATAGTTTCTCCAATGGTCCAAAAATACTTTGCATCCAAAGAGGGCTAGGTCCAAATAGAAAAGAACATGAGTACGGCACAATCTTTAGGGGAGGTGTAGCTGTGTATGGCACGACCCTAGATGCACATGTTGCAAATAAATTTTAGCCTTATGCTACAGTATCTTGCTTCAGGTTTAGCCGTTTCGGATGTCACTCTGCTAACAAGAAATCCCGTGTCTGGACCACACAGCTGGGCTACCGTTGAGCTTGCATATTGCACACAACGCATATTGTAAATCCACGATGTGCATAGGTTGAGTGTGTTTGCCAACTTACTCCACTAATATAGAAAACACAAACTGTCGTTACTTCCTTAAGGGAACCTATGAAATAGCCATAATCTAAATAGGCACTCAAACAAATGGGGAGGACAAGTGACTGTCATAAATCACAAAGTGAAATGCAACTTTATCATCACCCAGTTGCAAGGTTTAATACATGATTTGCAGTTACAAGGTTTAATACATGATTTTAACATTTAAAATAGCGGCTATGTATAAGCAAATCACTTGTTAGCAAATTAACTGGCTAGTTGGAGGCAGAGTACTGTGGAAGTTAAAAAGTCTGGCATTGCTGCTAATACACCTCAAGCTACAATATTTCTCAAGTCTGAAACGATGACACTAACCTACCAAAAGAACCACCTCTTCCCAGGCGTCTCAGCTGGAGCTTTTGTCTTCTCCCCTGTAGAACTTTGGTTCTCTCGTTTTGCCATGCCATTGTTTAGTGCTTCTAGCCTTTTCCTGGAAAAATACAATAAAATTATGGATTTCGAAGTGTATAAGTACAGACTGTTCAGATAATGGATACTTTCATTTGAAGCAAAAGCATTGAAGTTCAGTAACATTTGCACACAGTAGTTCTACACTATTTAGTATACTATTCCAGAGCAAATGCCACACCGGTAATATGTTGGCAAAACCAAAACAGAAAATAAGGAATATTGATTAAATCAAGAAGGTAAAACAACAACGTAGATGCAGTGATGATAGGAATAAGAAACTACTCCCTCCATCCTAAATTATAAGTCGTTTGACTTTTTGACAATAAGTTTGACCACTCGCCTTATTCAAAAATTTATGCAAAATATAGTTTTTTTGCCGTGGCTTTCTTTATTAGTATAAGTTTTTTAAAGAATGACTTGAATTTGACAATATTTACGCTAAATTTTTTGAATAAGACGAATGATCAAACTTGGAGCAAAAAAAGTTAAACGACTTATAATTTGGGATGGAGGGAGTATATCTCTACATCTCTACAACATAAAAAGAACAAAAGGAAGACTTTCTTTTTTGATGCGACAATCGTTGGTTTGTCCGCCTGCCACCCTCCATGCGATCCCCACGCCGTCCTCCTAAAAATAGGAAACAAAAATTCCCTCCACCATGCACGCAATAAGCAATAAAGAAAAGGAAAAAAAAAAAAAGAAATAAAAAATCCCTCTCCGCGCAAAAACGTGATTAGAGGAGAAAAAAAAAAGAAAAGAAGAAGCCTGACCCTCTCATCTTGCCCCTGCATGCAACAGCGTGATCTAAAAAAGAAAGGCATGCAACACCATAATTATAGGATGAAAAAAAAAAAGAAACGTGATTAGAGAAGAAAAAAAGGAAAGCCTGACCCTCTCGCCTTACCCTTTCATGCAACACCGTGATCTAAAAAAAGGCATGCATGCAACACCATAATTATAGGAAAAAAAAAAAAAAAGAAACATTATCAGGCCCGCTCCTTCCCTCCGTAAAAAAAAAACCAACCGCACCTCCCGCACCATCAGCTCCCCTTCCCAATCGCTCGCCTCCCACGCTCGCCACACTCGCCTCCCATGCTCACCACACTCATCTCCCACCAAATTCGCCGGCGCGGGACGGCGTCGTCGCCAATGCCGCACCAACCGCAACGTCCCCGCGGAACCGCCGCCGGCGATGAGCGCCACGTCCTCCACGGCGTCGCGACATCTTCGCGGGCGGAGGCGGATCGGCGTCCATGCACCGTCGCCCTTGCCGAATGCTGTTCTGAACCATGCTAATATGTAGCTAAATAAACCATCAACTAGCAGCTGGTCTATTGTGTATTTTTTTCCAAGATAAATGAACCATGCTATGAAATACCATCAGCTAGATTCTCCTCTACAATTAATTTTTTAGATTACTAAACCATGGCAATGCATACATTGCTTTCAGAATCATGCTAACTCAAACATACAATTATGTCTATTCGAAAGGTCAATCGATTCAGCCATGATATCGAGCTATCCAGCGTGTGCTGGAGCATGATGTTTTCTTCTACATCCTCAATGTATGTGCTCTGCACCCTCTCGACTAGCTTAATTCATGCAAATACTGCATATGCAACCAGTACCTTGCCATATCTTCAGTTCAGTGAAGTAGAAAGGCCAAGTTGAAAAGACTACAGAGGAGGAATCAAAGTAGACTTAAAGGCCTGAACTTTGGCTATTTCTACTCTATCAAAACATTTACTTCCCCAAAAACCTCATACTTTGTGATACTGTTTTTCTCCCTTTTGGATTTATGACAAACTGCTCTATAACCTATTTTTGCATTCAAAAATTTTCATCTAAACCAAACACTATGTTTGAATTTGGACATTTTTTCATGTTATTACCGGTTGAAGTACTTTTTGTTATGATTCATGACAAAATGAATGATAGTCAGTGTAAATGGAGTTTTTTACAAGAAGTCCAACTGGTGTTGATGTGTCAATCCTTCAGATATCAAATGGAGTTTTGAGGTAATTTTCTTCTCATATCATGTACAGATTCTCTATGCAAAATTTGAAATAGGTGTTGCAATTCTTAATTGCTACACCTTTTTCAGGTCAAGGCAACCAATGGTGATACTTCCAGTGCCCTGTAGGATTACTTGGTTAACTGCTAACTATCTGAGCGAGGACAAGTTAGCACTGGAAAGGCTTAGGGAAGCTGCTAAGAAGGCAAAGGGTCCATGTTGAGTTTTCCTCCACTATGCATACTGAGAAATATTAGTAAAACTATAATACTCTAGAAATTGATTATTGACTATGTATTTTCTTTTGCACAATTTGGCTTAATTTCAAATCACTTCTGTAAGCTAATCTGTTGTTGTATCCATCCATCTTTATGGCTACTTCCTTGCGATATATAATGCCTTTTCTATAAATCAGTTATGCTAATGAGCCATAATCTTTCCTATGGTATACCCTTATTAAATATACCAAGCTCCAAGAGCACACTTTATTGATTGAAGGGTAAATTTCTCTTTATAGCTTCACTAAATCAATGGTAATAACGTCTTCGACAAGAAACTCCTAGCTAGCTATTTCCATACGCGGAGAGATGAGTGACAGAAAAATGAACGCAGGGAGGAGCTTGTCACTTTAAGGATTTGTTCACCTTTTCAGCCCCTCTCTTCGCCTACTGATTTCACAGAGCTGTTGGGACGCTCCAAGTATTATTTCCCATAGTGTTAGCACATGAAATATTGTTATATTATCATGCGATCAAAGTGTTTTTAGTACAATAGTTTAGTTGAATCTTCTCTCGTAATGGCTAATCTAACATTTGATTAAATGATCTAATTTCTAAGCTAAGTGTTTTGCAATCTGCTTTGCCAAATAGAGAAATGCAGCTATGGAGATTTTTTAAGTTTGTGCCGACCCACCTAGGTATGTTGCCTTGCCCCTGCCTGCGACCCTCCTCACAACTGGGGCTAAAAATTTTAAACAACACAAGGTTGCTGGACTAATTTACAAATTCATTATGCATAAAAACTTGATGTGCAATGAAAAATGACTATAGGGAATTTAGTTCACCGATTCAAAGATAATATAAACAGGCTACATACACTTTATACATATGTTGAATTGGGTTATATCATTACTTGAATCATGTGTACATGATAGTATGGAGATGTGGAATTTATTTATGAATTTCCATGATACAACTAAGATAATGTTTTATAGCGATAGGGAAATCTCCGATATCTATTTCTTTTATGCACCAATAAAAA
This sequence comes from Hyparrhenia diplandra, assembly GCA_015847255.1. Lineage (NCBI taxonomy): Eukaryota > Viridiplantae > Streptophyta > Magnoliopsida > Poales > Poaceae > Hyparrhenia > Hyparrhenia diplandra. The sequence continues at coordinate 740,071 of JADLZK010003146.1, forward strand.
AAGTCTATACAATAGGGTTTATGAGCCTGAGACACCACGATATCCGTGACTGTTAATTTTACGAACAACTTGTGTGTTCGGATTAAATGTTACTTTATTATCATTGATTAATTTCACAATATTGTTATCATATCATGCGATCTATATATTTTTATAAAATTTAGTTATCCCGTAGCAACGCACGGGCATTTAACTAGTACCTTTGTAAAGATGTATCAAGTCACTTGAGGGCAGAACTATGCGCATCTGTGTATAATCAATCAAATTTGCTTTCCTGTTAATGATCACATAGCGTTTCTGTTCACATAACTGAAGCTTGGCCAAAGCTGGCATGATCATTTCAGATGCTTGATTTTGTAAATTAGATCATTATCGGGACTTGAATTATGAAGCTACCGACTTTAAGTTGATCATTGTCATTCCAAATCAGAGAGGTAAGTACCATTAGCTCACTATGCTCTCATAGTTCATATTCACTAGACAATTTTTTTTCAACTGTTATAGAGTAACAGAAATTAACACAAGTATCTGACCAGCACAGAATCAGAACAACTACCTTGTATCTTCAAGCTGTCCATGCAAGCTCCATCTCTGTCGAAATCCTTCCATACCCCAAGTCCACTAGCCAGAATCATGCGCCTATAAAGCCATATAACTATAAGACCACATGCAAGCAGAATAAAGCTGTTTGAACGATTCAATAGGAAATTCAATATGGTTCACGATTTTCCCTCCATTTACTGTACTGTAAGTAACACTAAACAAAATAAAATGTCACTAATTTTAAAATATAAGCTACGTAATATTATTTTAAATCAGGTCCGCATGCATATTTAGGGACTTCTTTAGCACTTTTGCCCTCTTTCATTAAGCATTTTATTTGACCTCTCAGCATTTATGAATAATATCCACACTAACCATTGTATCTACTATCACGTGATCCCAAGAGATTTAAGACCAAGGATATCCCAGATATGTCACTTTACATTTTCTTTGTTTGTTACCTTACAAAATTGTACCTTAAAAAGTGGAATCAACAGCTGTAAAATATCATCAGGGCTAGTTTTACTAGCTCATTCTTTTGGAATAAGTACTACTTGTTAGAACAAAAAATTGGTGTGCACATGAAGGTATAGGAGCTCGTTCCTAAAATAACAGTATGCTAAGCAGGATCTGTGCTGCTATCTCAAATGGCCAAAAGAGTTGCTCAGCAGTTGGGTGAAACATAGGATTTTAGGGTGTAGGGACTACGAATCTAAAAGCACAGAAGCATGCTGTATAACGATGTTTACATTGTGTGTTTCGCTTTTCATGATTCATGATTCTTTGGCAACAGTCAAGAGAGCTCTGTGAGGTCAAGTAGAAAATTTATCTGAAAAATAGATATAGAAAAAATAAGAAATCATGTATTTGGCACAATCAAGCTAACATGCATTGGGAACAGCTATTATCTGTCATTTCTCATTAAGAGCCAGGGGCTAGGATGTCAGGAACTTTGGTCTTGGGAGTAGCCTAGTTTTACTTTCACCATGGTTCTAGTGGTAATCTCTCTCCTAACCATGTGATTGTTCTCATTTCTAGTGCATACATCAAGGTTACATCAATTTTTTGAAAACACTACCGTATGTATTGGTGAATCTTCTGAAAGTTGGATCAGTGTACACACTTGGATTATCCAGATCAACAGAGAAGAAATTAAAATTCCAATGCACAAGTTCATGCCAGACACCTTACCTAGTTACTAGTTTCAATGAAGAGGAAAAACCTTGATACAAATACATTCCTTGTTAAGTGTATCACTCCACTACAGTTCCTAAAATGTTTTATGAAAAAAAAAAAACCTTTGAAGGTTCATATAGCAGATAAGATCATAGGAATATCATTTCACAAGCTGCTTATCACATGATCATGCTATGATTGATTAAAGGAAAATCATCAGACTGGACTACCTTTCTAGCAGTGTTACTTCTGATTGGAGTTGAGTAGCTCTCTCCTTCGCTTGTTCCAGGGGCATTGAAAACCCCAATTTATATTCACTATTTTGCATCCGCTCTCTTATTTCCTTGTCCTATTATAAGACACAATGCTGCTCAGTTGAATAAACACCAATTAAGATTAGGCATGGCTAAATGGTTTTAGTATAACTAACCCTTTTCTCAGCACATTGTCGGTATAACACAATTTCATCTTGGCAGAATGGCTCGATATCATTGATTTGTAGGCCTGGACAATAGAAACAATGGTTTTTATAGAACACTTTCCTTCACAAATGCACACGGAATAAGAGAAACATGATATCAATGTCACAAAAACCAGTTACTCACATAAGAAAAGGTTCCTGAGTATACCATCACAAAGCTCAACACCTTCAAGGACATGTGATGCGATCTCTTTTCGGTATCACAGGGGATGGTGGCCCGCGCATGAGATCATCACCAACGAGGATGGTCTCCTCCATTGTTTCTTGCTTATCAACTGTAAGCAGATAGTCATGAGAAATTGACCACATGATACAGAAGCTATAATCACTGCACAAAGTTGAAGGCTGAGAACTGCGGTTGGATTCAGCAAAGCTGAGGTACTGATTATAAACTGAAGATTCAAATTGTTTGCCTACTTGCATAATCAGTAAAAGAGCTTTTTTCCATCCACATCCCATTCATGTATAATCTGAAACCTAATCTGTTTGATGTGTTGCAGAACAATATTGCACATTGTTCGCCCCTTCTACTCCTTTTGCAATTAAACTTTACTACATCATTCCCAGGTTGCATGCTATTTCTACAAGCAGTGCTTATATTAACCTGGCTGACATCGCCTTTAGCACAAGGGCTCGTCACCTAGCAAACATACCATTTAACAAACATCTTACTCCCAATTCTATACTAGTAACCGGCTACCAATTTATCTGAAACGTGACCCAAAAATTGGCACCACATAACTCATGTAAGTAGGTGGTGAAACCAGATCAGATACGAATGGATATTAAGGATACCGAAAACGTAGTGTCAGATGCAGCGGATATTAATAACTATTCCATATATGAAAGAAATCCAACTTTGACTATGCGGATTCAGATACATTATGGATATTAAATGTCCAGATTATACATATAGACTTCAAGGCCTTTCGGGATAGACGGATATCAGGAAATATCCATCCTATTTTTCATTCCTAAATGCAAGTAACAAAATGGGAACAGAAAGAGGGAAGGCATGCCCTTACCATCCATGGTGGCTGATTAAGCTTGCACACCCCAATGAACAAGCAACCTGAGTCAGTCAACACCAAAAACCCTGCAGCAATGGTGGGCCAAGGATTATGAGGTGGGATATTCAAAATATAAACGATCATCCAATATTTTGTTACAACATAAAACCTAATATTTGACAATGTTTAATACCATACGGTAGTAGTTGTATAAATATAGCTTTATAACACATTTAAGCATGATTTCATAGAATTGAGCATAACTTGAAATTGTTTAGCATAGAAGTACCAACTGTTCAACATATCAAAGTGACAACGACAGAAGTACCAACTGTACAACATATCAAAGTGACCACGTCTGAAATATAGAGAGGATATGGGGAAAAAAAACCCCTTACAGATTACAAGACAACTCAACTTGCTCTAAGTAATTCTCACAGGTTTTAGCTCTGCTCCTTCAAAGCCAATTGAGTGATTACCAAATTAAACACTTACAAATTCAATTCACTGGTGCTGGCGGAGAGGACAGGTGCAGTGGTAGCTCATTCGCTCTGCTCCAATCGTCAATCGCCCGTCGCCTTGGCCTCTCGGTGCCGCCTAGCGCCTAGCCGGCCGCGGAGGCTCCAATCGGCAGTGGCTCACTGGCTCCGCTTCAATCGGAGGAGTGGCAGACCGCGGGACACCCTACTCTGAGCGCTCGGTGCTCGAATGCCCACCCTGCAAGCCAGGCCCGGCCACCCGCCGCCCCAAGTCACCGCCGTCCGCCGCAGCCGCCAGGGTTTTGGAAATGTGGGGGAGAAGAGAGGAGGAAGGACCGAACAAGTCGGACTCGGGTTACTCGCGGCTCGCGTGTGCCTGCGCAAGGGAGTCTGGGCCTATGGGTAATGGGCCTTGTTGGGCCAGCGCGTAAGGAATGGAGAGGGTTTCTGCGAGGTGTAATATAAATAGCAGCTCCTCAAGCCTCACTAGCCCCTTCCTCGCAGAAACCCTCCGCCGCCGCCGCTGCCCTCGCGCCGCTACTTCTCGGCTCGTTCCTTCCACGATCCAGGTATGTCGTCTCAGTCCTCTCCTGACGTATCCTGGTTCCTGTTTACGTATCCTGGTTCGTGATTACTAGGGTCAGCGAGCGATCTGGTTCGGGATCATTGGAGCGAGCGATCTGATTGTTAGTGCTGGTATATTTTGTTGCAAAATGCATGGTTTTCTAGTGCTGTGATGACGCTTTAGATTGTATTTGGTGAAACCGGTGCTCCGTGTTTATTTGGTCGTCGAGGTTCGGGTCTCTGGATGAGATGTTAAATTTGTGCTCGGTACTCTGATTGTAGGTTGACAATTGGGACTAAAATTATCTTCGGCTTGTGTTATCCAATTATTAGCCTGGTTTTACTAGCAGGCGAAACCATGGTTAAGATTTGTTGCGCCACTTAATTCTTTTTATAATAGAGGTGTCTCAGTTTATATGGATTCATGTTTCCGGATTATGGAGATCTGATGGATATTTCCTAGTCTTATACCGCCCCTGCACTTTGGAACGCTTATATAACTTCATTGTTTGCAATTGCACATAGATTTCCTTTTCTCATAGATATACTATGTGGTCTCAATTTGATTTGTAGGTTAAATTTGTATAATCATGTCATGAGTTTGCTCAATTTACTTCATGTTGATTTACTGTCTTAATTTAGCTACTTTCATTCATGGTGCTAAAATATGACTAAAATTGTGACACTACGTTTGGCTTGAGCAGGATGAAGTTTGTTGCCGCCTATCTGCTTGCTGTCCTCGCGGGCAACAATGACCCCTCTGTGGACGATCTGAAAACTATTCTGGAGTCAGGTAGTTACATTTAACTGAATGCCTGTTACAGTCTTTTATTATTGCTGTCAAAAGAAGGCAGCTAGTTTGACAGATGCTTGACTGTAGAATGCTTATAAGGTTGATCATTTACTGAAGTTTTTTATTATATTTTTCCATGTTGAATTGATCACTGCAATACAAATACGCTCTTATGATATGATGCTTTCGTTGTATAATTAATCAAATATCTTGTTGCAGTTGGTGCTGAGATTGACACTGCGAAGATGGAACACCTGCTGTCCGAAGTGAGTGGCAAGGACATCACTGAGCTCATTGCTGCCGGTAGGGAGAAGTTTGCTTCTGTCCCTTGCGGTGGTGGTGGTGTTGCTGTTGCAGCAGCTGCCCCTGCTGCTGGTGGTGCTGCTCCTGCAGCTGAGAAGAAGGAAGAGAAGGTGGAAGAGAAGGAAGAGAGTGATGATGTAAGTTCACACAGCAGTGTTCTCTATGTTTTCTCATGAGCAAATACTTTATTTCATGTTAGTTTGTGATTGCACTACAAATGCTATCATGGTGTAGTCTTATTTTATGGGACCAGTCCTATTAAACTGAACTTAGCCACTTACTGCTGTTGAATATGTATTTGCAGGACATGGGCTTCAGTCTGTTCGACTAAGTGCTGTGATATCGTTATCATCAGGGCAGAGGAAACCAGTTATGATGTCCGAATTTTAACCTTGTAGGAGACTGTGATACTTAGTATGTCAGTGTTGGATATTATTGCTGGTTGGTTTGCTGCTGATTCAAAGTTTTGCTACCCTATCTTGCTTTGTTTATTAATTGAGTACCTGACCTCAGGAATGAGCAATGTTTCACGGTTATTCCTGTTGTTCCATCTGTCTCAATCCATTCAATTCTTCCCAGTTCTTCCTGGTTGAGATGGACTAACTTGACTAGTATGATTCCTTGGTTTATATGTAGTTTTAGTTAGGTTAGCTGAAGGATTTTGTATATTCTGACCTCCATCTAGAGTTTAGCTGAGTTTTAGCTGCTCCTATCTGGATACCTAACAGCTAACGTTTTGCTGGTGGATCCAAAGAGGTCCTAAGGCAACTGGACACTACTCTAGTTATTACATACCATGCTGTTGCGACCTAGACAAGAACAACACAGATCTAAAGGAATCTGTAGGAGGGACTTGAGCGATGAAAGCTGCCTGAATCCATGAATTGGCCTCTTCCATGATCAGTTTAGATAGAGCTAGAGGCGTGACGTTGGAGTTCTGAAATCGTCCTAGGGTTCTTCCGTCCAAATCATCCAACCGACGAGACACAGATGTTTTCACGATCGCAGGCACCAAACTATGGCATTTTCCTCCAGTATTGAAATCGAGTCATGATGCCCTAATTTGGAAATCTCACGACATTTGACAGTGTCTGTCGGCTGCTAGCACAAGGCACAGTCCTCTGAACCTGCAACTGAACCCATGTTGGCATCCTGTTCAACAACGGCCGTGCAAGACAAGCCAAAAGAACATTTTTGGTGCCACGAAGGTCTTCAAAATTTCCTTAGGGCCTGTTTGGAACGGGGAATACAAAAACAGAGAGGAAAGAAAAAAAACGCGGGGAATAGGATGAAGGTGTGGTGGGAAAAGCAGGAGGAATGGAAAAACTTCGGGAAAGATATAGATAAGGGTGTTTGGAATGCGGGAATGACAACACGAGGATTTCCAATACATAAGGTGTGATTTACAAATCAAGTATTACAATTACTGTAGCACAATATTGTCTAATTATAGACTAATTAGATTTAAAATAATCATCTCGCAAATTTATCACAATTTGTATAATTATGTTTTTACTATACTTAATACTTGATGCAGACTGAATCAGTCCAAACTTGCAGAGTAGCAGAGCTTGGACAGTCATGTCCATAAAGGTAGCCTAACGTCAGTAAGGAACGTGATTGTCTCGTACTTCGTGAAGGAAGAGAAAAACCTCAACTCCGATTGGATTTTTTATTTTCCTTTGAAATGAGAAGCCTGCAACAGTGTTCCGTAGGAAAGGAACCAGAGAATCCTTTGATCCAAACGCTATTCTCAGGAAACTTTCCTCCGTTTTTTTCTTTCCTCTACTTTTCCTATGAAAATACTTCATTCCAAACAGGCCCTTAGCCCCTGGCAGTTTCACTGTACCGATGAACATGGCGCCATACATCACGTAGCCAGGAGGATCCATCAGGTTGTTCAGTGAGTTTTCTGAACCTTCACGGTTCTGGAGACTGCATCATCAATTATTCAGGAAATAAGCCAGTTAGTTACTAGAAATTCCAACGTTACTTATTTTTGTTCTTCACAATCGCCTTGTCAGTCTTATCCTATTTATATTAAATGTTCACGGTTCATATGAGATGAGATGCAGCTGTCTGCCTGTCATTTTAGTTGCTGTACTATGTACTGTACTGAACTATTTCATTTAGGATACTGTTAAACAACAGGCCTGCATATGTATCAACTCTCATGATGTGGAAACTCAGCAACTGTTCCGATTAAAATGTTCTAGTTGTAACTGAATTCTGAAAAACGTACATAGCTCTAACAGGATACCTTTCTATTGCTTAATTTATTCCCTGCGTCTTCTTCAGGAATTTCTGCAGCCTTTCCCTGACGAAGCCTTTGAGCCAGCAGGATTTTACTCCCTCCGTCCCCATTGAGTTTTTGTCACCTGTATTCCGTGCCATCTTTTTTAAATTTCGTCTTATTCAAATTTTTTGCACAAATATAATTTATTTTGTTACGACTTATTTTATCTATAAAGATACTTAAATATTGATTAATTTATATTATAATTTGCATAAATATTTTGAATAAGACGGATGGTCAAACATGAAGTTCAAAAAGTCAAAAACGACAAACTCCATGGGACAGAGGGAGGAGTACCTGTGATTGTGATATACCCATGTTAGGGATGAAGTAACAATAGGTTGCATCAGCATAATGCTTCCTAATTCATGTAAAAATTAGTTGGCCTTGTCTCTTTGTTTGTTTGACATGTGAGCGAATGCTTTTGATTCAGGTTAACTGAAGGAGTGGCACATTCTGTGAACAATCTGCTTGAGAAGTTCCATCAGTCCTTGTTCATGTACTTCCTTACTGCTCAGCTTGGTGCTCTGATAGTGAACTTCAGTGATGACAGATGAGTCGAGGTGTATCGATGGAGCCGTTGGACCCTCCCTGGGGCCTCTCTCGCCGCGGCGCTCCTCACCAACGCCCGCTCCAAATCCTCAAAAATCCACCCCGGTTCCAAAGCCAAACACCAGATCCACCTCGGATCCTACTCCTCCTCAACGAGATCTCCACTCCAAAGGGTCGATTGCGATCCGGGTGGCCGGGGCGGCTGCCTGTGGAGCGGAAGCGGAGGCGCGGAGGCCGTTCGGTCGCGGCCTGCGCACTCGCCCTCGAGTTGCATGGCCCGCGGACTGCGCTGGTATGGTGTGAGCGGCTACGGCTGCTTCTGCGACCCAGCCCGGTCATCGCGCCCGAGGCGCGGGGGCTCGGCGATACCGCCGCCACCGCCCGCGGCCGCCCGTTTGTGGATCTGGCCCAAGCCGGCGGACCGGCGGCGGATGCGGATCGGCGACCCGCTACTCTTGGTCTTTGGGCCCGGGTACTACTGCGGTCGGCTGCCCCCTCCTTCGGTACACTTTCGTCGCGTCCACAACTCACGGCAAGCACGGCGCGCGCCGCGCGAAATCAACCTTGTGGCGGAGCGGACTCGCCGTCCGTCCGTCGGGGCCGCGGTGGGCCGCGATCATCATCGCCCGCTACCCGGACCGTGGGCGTGCTCGATGTTAATGGCGTCTCCGCTCGTTACCGTACCTCGTCGTGTCGCACCGCTTCGTGGAGGTGGCCACCCATCGGCTTCAGCCCGGTGCGAAGCTTTCCCGTTGAAGACCCGTCATGGGCGTGGAAGGCGGGTTTTGGTATCCTACCCCAAGCACGGCCTCAGGTATGGGCCTCTCCGCCGGCTTCGCTCCTTTTTCCCCTCCTGGTGGGGCGGGACCAGGGGGGAACGCTGGGTCGATCTCCCCATGTCGGCTGCTCAGGCGACAAGCTCGGGAGCTAGCCCCGTGCCGCTAGCTTCGCATCCGCCACCGCCCCGCTAGCCATGGGGCACGAGGTCCTCCTCCACGGGACCATACGCTTTCCCGCCCCGCCGTCTATGCGCTGCGGGGCGGGTGTCGCCTGCCACCGGGTGCTCCTCGCACGTGGCCCGAACCCGTCGAGCCATCCGGTGTGGCTTCGGGTCCGGCACTTGCGCTACCAATGATCTTGTGGCCCCCCTGCCCCAATGAAGCAGGCGGCCATCCCTTGCCGCAAGAAGAAGATGATGACCTCCGGCCTTGCCGTAGCGATCGGCCATGGCGGTCGCGGGGTGGCGGGCGTGTCTCCGTCCACTGGCGTGCGGGACCCCACCGTCGCGCCTCCTCCCGGACCGCCACGGGCGGCGGGGAGGTCTCCTCGGCCCGAAGCCACATCCTGCGCCGGCCCACCGTCGCCCCACCGCCCGAGGCCCGTGCCGCCCGGAGCTGGTCGGGCGTTGCTTCAGCCTCCCAGAGCACGTCCCACGCGCACCTCCCACCTCCGTCGTCCTTGCAGCGTCTACCGCCGAGAGTCAGGGGCATCGGGCTGCCGCTGTCCGAAGAGGTGCCGGAGGCGGGGGCCGCGCTCGCCGACCTTGCGGACCCACGGCGGGTGCACGTCGTTCTTGGGGAGCTCCACCTCCCGAGCCAATGCGCCGGCGATTCGGCAGCGGTGTCCGCGGGCCCGATCCGTGTCGGAGAGATTCTTTGTTCGGCTCCCTCGGCTTCGGCGCGGCCTTGGCGGCGGGGGACCCCCTCGGCCTGCGCGCTGAGGGCGCCGGCAGCGTCGCCCGCCGTCGTCGCCGCGGCGTGGAGCATAAGCCCTCGAGGTGCTTTCGACCCGTCACCGCGGCGATCTTGCCGGAGTTGACCGGCGGCGCTCGCCCGGGCGGTGGTGGGGACTTTCTGTGACATGGGATGACCCAATGCTCGTTGGTCGCGACCTCCGTATTGTGCGCCCGGCTACCTTGGTGGAGGGCGAGGCCGTGTGCATGGTGGCTGTAGCTGGCGTCTGTGGGCGCCCCTCCTCGACCACCGCTCGGGGGCGGTGGGACGGCGGGGTGGGCGGACTTGGTTGGCCCGGTTTGCGTCCCACTAGTCAGCGTCGTGTTGGGCGTTGCACCGGGCACCCCCTCGGCCTGCCGCCCTAGGGTTCAGGAGCTCGGTGTGCTGTGCTGTCCGAGGTCGGGGTTGACCTTCCGTGTTACGGTGTGGTGGCATTGCCTTGAGTGGCGTATGTAGGCGGGTCTACACACTCTTCGAGCCCGGTGCTCGTGCCGCCGGTGGATGAGTTCATAGCCGCGGGGAGGCCGCTGGAGCCATCCATACTCTACGCCCGATCTTGAGGAAAACGCCCGCGCCAAGACGCATCCGAGCTAATGCGAAACGTAGTGCGGCGGCGGCCGCAAAAGAGTGGGTCCAGGCTCCATAGGCCGGAGGACCGGGCAAGGAAAGTTTTGCTCAAGAAGATGGGGATCGAGGTCGAGGAGGCGGCGTGAGGATGCGGTCTCCTTTCTTTGAGTTGCAGGCGGCCCTCCACGGGCCCCAACGCCGAGGTCAACATGGAGGCCATGGAGGTCTTCCTTCAAGGGGGAAGAAGCGGCGCAAGGCCCGAGAGTGCTTGCGGTCCCTGTCGCGACATGGTTATCTTGTAATTAACCTTCGGGTTGCATCCAGTAGTTAGGTTCCTTCTTTCGGTTGTGTTTTTCGTGTTTTGTTCGTTTTTTATTTTCCTCTTCGTTGCACGATGTCATTTCGGCATCCCGGCTTAGTTTGTACTTGGATTTGGTTTTCCTCCTCTTAATGAAATACGGGTGAATGGCCCGATCGCGAAAAAAAAAATAGTGAACTTCAGTTGATCACATGGAAGATCACTCAGAAGAGGAAGCTTGGTTCAAGTTGTTTAAGATCATTCTCGACCCCTAACAATTAGTTTTCTTGTGCCTGCAAATTAGTTCTTTTTGTTTTGGAGATAATATGCAAAGGCGTTTCAGAGAGTCCAGTCAAGCAGTATTTCAGAGAGTCCAGTCAAGCTGAATTTCAGAGAGTATGTTTTGGACATAAGCTATTAGAGTTCAGTAGTCTAATAAATTTATTTGCCATTTTGTTCTTTTTTTTTATTACCTATAAGCATTTGTATTTTAGAGAGAGATTTCTTTAAGCTGAATGGGGACGAATGGTGCAGTTTAGCAGTTTAGAGAGAGATTTTAGAGTTCAGTCAAGACGAATGGTGCAGTTTAGCAGTTTACCTATAAGCTGAATATCTTTTTTTATTACCTATAAGCATTTGTATTTAAGAGAGAGTCCACTTTAACAAATGATGACCCACTTGCATCGTGAGATTCAATGCTTCCGTGCAGCGTGTATGCATCTGAATCTGGGTGATGCACAGCCCCGTTCAGAACAGCCAACCAATGAACAACCCCGTTCAGAACCTCTAGGCAACATTTTACCCACCCAATCCAGCCCAACCCACCTAAGAATTCTGACCCATTTTACCCATCCATAAGAAGTCATGATCCAATTAGCTAGTTGCACCAACTAACCCACAAGAACCATCTAGACCCGTGTTAACCCACCCATGCACAGGGCTATATATATATATCTATGTGATTTTCAGAATGATCCCTTCCAAAACGATGTGTTGTGATAAGAAGGAAAACTATTTGAAGTTGATATCATGTAGTGAGGTACAGTAATTTCATATGGATACTTGATGTAGTTTCGTTTTTTGAGTTGTTATGAGTCTCTTCATGCCTTCTAAAGACAAATGTGGCTGATGTCCAGTTTCTTGTCTCTGTTAAGATATCATCAGCGGAAATTGCAGGGATGTATGTTGTTTCTAGGGCAATGGAATAGCACACTGTTTTTTATGATTCAGTCGAACGATAGAAATTGTTGGCGTCCATGTAATTGTCAGTTCTGTAGATATGCACTCATTTGCTACGTGCATATTCTGAACACTGTAGTACTTTATGGAAGTGGAGAAGTATACTAGGAAACCTAGAGGAAGGAGAGACGAGCAACCGCAAGAGGGCAGGTCTTTCTACGACCCAACAAGACGGCTCGGTAGAAACCACTAGGAAGGAGTCAGGACTCACAAGTCCATCCGGGTCTAGTTCACCCGCGACTCCACAAAGATCGCGAGTCTGGTTCGCCCGCGACTCCGCAAAGATCGCGGGTCTAGTTCGCCCGTGCCGCGCAAAAATCGATCTGAAGCGCGCCCACGCACAACCCTTGCACACGCCTCCGCCGCAGGAGGCGAGACGCAGACGACAGCAAATACGGTTGCACGCGGTGGATGGCGGCGACCGTCCTCGTCCTCGCCCGGGCTCGGGTGGGTCCTCGCCCACGCCTCCGGCAACGGGGCGGAGGGCGTATCAATTCATAGATGGTCCGGATTTGAAAGCTTGAGCCTACGGTTCTTCAGTCCCGCAATGAGCCATTCGATCCAAACGAGCTAATCGAGAACTATGCCACAATACATCGCTTTTTCGAAGGGTAGAAACATAAATGGTTCTTTACGCGCTTATTATTGGGTCATACATGCTGATGTAGTGGGCAACTGTTTTTGAGAACACTAAAATTCGATAAGCCCGGATGACAGGTGTGCAGTGCAAGATGCTAATAAAGGTATTCGACGGAAGGCATTCGACAAAGCGGCCCATGCAAAGTGTTCGGTAATGTTACGGTATTTGGGAAGCTGTCACCATTCGGCTGAGTTAGAGATTCAGCAAAGCTTCGTGCGGTTGGTTACTAGAGTTGATTCGGCAAGCTAAAGGCAAGCCCACGAAGAAGGAGGACCCACGATGTACACGTCATCAACGACTCGAAAAGACTTGGTGTCCAAGTTATCTTTTAGCTAGGTTTTACTTCTTTGTAGTCGTAGTCTATTAAGACTCGTGTCAAAGTCGAGGGTATAAATATTAAACCCTTGACAATTGTAAAAACTCTCTACAATCAATACAACCAAACCGGCCCTGTGCCACCCTTCGAGTCTAAGTCGTGTTGTCGAGTTGCTTCGAGAGGAACCATCGACCCGTCGACCACCGTAAGTACCGGCAACCTTGCATCATGTCTAGTATGATCCGGTGGATTTAGATTATGTGCAAGTAGTCTTGTTACCATGCTTAGTATCATCCGGTGGATTTAAGCTTTCGGGACAAGAGGGTTCCCCTGTTAGGTTATGAGTCGTGCGGCAGGCTAAGATCTAGCTCGGAGCTAGTTATCAGCTCTATTAGATTTGGCACGTGTTGCATGCTTTATATTTATTATTTTTATATGTTTGCACACACTCTTTTGCCTAATTTAGATTGATAGGGCTCGGCTTTACATCTTTTATAGATCTAGTTGTCTTTCAATGCTTTTACGTTTATTTCATCATGATAAGTAGATCTCATGTTTATTATAGCCGAGTTTAGATCGATCTAAGTTGTTACGTGTTGTGGTTTTGTGCACGTTAGATGTAGGATTAGCCTTGACAGGACCGGATACCGTGCGGCAAATGCATGTCTTTGGGTTACTCTAGAGCTAGTCATCCGGTGGACTAGAGATCAGTTTAATCTGATATGTTTTTTTTATCATGTTTTAAGTGTGTGTTCCTTCTTCATGGATCCATGCTTTTAGCTTTTTAAGCGTAAACCCCGATTCGATAAGCTTACCGAATACGGTTACGCTTTAACGAGTAACGAATATTTATGGATTTAAGCTGGATATATGCATGCTTTTAGCTTTTTATGATTAGATTGCATCATGCGGCGGATTAATCTAGTTATAAGGAGTGGTTTAGATCTATAACAAGTCGTATTATGCGGTGGATTAACTTGTTAGGGTTTACGCTAGACGGGTTTTATATTTATGAGTTACCTGCTTATAATTATCATGTTGACAGTTGTATCATTATCATATTGACAATTGTATCGATCTATATCACGAGCTTTACAATATTATATCTTGATGATCGGTTTTCACTTGTTCAAACATGTCTCTTTATGGTCATTCGATAACTGCATATTTTCATGTTTTATTTACGCTTACCGAATGCATCTCTAAACCTGTTGGGGAGATAGCTTCTATAGTTATATGTCGTCATAAGTGGCTTCGGGGCCGTACATATGTGGAACTCTCTTGGTCTCACCAAGCACGTTCTCTTCTCATGGTTTTATCCATTGTTAGTTTCAGGTCAAACCGATGGCGGCAAGACGCCGGGCACCCGTTTGGAAGCTAGCTCATCCGGCTTGCGTGTGTGTGCGGCACAGGACGCTTTTGTGTCAAGAGTTTCTGAAACTCAGATTCAGAAGTGTCAGTTGTTTTCTGAGTTCTTACCTGGGCGTTGTTGTTTTGCTGTCTGCACAGGCTATGCATGCTGCTGGTTCATGTTTCTGAAATGCAAATTGCATTGCCTGTGAATTAGAAGAATTATTACGAGAGTCGACATGTAGGCCAGGTGTCGCCCCATGCTTTCCTTGGATTCCGGGATACCAAGATCCAAGTTGTCTTCTCGGTTGATTGCCTCGCTCGCTCGCTCCATCATCCCTTTGCGTCGTCTTGACGACTCACACGGCGCCGCTTACTGTGGTTACGCTTGCATCCTCTGGCCCTGCTGGATGCTGGGAGTACCACGGGCGGGACACATACACGGAACACGCGCGGACGGACGGTCCTTTGCTGCCGGAAGTCACACGGCTTAATTTTACGAACGCTGGCAGTGGACTTGGACGTGGACGGACGGACACATGCAGTTGAGCACTTGAGCCACATAAACACGGTCCCGTACCGCCACCTTTGCAGCGTGAACCGGCGGCGGTTCGGCCGGCGAGATGAATGCGGCGGGGCCGTATACCGTAGCCCGGCCTCGTTTCAAAGCCTCGTATATGGTACGTATAAAACCAGCGTTTGACGAGCTGGTATGACCGGACTGGCACGGGCAGTAGCTCTCGGTTTTACGGATAGGAGTGGGTACGTGACAAAAGTTTGGGGAGAAATTTGTCGAGTCTTCGTCGTAGACTCGTAGGTAAGGTAAAGAGTGGGTGACGACATGACGTGTCTAGTACTATAGTGTCGTGTTGACCTGCGTGGCACGGCACGGGGAGCCGGTGGCCCTGCCCGCTAACCACCTGCTCCGTGCATGCTATGCTACTCGGCCGGCATAGCCGAAGGAAAACCTAGCTAGCTAGGGGTGGCCAGGAGGCCCAGGAATCGGACGACGCACCACCGTGAACGGACGGATGGGTCCTTTGCCTTTGACGTGATGAACAAAAGGAACATGAGGCTATGCCCAGCGCGATACAGTTGAAACGTCATGTTGATGGTGAATGGTGTCGATTGCCCACTGTTCCGCTTCCGATCCGCCGCCCCGGACACCTCGGCAGTCGCCAGGACGTCAGGGGATTATTGGATACGCACGCCGTCCTGTTCGTTCGTTCGTGGGCTGTCCCCCGCCGGAGCAGGTGCGTCCACGCCGGCCGAGGCGAAGGGATAGGCCGAGAGCGAGAGAGATTAGCAGCCGGCCACGAGCGGCGCGGGCTCCATGTACCCATCCCACCGCACACGTTTCATTTCATTTCATATACTGTCCGTGTATGGCCTCGTGTCCGGTCCACCCCGATGTCGAGCGATCGAGAGCTTACGAGCTGGGCCTCGGATACCTCTGCAACGGCACGTGACGACGTGGAGACGACGAGGTGGACACATACGCTGGCAGTACGCGCCATCGCCCTCGGGTTCCAGCAGGAGTGCCGAGTGCGTGCGTCTTGTCCGCATCCACCGCCATCATCCACGCACGCACATCCAACGCCGTGGGCTCGTAGCTCGTCCCCCTGCCTTGCCCCTGGTCGATCTCTTTTGCCGCCGCCGTGTGGCGTGGATCGAATCGATCAGAACACGAACCAGACGTTGCAGGGCTTCGCTGCAGAGTACGTACGACGAGATCGCGCCGTGGCGGCAGGTATAGCTAGCTGCCTCGAGGCGCCAGCAGCACCAGCAGCAGCAGACGCCACGCCACGCAAGATTGCGATCACTGGCTGGCCATCGCCAAGACGCCAACACAGCCGGCCTCGTTCCGTGCGCGTCTACGCGCGCACTTTGCGGTCATAGGACAAGGGTGGGACGACACACCGGTGTTGAGTGCGACCCCATTTTGGCATTTGCGATCTCATAACGGCCGGTGGGCACCGGTACTTCCACGGCGGGGCATCTCGATGGGTACGTAGAATAAAAATTCTAATCCCTCATCGCATCAGCTGGGGACCAAATTAAGCAGTAGTATCTTGGCATCGATCTCCGGTTTTGTAAAAAAGGCGGCACATGAACTTCATGATTGATTCTTGATCTTGAGATAAGTGATCTTAGTGGCACTACAAGTGTTAGGATTTGATTACTGGATGCTGAATCCTGCGCACCAATGGTATTGCCATTTCT
Source organism: Hyparrhenia diplandra (assembly GCA_015847255.1). Lineage (NCBI taxonomy): Eukaryota > Viridiplantae > Streptophyta > Magnoliopsida > Poales > Poaceae > Hyparrhenia > Hyparrhenia diplandra. The sequence goes on from JADLZK010003146.1 coordinate 756,634, forward strand.
CTTGTGTGTGTGTGTGTGTGTGTGTGTGTGTGTGTGTGTGTGTGTGTTTTTGAATGTATTCTTTGGAGCATGCTACGAGCAGTGGTGCCGCACCAATGATGTACTACGAATCAAATTGGCCATAAATTACCTTATATTTTAAGGGAAAATTAAGATCCTTTTGGAACTGAGGAAACAAAGGGATTTTGGAAGATTGAGGTTTCTTTGGAGCAAAGAAAAACATAGGATTTTCTGAAAATTTCAATCATATAGAAAAGTTTTCTATACACATATTTAGAACAAAGGATTGGACCCTTCGAAATTCCTTAGGATTGCCATGAGATGCATCAAAAGTAAGAATTTTGGAGGAAAACTAACATGTTGTTGGACCTCAAGGAAACTTTCCTTTGTGTCCACTCTTTGTTTTCGTTCTGAGTTCTGTCCAAAGGCTACATTAGAAGTTTTCGTACCTAGAAAATTCTTGCAGGATTGCAAGTTTCATGCAAATCTAATCCTATGTTTTTTTTCTATTCATATGCTTTGAGAATCCTGCATTCGAAAAGGAGGCCTGATTTATTATAGGGAATTCTCCTATAATACTATTTGGAACAAAGGAATCCTGCAGATTCATATGGAATAAACTATCCTTTGTAGAAAAACAAGCATGAGATCCTTCTTTTTTCAAATTTTTGTTGTGCCTTAAGAGAACTTTAGAAAGCAGGATTGAAACAAAATATATGAATAGGAAACACATAGGAATGGAATAGGAATTCATATGCACAATAGAGTAATGAAAAATATAGGAATTTTTTACAGGATGAACTTCAGTAAAAATACAAGAAGCAAGAAACATGAGGTTTGAGGGACATTCTTTTCCTATAGTTTTCCTTTGAAATTAAGAACAAAGGGAACTTGCCTATGTTTTCATGCAAGTCTTTCCTCCAAACCAAATAGCTACAATAACTCAATCCATAGGAATATGATTCCTATATCCCTTTGTTTCTTCCTACAATCCAAAGGGGGGCATAGGATTTCTTTGTTACTAGAACAATACCCTTTGTGTTGGTGCGTGACTCGAAGATAAAACAACACCTATATATATTTACTTATAGGAATGAATACATATCAACTCCTACATGTTAGCGTGGATGATGTGGCATACATAATTCTGTGTGCTAGTGGTTGCATGGTAAGATAGAATGGTAGTGGGGATTATAGATTTAGATCCCTGTGTATCATCCAAATGCTTCATTTTTATTGTTGAGCATTCGCGTTTCATATTGGATTTTAATTGCATGGCCATTTTCAATCATGGGCATTTCCTATTCTTACATTATGACAATAATCTTTCACTCCCAAAGAGGGCCTAAGAATCTAGGGCTGGCTGGCTACGAGAATGTCTTTTATGTAAAAAATAGTCAAAGGGGTTAATAATCACACTATCGTGGCACTAATCCAAGGGTTTAAGCCACCAATGTTTGATACTCAACACAAATTATTTAAAAATTATAAAGCTATCATAAAAAGATATTTTTTTTTGAGATTACACAGGACAACGTAGTCGGCCAACACACACGCATCATAATAATAGTTTAAAATAATCTAATTATGATCCAAACATCAAACTACAATAGCACTATAATCCACCTCGGACTTTGCTTTTTGTTGATTATAAATATTTTTTTTACTTGAACTAAACACAATCCAATCTATAGATCCAAACACTCCTATTATTATAGTTCATAATCTAAATTGCAATAATCCTCTATACAACTAGATTGCAATAATCTCTAGCAAGTACAAGTAACAATGCGTTTAAAGTGGCACCGTACATGAGTGGACCCTCACACTCTTCCATGCCCCGTCTCATAATAAGCAACGTATTTAGTGGATCTGATCAATGGATCCCGGATTTCGTACCTGCACAACAAAGTGACAAACGTGAAACGCCCCCACACATGTAACTAAAAAAATCCGCAGCTCGTACTCGGATTTGCAATGCATGGACCATGGTCCATGGTTCATGGGTGTGCGCATCATCAGGCGTGGATCCTGTCGTGGCAATGCAAGCAGGAGTATATTTATTCAACTAGTACGAGTATTCGTCGTGCTATTTTTTTAAAAAAAAAAAAGAAAAAAAAAACTGTAAGAACGAAGCGAGACGAGACGTGCTGCCGGCCGCTGCAACGACCAACGACAAGGAGCGCAGCAGTAGAGAGCAACGGAAGGGTCTCGGCTCGGTTTCAAAATTTTGGTGGAGGGGAAAAGAGCCGAGCCGACGCATCGCATGGACCGAGAAGAGTCAGCGTGCCTGTTGCTCCTTTCGCGTTGACAGGCAGTTCGGTTCCGATGTGCGAGATTCCCACGTGGTGCGCCAGGGCAGGAGCAGCCGAGCAGGGGCCGGAGCAGAAGCAGGCCCGCTCCCGTCCCGTCCGTCGCGCCGCCTGCCGCTGACGCGGCCGTCGCACAATCGCATTTCGCGGCGGCGGTGCCCACCCACCGGCGTGGCGGGGGAACAGATGAATGTGCGCGTGGCGGGGACGAGGAGATCGTGCTGTGGTGGGGGTGCGGCGCGAGCAAAGACGCACACGAGGCGCCCGCCTGTGATTGAGTGAGTGAACGTAATAACAGTGCGTGGGCCGGCCGGAGGTGCGGTGCGGCGCGGCCCCAGCACAGTGCTTCCGCTGCTGCCGTCACGGGGCTTCACGAGCTCACTTGCTACCGTCACCGCTACAGTACAGCAAGACAGACGGATGATTTTTAAAAAAAAAACAAAAATGTTAAAAAGTTGCGAGTCCTACGAGCCGCTCACCTACTGACACAGAGTGATTATCCATCCGGGGAAGCATGCATGTGGCGCTGCTGCTGACGTGACGGGCCACGCAGGTTTGGCGTAGATCAGCAAATCGGCAGCGAGCGTTGTGGTTTGGGAATTGGATGCCAATGTTTATATATATAAATAAATAAATAAATATTCAGAGCTCCTATACTCTACAGTTAGATGGACAAACGCCATCACAACCACTAGTAGTAGCATTGTAGGTTTGAAATTTCCAACAGGAGAACGGCAACGAGACCAAAAGGAAAAGCAGCCCCTCTCTCACTCTCTCTCGCCAAGTAGTTGTCACGGTAGCACTGGGACCTTTTTTTTTCATCAGAAAAGAAAAGGAAAAGGTAAAAAGCAGATGCCTCTCTCCAAATTTTTAACGATTGACAAATGACCAATCCATATCACGTCCTGGCCTGACTTTTTTTCCTGCTCTTTGCTTCAGTGCGAGACCGACCGACCGTACGTACACCGAGCGAGGGAGACACGAGGAAAAGGGCCAAAGGGAGGGAGAGAGCACGGCCATGGCAGCAGCAGCAGCCCAGCACGGCGCGTTGCCCTGCGCGCCTCTACACACAGACTACAGGTAATTAATAAATGCCTGCGATATATAATTAATAATCCTAGGGTGGTGGTGGTGGCGGTGTGGGCCCCAGGGTTTTATCGGTTTGCGATGGGGGTGCACGGCGAGGCGTGACAAGCTCCACTCCAGTAGGGCACAGGTGTCTGTGAGTGAGAGGAGCCAAGGCCAGAGGCAGGCATCATCATCTCTTCCTCGTGATGCGCGCCGCTCATTGCTGCAGAGCGCTGCCGCCGCTTTCGCCCACTTGAACTCTTCCTCTCTCTCCTTCCTCATCCCCCACTCCCTCCCTCCCCCGCTCTCTCCTCGCCGCCGTTTCTTTCTTTCGGCCCAAAACCCCTAGCAAATCCTCGCCCCGCCGCCGCGTCCAGCTTCTCCACCGCCGCCGCCGACCGAGGGCCGGACGCACCAGCTCTCGCCGCCGCCGCTGACCCTTGCCGCCGTCCGGTAAGATCCTCCGCTCAACTCCCCCACCTCCTCTTGCAGCGCAGTGCAGGCCATGGTTTCTCTTTGGTGGTTTTTTTTTTTTTTTTTTTTTTTTTTTGGGTTTTTCTTTTCGTTTGGGTTGCTGTCTTTGTCCAAGTCGTAAGCATATCCGCCCAGGTTTTGGGGGTGTTTACTCGTCGTCTGCTTGCGTCGTCGTCTCCCTCGACGACCAGGGGTTTACGGATCTTGCATCATCTTGCTCCGATAACAAGGGGGAACGTCCTGCCTCAGCCTCACCTACCGCAATCTCTGTTGTTCCGTGTGCTATCTACCTTTATTTCCATTTTTTTTAAGGATTAGAAATGAAATCTGTAGCTTTGGAGCGGGTAGGAGGAAAACGGCCGGACGTTGGACACCAAGATCTACAGGCCTTGAGTTTTTTTTTTTTTCTTTTCTAAAAAGACTTTTCTCTACCATTTGTGCTGGTTCCGACTGTTTCCCCTCGTTATTTTTACTTACCTGATCCATTTCAGATTTCCTTCTTTTGCAGGACTCCGTGATGCCGGTTCTTGACCCGGGAAAGCGGCTTCTCTGTTCACAGAAGTGCAGGCGACTGTCGGTGCGGATGCCTTGAAATGCAGCAGCCGTTCTACGGCCTCCTCCTCCTCCTCCCACCCAGATGAAGGTGCAGCTCGTGGAACAGGAAGGCGGCTCCAAGCGGAGGATGGGTTCTTCCGGTTGCTCGGAGATAGTGGAACTGGTGGACGAGCCCAAAGATGCTCGTCCCCACCTGAGGGTGAGGGTCAAGCCGCTGGGGCAGGAGCATGGGGCGCGGTCGTGCTCCGTGGAGGACGATCTTGACCAGCTCATCAGATCGATCAACGTGCGCACGTCGGCGAGGGCTTCTGCGCAGACGAGCACGGATCGGAGGCTTATTGCGCTCGGCAAGTCGCCGGTGTCCAGCTCGGAGATTGTGGAGTCCGTCAGCCTGAAGCAGGCCCTCAGGAAGATGTGCATCTCCCAGGCGTCGGAGATGGCTGCCATGAAGAGGCTGTCCAAACCGACACCGACAGGGGCGTCTACACCTTCTAATTCTGGGGCAATCAAGAAGCTCTATGGCTCTGCTGCAGTTCAGATCAGTGAGGAGCAAGATGACAAGGCTAAGGTGGGGAAAGTTGCTATGATGCCTGAGAAATCGGCAGGAAGTTCACTCGGTGGTGGTAAGCCGAGTGAAATCAGTAAGGGGCAGAGCAAGAGCTCAGCCAAGAAGAGTTTGCGATCAGCGTCTCCTACCACAGGCAAGGTTCATAATAAGACCAGAATCCAAGATGTGATCAGTAACAAGTCATCAGAGGGAGTTGAAGATATTTCTGTGGCAGCAACACTGCCAAAACAGAGGAAGGGCAAATCTGTGAAAGCATCTAGTCCCCGGGCTGTTCCAGTAGGTGGCTCACGGCTGGTGAGGCCAATGTTTCGAAATAAAACCTCGACGAAAAAAGAAGGTCAAACCTGAACCTGCTATTGTGCCCGCATCACACAAGCATTGTGAGACGAAAGGTCCTAAATCTCACACTAGTAAACAGCAGGAGTCCCTTCAGGATGAACCCAGAACCCCAGCACCAACTAGCAAGAAGGCTGCTGTCAGCTCCATCACCGGTGATGGAGCTGATTTTGGCACCAAAGGATGTGGTGTTGGTGTGATCCATGGCTCGAAGGTTGGTGAGTTGTCAAGATCAAAGGAGAAGGGTGAATGCTCCCAAAGCTCTAAGAGTAGCATTGGCGATTATAGCACCAGTACAAGCATCAGTGAGGACAGTTATGGAAGCTTCAGTGCCAACGGAACCAGGCCTCACATGTCAAAGGATGTGAGATGGGGAGCCATCAGGCGCATGGCTATCCAACAAGGGAGCTTGGGATTGAAGAACTTCAAGCTTCTCAAACAACTTGGTTGTGGGGATATTGGCACTGTTTATTTGGCTGAGTTAGTGGGCTCAGACTGCATGTTTGCGTTGAAGGTCATGGACATTGAGTACCTCATAAGCAGAAAGAAAATGCTCAGAGCACAAACTGAGAGAGATACTGCAGATGCTTGACCACCCATTCCTTCCAACTCTGTATTCTCATTTCACGACGGACAACCTTTCTTGTTTGGTAATGGAGTTTTGCCCTGGTGGTGACCTACATGTTCTTAGGCAGAAACAACCTACCAAAACCTTTTCAGAAGCAGCTGCAAGGTATGAACTGATTTGCTATCATTATGCGCTAATACACATGTATCTTGTCATGATTGAGCTGCTTTACCAAGAACTGAAACGTATATAATCTTGCTGCATTTGCCACCAGATAGATGTTTTTTTGTCCAGTGATAGTATATCCCGCCATTGTAATCCAATATTTACATTTTTTTTATATAGGTTGTATTTTGCTAGTGAGTTATTGTAATTAAGAGAATTTTCATTTTATTTATATGTTTCATTTGATAACTGAGCTATTGTAACTCAAGAAATCTACATTTTGTAGGTTTTATGTCGCTGAAGTCCTCTTGGCCTTGGAGTATCTCCATATGTTGGGGGTCATATACCGTGATTTGAAGCCAGAGAACATACTTGTTCGTGAAGACGGGCACATCATGCTCTCAGACTTTGATCTGTCTCTGAGGTGCTCAGTGAGCCCAATGCTTGTGAGAACATCATCCGTAGGGAAGAGATGAGCCCAGCAGGCCTTCTGGTCCCTGTGCACAAAGCTGCATTGATCCCCTGTGTATCCAGCCATCTTGGAGCAATTGCCTTGCTTCACGCCCCGCCTGGTTTCGCTCTACACCATCAAGGACACGGAGGCCTAGAGCTGAGCCCCTGAAGAAACCATCACTTCCACAGCTCGTTGTTGAGCCCACGGAAGCAAGATCAAATTCTTTTGTTGGGACCCATGAATATCTTGCCCCAGAGATCATTCGAGGAGATGGCCATGGTAGCTCGGTTGATTGTGGTGGACTCTTGGAATCTTCCTTTACGAAGTTACTCTACGGCAAGACACCATTCAGGGGCCTGGCAATGAGGAAACACTCTCAAATGTGATCTCAAGAGGGCCTGAAGTTTTCCGACAACCCAGCTGTAAGCTTTCATGCACGAGATCTGATCAGAGGGCTGCTTGTGAAAGAACCAGAGTACCGGCTCGGCTCGTCAAGAGGAGCCGCTGAGATTAAGCGGCATCCCTTCTTCGAAGGCCTGAACTGGGCCTTGATCCGGTGGACTGCGCCACCAGAGACCCCGAGAAACATTGATACTACAGCAACACTCGCGACGACACGCAAGAAAAAGGAAGGCAAATGTCTGGAATTCCGGCTGAATGGCGACGACATCGAGTTCGAGCTCTTTTAGTTGTAGCTGTAGTGGTATCACTGCTGTAGTCCCAAGGATATATCAGTATCATGATAAGCTAGCAAGAGTAGTCTTAGTCCCTCTTCCCAGCAGTTCTGTTCAAAGTTAGTCATCCTCAGTCATTTCCGACCTTGGGAAGTAAGGTAAGGTTGGCTGTTAAGCCTGTAACTTTATGCCTTGTTAATACCATCAAATATTAGAAGACACGGTTGGGAAATTCCTGGGCATGTGCGAGACGCAACTCGTAGAAATGTAGAATGTGTTATTTGCATTATGAAACAGCTCGTGCCTCGCTTACCTGATAACGCTGGGAAAACTCAGAACTAGAAGTGAGGCCTGTAACTTTATTCTTATTCTGTGTTTGATAACGTAGGAGTACCATTGTAAAGTTAGGAGCACGGATTCGGCAGTTATTTGCATTTCCTGCCACCTTGCGTACAATTACGGGCATTCTTAACTGATGGACAGGTGTGTACCGGTTATGGTCGCAATGGCAATGTACCGTTGTGTAAATCTAATGCATTTATGGCGTCAGTTCACCCGCTATTTGACTACAGCCACACTGCACTGTGACCTTTCAATTACTACAGTATAAACACCGAAACCATCATCGAACGGGTGGTAGGAGGCCGAAACAAAATTTTCTAATTTTCTAGGGCCAGCCAAATGTTGGCCAAGAACCAATGAGCAGCCAAATTACTAAGGCAGACCGAAATTTGCCATGGCCAGCTTTGGCCTCTAACCAAACGTGCCGATATCTGCGAGTTTTTCAGCAGAGCCGTTCACGAACGGTGACAGAAGAACAGTGCTCCATCACCTAGGATGTCGCACAGCTTTATCCAATGTATGTAAGACATCATCATCATCATCATCATCATATACAGTATACTAGACCACATTTTTTTTTGAGATAGCACATATCAGTACCACTGAGAAATTTGCATTCTTGCATCCTGAAAAATGAGCAGAGTTGTACTAGAATGTGTAGTTCAGGAGGGGTCACAATCCCCTATAAACGTCTAAACCACTTTGACCTGCTAAGTTAGATCCTACTGTCAACTGACAAACTACTCCATCTCAAAGCTGTTGAGCTACACAACAACAGTCAAGATCCTTAGTTTCCATTTACACCAGGGCCTCAGAAGCAGATTAGCGTGTGCCATCGTCGTGATCGTTGTCATTGTCCCCTTCATAGTACTCATCATCACGGTGAATCTGCTTATCTTGGGTATGCTCTGGAGGATAACACATTACAAAGTTATGTAAATGTATACACAATGATAATGAACAAAGGATAGAGTTATGCGAATTGCTGCCAGAGACTAAAATAAAGGTGCAAATCGAGAGAGCATTTGCCATGCATGTGAATCTAGATGACTCTTGACCCCTAGACAAATCATTAATTCGTTTAAACAAGAAACACAGAGCATGCCAGAAATCTTTCACTTACGATCAACACGTTCATCAGGATCCAATTCATCTTCGTCAAAATCCGGGATATAAAAATCGGGAGGAACCTGCAAATGATTTATTTATAACCCCTCCAGAATAAAATGAAAAGCATACTAAGTGTTCTGATACTGCCCATGTTTTTATACATAACCATTTACACTTGCTAGGTTTCGTCATGTAAGTGCCAAAGTCTAACCTCTTGCATTTGAACACCAGGAGCATGCTGTATGGACCGCAAACTCTCCATCACTTGCACTTTGATTGAACTGAGATAAGTCTTACTGTTCAAATTGTCCTGCTCCAATTGAACAATAGGTAAGAAGTCATAAATCATTGTTAATCTGCAAGAAAATTATGAAAGTTTCAAGCTTAACACTAAACTGATTAACAAATTTTGTTTGAGGCAATGATTAACAAATTGTAGTTGAGCCACAGTTCAATATTTCAAATGATAGACCCACTTAATGTAAAGAAACAAGGTATAGGGTTAATAAAGGCCAACAGGGAGATGTTTCTTTACCATGTTCAAATTTGGAACTTTCAATGTATAATCTGGAGCGAAGTACTCGATGTATTCATTGTTTGGAATCTCTGCACAGAAAATGCCGAAGTAAAACTCCATAGCATAGAAAACCACAGAAAGAATTGTCAGAAAATTTCAACCCCATGTGATGATATGAACAAAGGAACATGAGAAATTTTACATGTAGCAAAGATAACTAAGCTACTAGCTGCTTCACCAAAACAAGAGGACAAAGAAGAAAGATAAATACAAAGTTGAAAATGAATAAATGAGATACCATTCGGGAGTTCTGTGTCTAAAAGGACCCCAGTTTCAACAGCCCAACACCGTGCTACATTCTCTTTGGTGTATCCACCACCTCCAGTTACCTGAATGATGGAAAAAATATGGTGATAGCCTATTAAAGCCAGATAGAGAGAAATATCACATAATAGTAACATCCCTTACCAGAAGAGGAATATTGAATTTCTTGACAAACTTTACACATTCAGCATGGCCTGTTCACGGAAACATGTAGAGCAAGTAAGCAGTTAAGCACTAATAGACAATTGAAGGCCAACAGCCCAAAGGAACTCTAAAACTCCATTGATGCGAGGAAAATCAGCAGAGCAGCAAAAGAATACCCCCCACCCCCCAAAAAAAAAAGAAAGAAAAACACGGTAGCAGCTGATCCAAGCATACAAAACTGGATGACTAAATAGATAAACACATAACAATGTTGCCGATTCTATGTGTGTGTGTGTGTGTATATGTTAAAAACTGTAGAACCTTCAATGGAGAGGTTGAAGCAGCCTAGACGGTCCCTTGCCAATGAATCAGCCCCACATTGAAGAACAATAGCACCAGGCAGATATGTCTCAACAACTTTGGCAATAATCTGCATGATAAAGATAACATGACAGGACTAAGAAAAATGACAAAATAACAACAAAGGGATGCAGTGCAGGGAGCTTACTGTTTTAAAAAGTCGAGTAAAGCTAGCGTCATCTATACCATCTTTAAGTGGAATGTTGATGGCATAATATTTTCCTTCCCTTTCTCCTATATCCTTCAATAGTAGCAAGGTAAATCAGCATGAAGAGTACATCCATTGAAACAGAATCTATAATTCTATATAACAATATCAAAGGTCTCATCATTACTCAACATGTGGCATGCATCTACTTGAACGTTAAAGTTAACAAAATGGCTTTTGGGAACTGTTTCCAAATCCCAACATGTTCATAAAAAGAAAGGAACAAGTTTTCTGACCATACTGAACCTTAATCATTCCCTGTTTTTCGAACCATGCATTAGTCTTTCTCCTGTTACTAGGAAGTTTTCATCTAAGGAGACATCCCTGACCCACCAAAAATAGTTGCATACTTATAAATCCTTCATGCAGAAGCATCCACTATAAAAGTGAACACAGTGCATCACTTATAAAATTTTACCATATATAATATATAGGCAGGATGCCGTAGGGTTTGTCTTATAGATGCATCAACCAACCAACAATGATCCTCGCCTATCCATAAATCATACAAGGAGGCGCACGGGCTCTAGGCCCAGTGCAGCACAAGACCATGTGCCCGAAATGGCCATACTAGTTACCTATCTAACATAAAGGTATAGAATAATCTCAATGTCTGCATTTGTGACACTGACAGAAAGCTAAAATGAGAAACTAAATTGAGGTGAAACACAAAAAATTATTCATTAGGGTTGTGAGTTGAACCTTACCTTAATATCACCCGTTCCAGGAAAGAACAGATCACCATACTTGTGGAAGCTAACAGTCATTACCCTGCAAAGCACTAAAAGAAAAGGTTAAGAAATCTGAAGCACCTTTGAAGACACTAATTAACAACCTACAGTGAGGCAGACCAATGAACAACAACAACAAAAAAATGATGAAGCCATGGATTAGATTGGAAATTTGTCAAGACAACAACAATAAAAAAAAAAGATATCTATAGAAATTACAGTAAAGAATGTTTTTAGTGGCAAAACATGAACCTGTCGGTGAAATAAAAGGCTTCTTCAACTCCATCTCCATGATGGACATCAATATCAATATAAAGAACCCTGGCATGGTACTTGAGAAGCTCCAGAATTCCTAATACTAGATCATTAATGTAGCAGAAGCCTGACGCCTCACACTTTTTGGCATGATGCAGCCCACCAGCCCAATTAATGGCGATGTCACATGTTTTATGATTTAATCTGCGAGCAGCATCTAAAAAAGAATATAAAGAACAGCTTAGAGAGTTCAGTAAAATCAAAAAGAAGCCTTAGACCCTCAGTGATTTTAACATTACCTAAAGTTCCTCCAGCATAGATTTGGCAGAACTCAAACAAATTATCAAAGACCGGACAGTCTTCTCCAAGATTGTCTGAGAACAGAGAAAAACAAACCCAGATAAATTATGTCAGAAGACCAAAAAGGCTGTGGATTGCGATCGATAGAGATTTTAATTGGTGTCAGATAGGCATATTATGAAAGATATAAACCGGATTGTTTTCATTGAGTTGGAAATGGCTAACCTTACATTTGTTGTATGCAACAAAAGACTAAAAATATATACAGTGATAGTATCTTCTTTCTATTCTTTTTAATTATATATATACATGAGACCTAAGCAAAATATAAAGTGTAGTAACACCTTACATCTAATTAACAAGAATAAATAAAGGTATAAGAATGAAACATGAGCAAGTTACATGACATGTATTGCACTGTGAAATTAGCAGTCTGGATGGAAGAATAGTTTGCAAAAGAGAAAATTCCAGCATCCATACATCTAGTTAATTCACTTGCATATAGGTGCTGGCTGTCAGGAGTTATCCGGTGCAAGAATTCCACATAATCAGCAGAATGGAACTGAGCAAGCTCTATTGGATATGCTTTTGTGGTCTCTGCAGAATCCATTGGTTGCCAAATAACATTAAACATTGCAGTCTTTACGGGTTCAAAGAAAATGAATAGATGATATTCAATACTGACATATATCTCCATCTTTTTATGAAGTCCATAATAAAGAACAAGGTGATGTGTCATACAGAGACGATGAGGCTTCATGGGGTGATTTGGCCCAAAGTAGACATTGCCAACATCTCCTAAAATGGGTGTGGCAAAAGAAATTGTTAAGCCAGCAATCACAAATTCAAACATTTGTTTTGAAAGATGCAGGAGCTCTGGAACTTTACGAATTTGAACAAATAAAATACTTTACATATTAAAAAAAACTGGGTGAAACTTTATATCAATGTCTTCATTTTCTAGAACGTGGATAAAGACAGTATATGCAGAGATCGAAAAGACAATGAAGTTTGCAAGAATCTTCTTTTCAATAACATGGAAAGATCGAAATGGAATTTTGTAGCTACAATTCTACAAGACTACTACTATAGCTACATGTAGCTTGTCTTGACTATAGCTTCTCAAATAGCACTTAGGGTGCAATGAATTCGATTCAAATCTTGATCCATGAGATACTTGCACCTATGTTATCTGACTAGGGACAAAGCATAAATCCTACTACAACAAACCTAAGCTAAACTACAAGGAACCTAGCACCAGGACTTGTGATTTGTGAATACCAATTCAAATCAGCCCCAATTCAAATCGAGCAATTCAAATCGAGCAAGTCCTGGAACTGGAAGTAATACTACCAGCAATTTCCCCTTGCTCCCAAAATCCAGCTGAGCAAAAGGCGATCTCCATGAGCATTGATCAAGTCTGACCACTTGAAATCAGCGAAACAAAAGGAAACTACTCAGTCCCTGTACAATCCCCGCTTTAGTGCTTAATGAATAAGGGAACATATCTAGTGCAAACCAACATCTCCGCAACTCGCAGTTCTTAGTTCTTATTGCCCCACTTCGGATTTCGGTGTTCCATCGCGCACTGCACGCCAGCTATGGCGAGAGCTGGGGCTTTGCAGCTAAGGGGTGAGACTGGAGAGAGAAGAGGAGCGCGGTAAATGTACCGTCGTAGAAGTAGGATATCCGGTCTTTCTCCAGCATCGCTCCACTCCCCACGGCCGCGGCGGGAGCAGAGAAAAATCAACGTCGTCCAGGGAAACGGAGCCCGCACCAGACCTAGCGCGGCGGCGGCGGCGGCGGATGCAGGTGTGCAAGGGGGAAAAGTCGCCGTCCAAATGAGAAAATTGGAAGCGGAAGGGGGTGAGAACTGGGGAACGCTCTGGATCTGCTCGGACGGCGTGGATCAAACGACCCTGAGATCAAACGGTGTAGAGTGTCCCCCAGTAATGTAAGGCAACCAGAGCCCGGAGGCGCCTTTCTATCACAGCACAATCCGCTCGCTGTCGCTGCCGCTGCCTCGCTACCCGCTTGTCGGCGGTGAAGCCTCCGGCGAAGTGGAAACGCCGCTGCCCAAGATGGCTGCTCCCTCCGCCGCACCGCGCACGGTGATCTGTGTGGGCGACGTCCACGGCTACATCGCGAAGCTGGAGAGCCTCTGGTCCAACCTCGAGGCCGCGGTCCCCGCCGACGCCTTCGCCACGGCGCTGGTCATCTTCCTCGGCGACTACAACGACCGCGGCCCGGACGCCCGCAGGGTGCTCGACTTCCTCATCGCACTCCCGGCGCGCCACCCCGCGCAGCGCCACGTCTTCCTCTGCGGCAACCACGACCTCGCCTTCGCGGCGTTCGTTAGGGGCGCTGCCGCCGCCGCCCGACGGCTCCCCGTTCTCGGCTACCTGGGACGAGTACATCCACAACGAGGAGCACGAGGGGTGGTACCGCGGGCTGGGATACGAGAACATGCACTTGCAGGGGAGGCGCTGGGGCAGGGGGTCATCAGGAGAGGTGGAACCCCAAGAAGGGGCTCCCCTACAAGGGCTCCATCTACGACGCGCAGCCCACCTTCGAATCCTATGGCGTCGCCCATGGTTCCCCTGGTCAGTTCAGTCATGAAATTTCTTGCTCGTTAGTTTGTTTTTTCTTGCATATTTGCGGTTGTGTACTGTAGTTACAATATCAACCAATGCAATTTGCCATGGAACATGGCCTACGGTTTATACTAGTATAGTACTAGTATGTTAGAACTGTGGTGTGCTTCCTAAATGTGGGTATGTTGGTCCATATATAATCAATCTCTCACTAGACTGCATGAACCTTAAGAAATGCTGAAATCTAGCAGGCAAACAACCTATAAATTACTATTTTTTTTCGTCTAATAAAATCTGCGGCAAAGCTTTTGCAGTCCTTTTGAAAAATAAATAAATTACGATTTGCATGTTTATTAAATTAATGCACAATAATCGGACATTTCATCGAAGAAGAAGAAGAAGAGAGAACGCCGGGGATTGGAGAAACCCCCAAAGAAACACCCAAGACACAACTCTCACAAGGATAGCAACATAAGCAAGAGCTTGATGCAGCAAGCGTCCATATTGGACAGTTCCTAGAGACGTCAGCATTGCAGTTTTTTAGTTCAAATGGATGGCCATCGTCAAGATACATTGGTCATGTTCCTAGAGACCATGCCTGTACCAATCGGCAAGACTTTGTAATAATTGGCCCGAGTCTATCTTTGATAGATGAAGCCGGGTATAAACTATCCATTATCTAAAAAAAATGCAGCAAGCGCCCAGACAACCAAAAATCCTTGTCTAATGGAAATATGGAATGCCCTGGGAAATAACTCTGAGGCCTTTTGCTGCAGAAAGCAGCAGCACATCAAATGATGGAGTGTGGATGCCCTGCCAAGTAAATCCTGGAGGCATTTTGGTCCAGCTGGCACCAACACTTAACACAGTAAAACGTCGCAAACTATTCACTGATAGGTACTATAGTACCATTTAGGTACTATAGTACCATTTATCTTACTTAAGATACAAACCAAGGAATTTGGTATTCTTGACTAGATTATGTAAGCATATAATCATACATATTGTAATCAGATTTTTTTTTCTATCTATCAATGAAACGACACGAAGCTCTCCTGTGTGTTCGCGAATAAAAAAATCATACGAAATCTTCAGCAAAACAGTTCTCTATTTCCATAAAAATCATCTTCTTATTTGTTGTTGGTTCTAATTTCTTCACAGATCTCGCAAAGGCTATGCCAGAGGAGCATAAGAGGTTTCTGAATGACTTGGTTTGGATACATGAGGAGGTGATAATTATTTTTATCTTGTGAATTGTAAGTATTCAAGCAAGAGGTGTTGATCCTAGTCCTATGATATTCAAGTTATTATGATTTTATGACAGGAAAATGTGCCAATTGATACGGATGAAGGACAAATCATCTGTAATCTGATTGCGGTCCATGCTGGCCTAGAGAAGACCATAGATTTGAATGAACAACTTAGAGTTTTGAGAACTAGAGACACAAGGGTGCCAAAGGTTCAAATGCTTAGTGGGAGGCAAGATGTCTGGAACACACCCAAGGTGAAGAAAAAAATCTGCATCTTATTTCTCTCTAGTTTACCAGAAAAAAAGAAACTTGGTTTCTGAGTTTTTAATATTTACCAGCTTTGGTGAGACAACATACTCTGCAGAATGGTTCTGTGAATGCTTATTTCTGAATCATGAGTTTTAGGAAGAGACCATCTTGGTCTTTAGAATGCATCTGTAAATGCTTTTTAAAATGTACAGTGCACTTGACACATCATTATTGGCTCATGATGTGCTAGTTCATGTCGTTGAGCTGATGTGACATCATTTTAGCAGAGCTGGTGGCAGTAAACCTAACATTTTTACTGGAGTTTATCAGAGCTTACTGCTGAGCTGAGTGGAGCTTGCTCTCTTACGTCTTGACTTTTGATCCCACCCACTCCATGGTGCTTCATTTTCCAGTTTTTGAAGTCGAGAAAATTGATCTGTGCATATTTTAATTTTAGTCTCATCATCTCTGGTGTGGACAAATTACTTTTAAGTTTTAAAAGTATAACACGTTTGGTGACTGATAAGGTATGAAATGGTAATAAGAGTTTTAAAGACACTGGTTCTGGTCTCTTGTCTTTTTATCTTTCTGACATTGTTAAATCAGTCTTTGGCCTAACCTTGTATTTTTGTATATATAGAATGAAACTAGCACGACATGCCTGCAAACCAAGTACAACTGTTCTAATGTTTCAAATATGCTCATATTTAACAGGACAGGCCAATAGGATATCATGTATATTCTCTAGTATTCTCAACACAATATTCATTGGCATGTCCGCATTACTCTGGTCATCATGCCATTTTGAGTTACCATTTGTACCCTTTGTAGAATGTAATCGGGTGCACCATGCAGAAACACTATCAGTTCCTTAGCAATGTTATCTGGAAACGTATAGGTTCAGAATTTTCATTATTTGATAACACAAGAGTTATCAATGCTAATTGCACCATTACATTGTTGTATCCAAATCTGGTTTACCTATGTACTTCTTACTACAACAGACACATTACATATTTTGTTGAAAATCTCTGCTTCTGGTTTACCTATGTACTTCTTACTACAACAGACACATATTTTGTTGAAAATCTCTGCTTCTATCATCTATTTTGATGAACCTGGCCTAGGTGTATGGGTCAACCTTTGGCTACAAGCTATCTTTTTTTTTTTTAACTTGTTTTGCCATTCTCTGGTTTTGTTGAAACTTGAAACAAGGAAGCACGGTGCATATGAATGGGCTGCCTATACGAACATTGCTAGATACTAGACATGATTTCTGTTCACGGCAGATACACTTGGTACCTATTGTACCTATATGACTGTCCTAAAGTAGAGTAGTGCACCTGTCTTAAATTAGAGTAGTGCACATTATCACATTTTGTGACCTCATTAGCCCTCATATGCGCCATTGTATTTGTGTTGAAGCTTGAACAGAAATGTTGATATCATGGACATTTGTTTTTCAGGATCTGACTGGCGTGCAGACTATCATTGTAAGTGGCCACCACGCGAAGCTCCACATTGACGGCCTTCGATTCATAATCGATGAAGGCGGTGGTTATGCAGACAAACCTATTGCTGCTATCGTTTTTCCTTCAAAGACATTGATCAGAAGCACTGAGGAAGCACATTGAAACTGTTTTATTTCCTTGTAATGTAATATGTCAGACGACAATAGGAATAACGTAAAAGGAAATAAGTTTGTGAACTAGGGGGGCACCCCCCATATAATGTAATATGTCAGACGACAATAGGAATAACGTCGAAAGGAAATAAGTTGGTGAACAGACATGCATCTTCGCATGTCTAGTCACTAGTGTGAAGTCGTGTACTCGTGTATCATATGTCAGACGACAATAGGAATAACGTTGAAAGAAATTAAGTTGGTGAACCAGACCTACGTCTTCCCATGTCCAGTCACTAGTTTGAAGTGTAACT